>JZKD02S2213063.1:49426-78427 GCA_000966675.3 Picea glauca
CCATTCTTCTTCCGCCTCCCCCCACACTTCTTTCTCCTCGCCCCACACTTCTTCTGTAGTTCCACCACCACCTTTTCCGCCCTCGCTTTCTCCTTGGCCACAACCTTCTTGTGCTCGATGCGATGGGTTTATGAAGTTGCATAATTCTTTGGACAACATCCAGAACTCGGTCTTCGAAGTCAGGCGCGACATGGCGGAGATGCTGAGCAGAGACGTACTCTGGGAGCGTCGCGAGGAGCGCTTGGAGTCTCTCCTCTACGCTCTCTTTCACACCACTCCGGACATAGGGACTTCAGCCACGAATATTGCGCAGGATCCTCAGAAAGAATGAAGGCCAAGCCCAAGCTTTGGATGAAAACGACGTTCTCAGGTTTTCTTGGTTTTTTTTATGTCTTTAAACGAATTACTTCTCTTGGTTCTAGCCCTGCGAGGCATCTTAGTTTCTAGTCTTAGAACAACAATTTGTCACAGGACTATTTTTTCTCTTTTTAACGCAACTGTGAACTATTTGAGCAATTGTGAACTGTATGGACAAGTGGCCGCATTTGTTTTCGATCTGGGCGATGCAGCCACTATCTCACTGTTCACCATGACAACTGTAATTTTTTACGCCAAAAGGCTTTAATACATCTCTCTAACTTACAAAAAAAATAAAAATAATGGGGTGGCAGGCGTGGGGGGTGTGGGGAGGGGAGGCCATCATTGGCCCTAGAGGAACAATAGGAAAAACCTTTGCATGGGGACTTTGTATTTCACCCAATAATCAAGAAGAAGCTTACACTTTATTTCCAGGTCCGAGAATTGTGAAGGATTCAAGTATACAATCTTTATTTGTGGTTGGTGATTTGAAGACAAATATAAGCTATATGATCTTGAACTTTGATCCGGTTGAAAAATTATTAGCATCAATCATAGTTAAAGCTAAACAAGAAGCAATTTTCTGCTCCAAAATCTCATTCTATCATGTCTTGTGGGAAAGAATCGTTAAGTTGGTTGGTTTGCTAATATCGCTTCAACTTTAAAAGTGGGGGTTCTCAGCGCTAGTGGCATTATTAACCACTAACCTATTCCATAAGCATGGGTTCCAAGATATGTAGTAGAAATTAATATTTCACATGGCTTGCAGTACTAGGCATCAAACTCAACATTGGGTGAATTATGTAATGGGATGTTTGTCCTGCCATCACATGCCTAGAGTTATGTTTTCACATGCATTATAATTGTTGACACGAGATTTTCCCAATCGGGTGGGAATAAGGCAATTCTAATGGAGAATCATTTGTTGGAATTCTAGAGAGAAAATCGGTGCAATCTGGTAGGACTCATGATTTGTTTGACAGTGATTTCATTTGCTTCTATGTTTTTGGGTTTGTTTGGACTTCAAGGGAGTTTTCCTCTTCGAGGTAATTATGTACAGGAAAGGTTCATGAACCTCCAGGTTATACTAATCCCCGATTCCAGAGGACCTTCCAGCACTTTCGTCTAGTTGCCAATTTTTTCATCCTCGACCTTCTTTCTAGAGTTTGAAATTAACCGTCTTTTTCTCTAGAGCATTGGAACACTTGGGTTAGCCTAGGATTAGAATGCATGGAAAATGATTTAAGAATTGGGTGGTTACAAGAATTTGAATTTAGTTGGGGACTCTGGATTTGGCGGAACCTCAATGGATCATAGAGAACTACAAGAGAATAGAATAGTCCTCTGCAGCCATGAAAAACAAATCCAATGTAACAAGTCATCTATATAATATGTTACCTCCAAAGTCCACAAGAATGATTGTTAGGTTGATTCTCAATTTGTAGTGATCATGAATACTCTCGTGGAACAAAAGTAAAAGTTTGTAGTCTTTGAAGTAGAATGCAATATTCTTGAGAATATGGTGACAAACTTGAGCAAGGGAGATTAGTCAGGAGCATCTAACCAAAGAATGCTGGTTAACTTGAATCGAGGGGAACCAAAGGAAGATGAAATTGTGCACCAACTCACTGGGGATATGGGTATAGTAAAGTAGGACTCTGCCTCTTTGAACGCAAACCAAGAAGAAGTTGTCAGTCATCATGCCTTCTGCTAAGTTCAATCTTTTTCAAGGTTATTGGAATTTAGGCCTTTATTATTGAATATATAGAGTCAAGAAATACCATGGAATTTTTGTCCGAGAATATCAAACTAGACCTAAGATGTAATCTTGCTGCAGGATTTTCTGGAAATTTAAATTAATATAATTTTCCCGGTTATGGTTTAAAGAAAGAGAGAGAGAGAAATAAAATTATTCCTATTTTTTAGTACAACTTGAGTCGGTTTATTGGTTAAGAACTTGTGTTTCCTCTTTGGAGGTTATTTGTTTGAATCTGAAAGGAGGGTAAGATATCTACACCTCCATAGATTAAACAATGAAACCGTTTTGCAAAGGGGGTCCCTTGTCCCACAATCAAAAAGGTCTTGTACATCAATTTGGTATTTGGTTTGGCCATGACCTAAAAAAATACATTATCATTATTATTGTACAAGAAAATATTAACCTTAACCATGACGAGAAGTAATATATTTCATTATTATAATGGTTGATGTTATAACTCGTTAGAAAGGATGAATAAAAAGTTCCTCTCTCCCTTATAAACTTTTTAATGTTACAAGATTTCACTCTATGTGTAAAGAGGTTTATGCATATAGAGCATGCCATGGGAGAGGATAACTATTATTTAGAAAAGGTGAAATATGTTTGTTTGTTAAGTGACAACGAGGATTTATTATTTCCATCAATCATATATTTAAAATTTGTAATGAGTAATGTTCAATGGGATTACTAATCAATTTGATTACATATGTCTTGGGTTTCATGTGAGGATTTGATGGAGGTAGACCAAGCTGATTTTGGCAAGGAAAAAGGGTTAGATATAGGTCCATCTTCAAATCTAGGGAAGAATTTATGGAGATCTGGTCAAGTTATAGGGCACACAACTTGGAGTTATCACTTGGTCTAATCGATGGGGATTAAGCTTGGAGGAATTTAGAATTTGGAGAAGTGGCTCCAACATGGTGTCCTAACAAGTCTAAACAAGATGTTGAAGGAGGCAAGGACACAATTTTATTGATCTATCTTGGAGACAATGACAGGCCATCCAAATCTCTCATGCATGTTGTCTAGAGTCAATGTTGAGGATAACACATGAGCAGATGGATTGCATGTACCATTTGGTCTGAAAGAGAAGCTTAGAGAAGGTTCTAAGGTTTGGGTTTATAATTTGTTGTTAAAGTGTTGTGGTTATGGTCATGCACATAGTGAATTTCTAATTAACAAGCCAATCATGTTAAATTTAGAAGGGCGGGATGGTGAGAAGGAATTAGGGAAGATCATTTTTTTTATTAGAAGTTGTGGGAAGAAGAAAGAATTGGAGGTAGGGAGGTTGGGGTGGAAGGGAAACTTACCATAAAATAGGAAGCATCAATGTATTAGAATGAAGTTTGAAAAGATTAAAATCACGGATCTCAAGGGATACATTGAAATGAAGGCAGTCTCGGGGTAAAAGGATAAAGCTCTTACTGAATGTTTTATGGGTAAGCAGGTGAATGGGGAAACTATAAGACAATGGATGGAAGAAAATTGGTCGTTGGTATTAAGATATATGCCCAAATTCCATATTCTACTTTGTGGATGGCTCTGCTTCAAATTTTGATTAGTCAAGGATGTTGCAGAGATTAGGAGTAAGCCATGGTTTTGGAGTCCATCGATCTTGTATTTATCCCAATAGAAGCTCGGTTTTGGACTGAACTTAGCACCTTTACATCAAATGGTGTGGGTGATTTTTCCAAGTCTTATATTGGAACTTTGGAGTAGAGATATCCTAGAAAATGTGGGGAATTACTTTGGAATATTTATAACATTGGAGAAAGTTTTGGACAACGGGAGAACAAAATATTTATCAAAGTTATAGTGGATTTTGACTTGCATGAAGGATTTCCAATTGGACTACAAATTGAGTGGGTGAACTGGAAGTATGTTTAGGTTTTGGACTATTAGAAGTTACCCTTTATGTGTTGTGTTGTTGTTAAGTTGGTCATTTATGGAGGGAATGCAAGAAGAAGAGGCCAAACTGGATACATAAAGAGCCAAAGAATAAGGGAAGAGACCCTAGGGCCCATAGGCTCAAAGACAAAGTGGTGTTAGAAGGGGAAAATCAAGGGCGGGTGTTTGGTGGATCAAGGGTAGTGGTTGATGTTATAACTCATTAGAAAGGATGAGTAAAAATCTCCTCTCTCCCTTATAAACTTTTTAATGTTACAAGATTTCACTCTATGTGTAATGAGTTTTATGCATATAGAGCATACCATGGGAGAGGATAAATATTATTTAGAAAAGGCAAAAGATGCTTGTTTGTTAAGCGACGATGAAGATTTATTAATTCCATCATTTATATATTATAAATTTGTAATGAGTAATGTTCAATGGGATTACTAATCAATTTGATTACATATGTCTTGGGTTTCATGTGAGGATCTAATGGATATAGACCAAGTTGATTTGACAAGGAAAAATGGTTAGCCCTGGGTCCATCTTCAGATCTTGGGAAGAAATTACAAAGATCTGGTCAAGTTCTATGACACACAACTTGGAGATATCACTTGGTCTATTCAATGGGGATTAAGCTTGGAGGACTTTAGTTTTTGGAGAAGTGGCTCCAACCTGGCGTCCTAACAAGTCTAAACATGATGTTAAAGGATACAAGGAATTTTTTTTATTGATCTATCTTGGAGACAACGACATGCCATCCAAATCTCTCATGCATGTTGTTTATAGTCAATGTTGAGGATAACACATGAGCATATGGATTACATGTATCTTTTGGTCTGAAAGAGAAGCTTAGAGAAGGTTCTAAGGTTTGGGTTTATAATTTGTTGTTAAAGTGTTGTGGTTATGTTCATGCACATAGTGAATTTCTAATTAACAAGCCAATCATGCTAGACTTAGAAGAACAATATGATGAGAAGGAATTAGGGAAGATCATTCTTTTTATTAGAAGTTGTGGGAAGAAGAAAGAATTGGAGGTAGGGAGGTTGGGGTGGAAGGGAAAATTACCATAAAATAGGAAGCATCAATGTATTAGGCTGAAGTTTGAAAAGATTAAAATCATGGATCTCAAGGGAGACATTGAAATGGAGGCGGTCTCAAGGTTAATGGATAAATCTCTTACTGGATGTTTTATGGGTAAGCAGGTGAATGGAGAAACTATAAGACAATGGATGGGAGAAAATTGGTCGTTGGTATTAAGATATATGCCCAAATTCCATATTATACTTTGTGGATGGTTCTGCTTCAAATTTTGATTAGTCAAGGATGTTGCAAAGATTATGAGTAAGCCATCATTTTGGAGTCCATCGGTCTTGTATTTATCCCAATAGAGGCTCGGTTTTGACCTAAACTTGGCACCTTTACATTCAATAGGTGTGGGTGATTTTTCCAAGTCTTATATTGGAACTTTGGAGTAGACATATCCTAGAAAATGTGGGGAATTACTTGGGAATATTTATAAAATTGGAGAAAGTTTTGGACAACGAGAGAACAAAATATTTATCAAAGTTATAGTGGATTTTGACTTGCGCAAAGGATTTCCAACTGCACTGCAAATTTTAACTCCCAAAATCTTGAACTTCATTTTGATTCAATCTTAGATGAAAATTTGTTTAGTAATAATAAGTTATGTCCTAGTAAAGCGAGGGAAATAAAAAGGGAAGTTTTGGGGAGTTTTCGCCTGTCTAGTTTCAAGCTTTCAATTAAAATCCCCAATAGGAAGGCAATGATGTGCAACCTTATTTCAACTAAGTTTGAAGCAATCTTCTTTCCCCATTCCTTAATAAGTGTGGGGGGGTTAAAATATAAGGATATTTAAATATCTATGTATTTCATTTGCCACAGGAAGGAAACCTCTATGGGTGAGGGAGGAGGAATATAAGGTGGATGCACATTAGACTCTGACTAGATCCTTTGTGTAGGAAGAAAATCCTTTTTGGCCATAGCAAAAAATAAATCCATAAAAAAAGTCGAGGAGGGAAAACAACTGACAATAAACGGGGCCCTTTGGGCAGGGAAGGCCCATGGCAAGGTTCTTAAATGGATATTCTCTCTCTAAGTGTTCGAGGGTTAGGGGGTTCCCATAAGAAGGTAGCTCCCAAAATATTATTTTTATGTGTACAATCCTGATGTAGTTTTAGCTCAAGAAACATTGTGCAAAAAAAAAGAAAAAGCAATTGAAATTTTATATTCATGCTTAAAGGACTAGACCTTATGTTCTCTAGATGCAAAATGTCTTCTTGGAGGTTTGGTAATGGGTTGGAATCAAAGTATTGATCTCTTAACTCCATCTACTTTGAATGTAGGAATTTTTTTGGAGTGAAGGTCAAAAGAGTCGAGGAAAGTTTTCAATATTATAAACTTGTATGGACCTTAAATGGATAGGAAGTCTTTATGGGATAGCATGTTATATTGGGGATGTTTAAAATAGGATAATGTTATTATTAGGAAATACTTGAATTTGATCATGAAATCAGGGGTGGTATAGGAGGAAACTGCCAAACAAGATCCCCTTGCTAATTCCTTTTTCATATTTTTTTCATATTTGAAGTTGATTGATATGGAGCATGTCCAGTGTACTCCTACTTGGAGGAATTCAAGAGTAGGTGTAGTGTTCCCCAGCTTAACCAGGGAACATTACTTGCGGAAAAACACATAAAAACAAATTTATCTTTTGCTAATGAAATCTTGTAGCTTACCAGCTATGATTTAAACACATTTTCAACTAATTTTTGATACCCATAATTATATGAAACTACAACATTCTAAACAAACATCTATGCAATTCATAAAACATCTATAACAACATATAAAAACCATTTTCATTCACATAGTAAATGCACAACCATGAACTCATAAATAACTCAACAAAATAGATAAACACTTATCTTTTATAAAACGTTTGTGCAACCAACTTCTTGGGAAGGATGTTTCACCTAACCATAGACCTTCTATTTTGAATCCCAACAAGAAGTCACCCCCGAGATGGGGCTAGGAATCCACAAAATAAGGGTGGCTTTCACAATCCCCTCACAAGTCAATATCACACAACCCATTGGTTTTCTCCTACAACTATCTTGAAATTCCTCCATCTCTCTTCCTCTTGACCTGGGCAACCCAAGGAATGTACCCCTTCACTGCTCTCAGTCCATCGAGCATCCCATTCGTTTATCAGGGTCTCTCTGACACATGTAGCTAGGAATATCTCAGTTGGGAACTCAAGGGAACTCCTTGCTAGGAAAAACTACTAGCAAAACAAACAACAAACACTCGCTGATACAATGAAACTCACTTAGGAGTTCACTCTTCAGGCTTGACAACCTGGCTCTTCTATTTCCAGCTCCAAAATCTCTCCAACATGCTCTAGAATTCGCCCAGCCTTGTTGTTCCATCTCCCAAGATCTTCTTCCCTCTTTTCTCTTGTTTCTCCTATAAAAATTGAATGTCTAAAATGATGTGTTACTACCCATACGAATTTCCTCTCTTTCCCCAAGATAGTTGACTGCTCACTCTACCCAATGTGGATCGCTTCTTCCCCATGCTTTCCAATAACTATGGGATGTGACTCTCACACCCACCCTATGATAGATGTTCAATGATTGGGCTCTCATACACTCAACTAGAAATTAGAAGCTTTCTCCAAATGATAATAAATTTTAGAAATGGGTTTCGATTAACACCCATAAATCTCTCCCCTTTAGGCCCCCTCTTAGACACTCTCAGGCATCCCCCTCACTTGTGGATTAATCAACCCCCATCGTTTTCCATTCCTAGTAGATGGAATCACATTATTGTTATTAAAAACATAAAATACATTTCACATATTACATTGCTTGTCCACAACCATATTCCTATCTACATTATGCATTAATTAAACCGAGGATTATAGTGGGGATGTTACATTCACCCTCCCCTACAATTGTGCATCGTCCTCGATGCACCACACCATGTTGAAAACATATACAAATTTACATTTTTTGTTTGTTTGTTAATTTGTGCGGGACCTGTTGGCTATGCGATTAACCTGTGGCTTGAGAAACCGCGACTCAGGGGCATCTAAGCCGTCAAAATCACCCGGGGATCGCACCCGGCCTGAGCCACACCAACCCTTAACATGGTTGGATTTTTTGTCCCTGCAGGTTTCGAACCGGTGACTTTAACAACACAGAGTGGCTTAACAACACACTCCGTCACCGACTGTCCTACACCTCGGGGACTTATACAAATTTACATTACAATGTTCATAAAATAAAAATAAATTTCTGCAAATTTTTACCCTCCAACAATAATCCAAACCAAATCTCTCGTTCTTTTCAACATGTTGACCCAAGGAATGCGCCCCCTTCACTGCCCTCAGTCCATCAGATTGTATAGGTGACCATGAATTTTTGTGATGTGGTTCTAGAACTCTAGTTGTCCAAAAATGGAGTCTTGTATTTTTCAACTTCTATTTTCTTCAAAATCAACAAAAAAATGCGAGTATTCCTCCCGCATAGTTTCTTCCTGCTCCCATGTTGCATCTTTAGGACCACAGTAGGTCCATTGAACCTTAACCAACCCTATGGATTTGTTCCTGAGCACTTTGAATTTCCGATCCATGATGCGTACTAGTTCCAACTCGAAATCCCCTTTGTTTTCCACCTGGACCATAGTCCAATCAATTATGTGGTTATGGTCAGGCACCCATTTCTTTAATAATGATACACATAATACATTATGCACTATCATGGATGCAGGTAATGCTAGCATGTATGCAACTGGCCCTATCTTTTCTAATATTTCGAAAGACCCACAATATCTTTATACCAACTTCGGGAAACAATCCAATCTTATCAAGCTTATTTTTGCTTTCACTTTTAGGAAAACATGTTCTCCCACTTTAAAATCTCTAAAAATTTTGTTCTTCTCTGCATAGGTTTTTTGCCTGTCCTGGACAACCTTTAAATTATGCCCTATCTTTGTCATTTGCTCTTCCATTTCTTTTAACAAATCTAGCCCAATGATGGCTCTGTCTGCTGGGTTGTCCCTACTCACTGGTGTGTTACACTTTTTGCCATACAAAGATTCAAAAAGACTCATTTTTAATGAGGCCTTATATCCATTATTATAGGAAAAATCCACTAAGTGAATGTAGTCTTCCCTTTGATTGTTGATCATCACATACATCCTAAGCATATCCTCAATTATTCTGTTAGTTCTCTTTGTTTGTCCATATGACTCTGGATGATATGTCATACTAAGATTTAGATTTGTCCCAAAGCCTTTGACAAACCTTGCCAAAATTTGGATGTCAACTTGGAATCTCTGTCTGAAACTATTTCCTTATGCAATCTGTGTAGCCTGGAAACTTCATTCATGTAGATATTTTCAATATTTGCTACGTAGTGTGTTGTATTTATGGGAATAAAATGTGTTACCTTAGTCAATTTGTCCACTACCACCATGACAAAATCATGTTGCTTCACTGTCCTGGGTAGATTTGTAATAAAATCTACCATGACCACCTCCCACTTCCATTCTAAAATGGGCAATGACTACAACAACCCCGTTGGATGTTTGTGCTATGTCTTTACCTTTTGGCACTTTAGACACCAATCTATGTAGTTAGCCACTTCTTTCTTCATCCCTGATAAAAAATATTGGCTCCTCACAACTGTAATGGATTTATGATATCCCAAGTGTCCATCATATGGCATGTTGTGCATTTCTCTCAACACGATATTTTTCAACTCCATGGAATTTGACACATACACCTTGCTTCTGTACAAGAGGATTCCATCCTCTTTTAGTTCATAATTTTTAAATTTCTACTGTGAATTTTCTTGCTGTAAGTTTTCTTTTATTTGCAAATAAAGTTGAAATGAATTTATTGCTTCTAGAATTTTATCTTTTAAATTTGTCCTGTATACATGTTGATGGCTGAAATATGCACTTCATGGGTTCTTCTGCTAAGTGCATCAACCACCTGATTTTCCTTTCCATTAATATGTTTAATTTCAAAATCATACTCACTAAGAAACTCCAACCATCTAGTTTGTATGGCATTTAATGTTGGTTGTCCAAATAAATGTTTCAACCAAAGTGGTATGTTCTTAGCTCAAACCTCTTCCCCATGAGGTGATGTCTCCACATTTTTATTGCATGTACAATTGTTGCTAACTCTAGATCATGAGTAGCATAATTTATGTCATGCTCCTTTAGTTTTCTAGATTGAAAACATACCACATGATCTTTTTGACCGAGGACTCCACCGAGCTCTTCTTTGCACACATCCATGCACACTACAAAGTCTTCATATGGGTCTACAATATTCAATATGCGCGCACTTGTCAAAATATTTTTCAACTGCTGAAAAATTTCTTCACATTTTGGAGTCAACTCGAATTTCATCCCTTTCTTTTGCAATGAAGTGATTGGGATTGCAATCTTTGAAAACCCTTTTATGAATCTTCGGTAATAATTGGTAAGAACCATAAGTGGTATGACCTCTGTCAATTGTTTCGGCGCTGGCCACCCTTTAATGGCCTCTATTTTCTTTGGATCAACTGGTGTCCCATCTGCTGAAATAATATGCCCCAAGTAATGGATCTTCTTTTGATAAAAGATGCACTTACTTAGCTTGACATACAATTTATTCTTCTTTAAAACCTTTAGCATCATTCTCAAATGATTCTCATGCTCCTCTTCGGACTTAGAGTAGATGAGCATGTCATCTAAGAAAATAATTACAAACTTGTCCAGGTATTCCTTGAACACTCCATTCATTAGACACATAAAAACAGTCGGGGCATTTGATAGTCCAAATGGAACTACTGTGAATTCATAATGCCCATACCTTGTTTTGAAGATTGTATTGTTGATGTCTTCTTATTTTATCCTCACTTGATGATAACCAAATATCAAGTCAATCTTGGAAAAGATTCTCGCACCTTTCAACTCATCAAATAAATCATCAATCCTTGGTAAGGGATATTTGTTCTTTATGGTGACCTTGTTCAACTGTCTAAAATCAATACAAAACCTTAAGGTTCCATTTTTATTCTTCACAAAAAGAAATGGGGCTCCCCAAGGTGACACACTTGGGTGTATGTACCCCTTTTTCAAAAGTTCTTCTAGCTGCATCTGCAACTCTTTTAGTTATGGTGTGCCCATTCTATAAGGTGTCTTGGACACTGGGGCAACACCTAACACTAAATCAATAGAGAAATCAATGTCACTCTTTGGTGGCATCCCTGAGATATCCTCAACAACATCTGCAAAATATCTCAAGGCTGGATGGTCTTCAAGACTGGCCATTTTATCTCTAGTTGTCTCTTCTATATGGGCTACAAAAATTTGACATCCTTTCCCGAAACTCTTTTTCAGTTGCATGGCTGAAATTTCTCTAACAACTACAACTCTTGGAATGCCTTGAATATTTCCTTGCTGCCCTTTCTCATCAAGACAAGTTATTTTCTTGTTGTAACAGTCTAGGACAACATGGTGTTTTTCCAACCAATCCATGCCAATTAGATAGTCATAAGAACCCAAAGGTATAATGTTCACACATGCCTTTGTGTTGAGTCCATTTATGTCTACTGGGAAATCTTTAACTAGCTCATTGATCTTTCTCTTAGCCCCCATGGCTAACTAAACTAACCAAGATTTCTTATGCTTACTCATTTGCAAATGAAATATTTCAATAATATTAGAGTTTATGTAACAATGGCTAGCTCCAGAATCAATTAAAATTGCTATGGATAGATTATTGATCTTACCTTCCACTTCAATCACGGGGGACTGATATTCTGCTTGTTTGTTGTCCAAGGCTACATAAATCCTTGGCATGCTTCCTCCCATGTCTACCATTGTTTCAACCTCTTGAATGTTGTGAACAATTCTCATCCCTTCTCCTTTGTGAGGGTAGTCCCTATATAAGTGATTCCCCTCACATCCCCAACATTGTATAGGTTGTTTCCTTGGCATTTTCCCAAAAGAATATGTTGTCTTGTTTTCATTTTGGGCTGACTGGACTTGCTGATTTGTTTGAGAGTTACTCTTGAAAAAGGGTGGCTTAAAACCTTTCTGCCTTTTCTCCCTCTTTCCTTTCATCTTGTCATTCCAAGTCTTTTGAAAGACTAGCCTCCCTCAACTCTACTCATAGAGATGCCTTGCTCTCCTTATGGTCTCCTCCAAAGTTTTGGGATTATCATATTGTATCTTGTCACTGTAGAAGGAGGGTAACCCACTCAAAAACCTTTGGATTTTGACTTTCTCATCCTTTATGAAGTCAACATACTTCAACAATTCAAAGAACCTCTTTTCATATTCGTCCATGGACATGCTTCCCAACTTGAGTTCAAAGAACTCTTTTATCTTCCTCTCATAGTAATGCTCAGATAAGTATTTCTCTTGGAAATATCCTTTGAACGACTTCCATGAGACCCTCTTCTCATCAAGATGCTTGGCTTGCTTAAGCTGATCCCACCACATGGCTGCCTTTCCTTGCAAGTGGTAGGTTGCAATTCTTGTTTCCATCCTAGAGGGGTAATCATACAACTGGAAATATTTCTTAATTTCCAACAACCATGTATCGGTTTCTTCTCCCCTCCTATGCTCACCATTAAAATTCAGTGGCTTGATCTTCCTAAATTCACCTTGCAAGACGTCTCCCTTAGGCCTTCTCCTTTGTATCCTAACAGGGGATGCACTTGGGATGCTACCTAGCCTTGAAATAGGATGAGATCTCCTAGTGGATTGCTCTAGGAAATTATGGCGCCTTCTTCTACTCCTTGACTACCAATCATTCCCATGCCCATCCCTTCTGCTATGGGATTTGGATGATGTCACTTTTCTAGCACTGGCTTCGGGCTTTGTGCCAAAGTCCTAATTGGCTTGCTTCTGCAACATGTTCAAACTCTGAAGTATCTCTTCTTGAGCCTTCATAATATTTTCATTATCAGCTCTATAGCTTCACACTTCTCTATGCATGCTTCTCATAGTTACAAGCTCTTTCATGTCCCTTCATCCATTTGATTCAGTCTCATCATTCCCCATGATAACATCCAGACCTCTGAATTCCTCTTCATGATTGTAGGATCCTTGGGCATATTCCATTATTGTGGTTCTCATATATAAACCAAAATGATTCTCTGAAACTCTAACTCTACAGAAAATGTGCATGCAAACAATTTTTGTTAGATGAAAAATAAACACATACATAATTTGGAAAGGAAATCATAAATTTTCTGCCCCTTTAATGCCACCAATCATCTTCTTTTGAGTTGACTGCAATTTTTTTTGCTCAAATAACTTTTTTGGGTATATATATGGATTCTCCTACTTAAGACCTTTCCATTGACGATTTATTTTCCCAATTCTGAGTTCCAAGCAGAAAGTTACGGTCTTCAAAAGTTTTGACCATTTTCCATTTAATAGCCCTGCATGCTACATGTGTCTTCTTTTTCTCCCAACACATTTTTAGATACCCAGAACTCAAATCTGGCTCCATGGCTGACTTCTACAGTCCATGAGATTTCCATAGACTGCTCTTGGGCCCCAAAATAACTACTGAGCTAGGATTTATTCCCTCTAAAACAAATATAATATTAAATTTTACCCTTGATTGTTCTGGTTGTAACTCCCTCATACAAGTTATGTTTGGCGAACAAATCTAGCTTGTTGGAATGCTCTCTCCGAGCTCCATCATTTTAGAAGCATAAATTGCGTGTCCTAGAAGGACCTAAAAAATTCCTTCAAAAATTCCCTACAAGATGAAGACCTTCGAAAATTGGATTTTTCATAGAAAAATTCAGTAAATTATTGTTGTAACAGTCCTTAGATCTAGACCGTTACTCTCAAAATCAGAATCAATCCCAATCATTGATCGTCTGGGATTTGCCAAGATGCATCTAGACCTCCACAATCCTATTGATCCAGGTGAATATTGGTGGCCACCCACCTATTCCAACTGGCTCATCTCGACAGTTTTTCAGTTTGATAGTTTTTTCCTAGTTTTCGGGTCTTGAACTTCCAGGGTCGTTTTGAGGCCCTAAACAACGTTTTTAGGGATTTCCACAATGAGACTGTATTTTAATTTATATTTTGACGACATAATGTGTAGTCATCGGATATACTTTTCCAACGGGCTATCGTACGCCTAAAACAAAGATTGTATGCAAAAGTTAGGACGCCAGGAAGTGGATGTACCAACATACCCCAATGGGGCCCACATGACTTTTGGCGCTTCATCTCCTAGGGTTAAGTTTTTGGATGTCTAGGGTTTTGGAATTCATGTTTATGGTAAAAAGGATTTCAAAGCCTCATTGTACTGATCTTATGGCGAATGAGCTCAGTCGTCACTTCTCTTCTCAGAGATAAGCCGCCACCATTCTAGCAGGCTTGTTTTCAGTCAGTATTTTACAGTTTCAACATATTTCTTTATTGAATAGAAGCCAATGTTATTGTATCTCTGTTATTGTTCATTGTTTCCCTGTGTTAATAATAATAAATCTATGTTCATTTCGTTCTGCTCATAAAATATGAATCAGTGGTATGAGAGTGGTCGACTCCTTGTTGTTCTTAGTGCATGTCCTCGACGAGGTTAGGTTACAAAGCGTTGGGTTTTGAGCTTGTTTCTCTTGAGGACAAGAGGTCTCACATGCCCAATCGAAATTACATGGTGGGAGAAAATAAAGACGATGGGACAAGAAATCCTTTTAAATTGTTGCTCGAGGAAGCCCTAGCACAATAGAGGAACGAGATGATGGATAATTTTGCGCAAATCCTTTGACGACTACCAACAGGCGATGCATCTTCCTCGAGAGGAGGCGCTGCCCCCTTCAAGGTACATATCAAATTTGATGTTCCTATATTTGAAGAACAAATAGACGACGCAGATGCTATAGACAAATGGTTGAATATGCTAGAAGGTTACTTTTCCATCCATAATTTTGAATAGAGAAAAGATTACTTTTGCACTCCTCAAAGCCGTCCCCCATGTCAAAGATTGGTGGGAGACTTTCTGTGAGAAAAAGGCAACAAAGGAACCCTCATTATTTATAGTCGCACTCACCTGGGAGTCCTTCAGGGATGCTATTAAGGAGCAATACTACCATGTTGGAAATTATGACGACTTGTATACAAAATGGACTGCACTGCGGCAGGAAAGGGACCAAGCAGTGCCAGAGTTCTCAAATATCTTCCATACCTTGCGCACCAAGCTGGGTATCAAAGATTTTGAGAGACATCTGGTGCTCAAATACCAAGGTGGTTTGCATAGATATATCCAGGCAGAAATGGAGTTTTTTGACATCTCGTCCTTGGGTGCGACCTATCGATATGTTGTCAAAATCGAGCAGAAGTTTAAACAAAAGACACGACAGTTTGGCTCTGGGAACCCCTGATAGCAAAAGCAGGGCAATGGCAGCCCCAACCTGCAGAACAAAGGGCATAGAAAATATGGCCAACCTCGGGACAACCAGTCTAAACCACAAACAAGGAAGAACAATGGAAAGATGAAGAAAGATAACAGGAAGTGGTGCGACTTCCATAAGAGCCCCTGTCATAACACTGTTGATTGCCACTCAAAGTAGTCATTAGTGAATGAGGTGTGTTGAGGAAAAGATATGAAATAATCTTACTCAAGCATTTTCAGATCTTGCTTTTCTAAGGAAAGATAGACGAGAATATCACCCTATGTTTATAGCCTCAAAATTTGTTTCCTAATCCACAAGTATTAGTTACAAGGGCTTAGGCTAATTTTAAAAAAAATAGAAGATTGTTGTAAAATTCAACATTTTTATACAGTTTTCTTAATATAACAGATGCAAAAGTAAACGTGGAGACAAAAGCAAAAATAGCAAGTCACATATTAACACAGATGAGACAGAATAACAATCGCTTATTTCATTCCAAGAAATCAAAATAATCGTTCTCTTTACAAAAATCCTTGAGGGAGTTTGGACCAAAGTCAAACTTAGATGTCCCCGATGAAAAACATACAAAAGGACTTCTCACGTAAAGTAAAAAACTGAACTTTAAAATTTGGATCAGCTTGCCACAGATTGTTTCCCACTCGACTCTACACAATATCCTTTATCGGTCATGAAATTTAATTCATAAACATACAAGTCTACACACACTATCAAAGACAGATCAACACCTCTGAAAACAAGTGTCTGAATGATGTAATTCAACTTTGAATCTTACTGTCTACAATAGGACCTTGCTATCATAAAAGAGTAATAGGATTTTAATGAGTTGAAGAATGAATGAAAACTGAACTATCTCAATAAAACTCAAGAGCAAACCTAAGTATGCTTTCTCCTTCTATTCTCCCTTTGTTCTTCCTCTTCATTTTGCTTTTAAGCATTCCAAATTAGTTGAAGTAGTTCAATTACCTCTTTTAGTTAAGTTAATTAAAACTCAACTAACTTTTAGTTTAGGGGAAGAATTAATATAATAATAATAAGGATCTTTAATAAATAATAACTAGTAGGTGGGATCCCTTGTGACTCACTTTAGTTTCTTAACAAAAATAAACATAACTAGTCAATCAATCAAACACATCCCTCCTTGTGGCTCCCATCATCATTCTCATAATTTGAAAATTAAATATCAATGATATTTTAAACCATATCCAAAATATCCAAAAATAGTATGCTGTCCAAAAACTTCGACAGTCAACTGTTCTTAACAATCAATAATAAAATATACTCAAAAACCATATTTTCCACTTTGGGAGGCAATTTTTCATTTGATTTTCCTGAATTAGCCTCAGGCTATGTGGATCCTTTAGGCTTGATCTCACTGATGACATGAGAACAATCATCTTTCAAGTGCATGCGGGATGAAACAAATTTGGCTGAATCACTTGAGGGAGAGGAGGGGACAACAACAACTTTTCCTTTGTCATGCGTGTGGTGGGCTTCAGTTTTGAGTCTTTTGCTTGCGTGGGAGAACTGTACAGGTGAGTGTGCAGGGGAAATTTGGACATTCGGGTTAACCGGTGGAGGAGCAGGTAGAGACAAATTGGGCTAGCCACGATGTTGGGATATTGCTGGGTGACCAATCTCCTACCATCTGTCATTTTCAGGGACTTCAGGTTGTAATGAAACATGAGGGGGGACAGGGATACCAGGGACATACTGGGGTTTGAAGGGAGGCCTTTCTAGCCTATTTTGGACTACCCCTTACCCAATCCAGTTGAAAAATCTAGCTTGGAAGAGTTGGTTTAACTCTTGTGGATATGCATCAAAATGTATTGAGAATCTTGGCCTTCTAGGCCCTATGTTCCAATTCCCTTTGCCCCTGTTGTTTTGGCCATGGATTCCTCTGCTAAAGAAGCTCATCTTGTATGCAACGTTTATTAGCAACTAGCTTCTTAAACAAACCATACATGACATCTCTTTAATATGAAAACAATTTTGGCTCAACAATCACATTAGACCCATGCAATCCAATCCATAAAATTCATTAAATACTTGTTAATGAGCAGGGGTTGAATAAAGCTTCTGGTATATCTGAGGGGGTTGTATTGAGAGAAAAAGTGATAAAATGAAAGGGAGTAGGAACATGATTACTGCTCAACAAATCATTAAACAATCGACTGTGTTATAATAACAAAATCATATCAACTGCGATCCATCTCTGTGTTATCTTTTAATTATTGTAATACAAAGTTTCCACTTAATTTTAATTTAATTTTAAGAACAAGGCATGTAAAGTGAATCTAGGATTGTGAGGGGATTCGTAATGAGCAATAAAGTGAGGAAATGACAAGGAATTTAATGGATATTGTTCATAAAACAAATTAAACAATCAATAATCATAACTTTGTATTAAAATCAATCCAAAAACTGCCAATATTCACTGTTTCTCAACTGTATACCAAATTGTTTGTTGTTCCAATAATTAAACTTCCCATAATTCCTTTAATTCATAACAGTCTGTGCAATCATAACTTAAAAAAAAAACCTTTCCATTCAACAGTCCTATTGAATAAAACGTTGATCCCCCCCTTTTTTTTTAAATAATTAAAAAATACACAACAATATGCTCGACATCTATCCCTCATAATCCATAATGCACCATGATAATAATCAACGTCCACTGTTTACCAATCAACAATTGGGCCCAATTAAAATATACACAGGTCTCTTTTCAAACGTGAACAAACTTCAAAATATGCTCGATTATACACAGTCTTCATCATATCAATCACAAAATCTTGAAATGAAACAACAGTTAACCAAAACATAAACCCCGAGCCTTATCTTAGTGGGTATAACTTTATTTTAAAACCATTTGTAATCTGAGCGATGATTCCAATATAATATTTGAAGTGAACATAACCAAACTACACACAAGCATCATTTTTAAACTTGGCAGAACCCTGATCGGGCTTAACAAAAACCACACAGGTGTTTCCATTTGCAATCAAGACCACGCTGGTAAAAACACAGTGAGCGAAACCATAACGAATAGGAAGACAACCCTCGAATGTGTGCAAGTGCCTGTTTCATTCTTATGCCAACAATATTACTATGCAAGGACGAGACAAAGACTCAGCGAGAGAGCATGTGTTTTAAAGACCTCCATAACCATTCAATGATTCTCAATACTTGGCAACCCCAGAATGTGCTCGAGGTGAGCAAAAGACAATGGAGTCTAAATCAAGCTCTGTTAAAACAAATGCAGGGAAGCAACAAGAGTTTGTTCATCTTTTAAACAACAACATAGAGAGTTGATGGTCTTCTGAGACTTATATCAACCACAGACAAAAATACCTTTTGAAAAAGACACAACAATGAGCCACACAGTCTTACTTATTACTCCAAGTCCTGGACAAAACCAATGATCGATACCTGTGGAGAGAAAAGACAGGCAGAGTAACATAACCTAGTGCACATGGTGCGTTTAACACTTGCAGAGGAGAGGCAAGGGTTAATTTAACAATGGTGGTTATAAAAAAAACATAGAGATATAACATCCCTTTCCAATACTTACGAGCTAGACAACTTGACAACAACACCAATGAGGACACACTCGTCCTTTTGACAGAATGTTCAGATACAACTTGTATCAATCCACAACCATACGAGCATGTATTAACGTTAGGGCCAACCAAGACTGTATCTTGGGATATTTTGGTGGCAAGACAATAAGAATGGGCCAACGACTGCGAGTCGGGGTTTGAAGAAAGAACACATCAATTGTTGGCAATTCCTCTACGACTGGGTAAGGGTTACCACCATGACTGTGAGGGAGCGAGTTGGCTGACAGTAAGACACAGAACAAAACCTCCATCATCAATGTACAGCCATATTGTACCACCGTTCACTTATTATTCCACAGAGACCCATCATGATACTAAACTGACCGAGCAAACAACCAATGCACAACTTAAAATACCCATTCCTTTGCTTGCACACCTAAACATTTTACAGTTATCACAAAGAGCTATAACACACATCTACACAGTCGAAATTCTCAAGAACACACATAATCCAAACAACACTGAGCCATCATTTGTTCATACAACATAGAATACCGCATGGATGGAGAGAAAAAGAATCATACCTGTGTAAAACGCTTAAATGGTGAGTTGGTCGAGCCTTCCTTCTTCCAAGAGCCTGAAAATGTGGAGCTTCACAACCATCAAAACGAAAAATGTAACAATGGAATAATGCTAGGGTGACCGACGCTAGGAAAAGTATTGAGTGATGTGCAGTAAATGCACGTCGCTTCCATCACCTGACCCATTCAATTCAAAGTATGAGACAACCCCATAAGCATCACATTCACCAACAATTAAACCATATAACCAATGCCCATTCAATGCCAAGCCATCGTGAAATCTACGACGATATCCATTGCATAGTGCACCGCCAAATATAACTTACATGTTAACCCTTGCCATAACTCCATGCCATAATACATATTAAAATGCTATATGCGCCTCCATTCCAATATAATGAAATTCACATAGGCCACTAACCAACAATAGCATAATAGTTAGGACTAACACTAATATCCCTTAACTTTTCCATTCGAACTTGCATATAGTCCTTTATCATAGCTCAAACATATAACTTCTTTCCCTTTGTTACACTTTAGGATCTTTTCAAAGGTTTTTTTTTCTTTGTTTTGATCATGCTACCATTCAAATATCTCTTGCATATATGTGTCTAGGTAATCGATCATAAGGACTAGTGACAAGGTTAAATCATAGCAACTGTAAATAACATGCTCCTCATAACCATAAAACTGTTTTATATCGCAAAAAGCATTCCACAAAAATGCATTACCCACCTATTATCATGTCAAATGAAACCAAGACTGCATCGTAAAAAATGTAGGACTGTGTAGGCAACATAAAAAACAACAGCAAAACATGTATAATATGTCTATCATTGCACCTCTAATCTACAAGGGGGTCCCACCTACTAGTATTATATTATTAGCATAGTTAAATAATAGAGATTTTAGCAATACTCTGCGAGTGAAATTCATTGTTACGATTTTAATCGTCAACAAGGTGAAAGCCTCTGAATCAAATGTAGGTTCTGAATATGAGTCAGAGATAGAAAAAGGGAGACAGATCATTGATGTGTAAACCAGTGCCACCGTTTCTACCACCAAGATCCAGCTCGGTGAACCTGATGAGCCAAAGGAAGGTGAGCGCCTCTTTCATTCACAAATGTGGGTGAAAGGCACCCCACTGCACTTCATCGTTGATAGCGGTAGCCATAAGAACCTCATTTTAGTGGAGGTCGTCAAGCCACTGGCCATGCCGACAAAGCCGCACCCGCAACCCTACACCATCGGATGGCTCCTCCAAGGAAGCGATCTTTGCGTCAGCCAACAGTGCCACATGTCCTACAACATCAAGACCTTCAAATATGTGGTATCGTGTGATGTTGCACCCATTGAAGTTTGTGATGTTCTTTTGGGACAACGTTATTTATGGAAAAACCATGTTGTATATGAGTCTAAGCCTTGTAGTGTTATTATTATTTTGGATAGGAAATTGTACAGGATACCGGAGTTAGTCCCACTTAGTGCCATTTCCTTGATCTCTGCCAAGCAATGCTAGAAGGTCATCTCTCAGATTGAGAAGTTTGTCTTCTTCGTGATTCACTCTAAGAGTGAGCGAATGATTGCAACCACATCCATGGCCTCCAAGACCAACCTCTCCATGTAGCAGAAGCAAGTGGATAAGGTCGTGGAAGAATACAAAGACATATTCTCCTCACCTATTGGGGTACCTCTGCACTGTCAGGTCAAGCATTCCATCGATCTGACCCCTGGTGCACCACTACCCAATGGGCTAGTCTATCACCGCTCTCTATTAGAAAATGAGGAGATCAAGCATAAGATCCAATAACTGATCCAAAAGGGGCACATCCGGTCCAACTCATCACCTTGTGGAAGCCCATTCGTGCTTGTGTAGAAGAAAGACAAGACTTGACGACTTTGCATTGATTACCGGGCCCTAAATAAAATCATAGTCAGGATCTGGTACCTAATTTTCCGAATCGACGATCTCCTTGATTAGCTCAAGGGGGCCAAATACTTCAGTAGATTGATCTAAAGTCTGGCTACCATCAGGTCCTAGTAGAGCAGACAGTATGGAAGACTACCTTCAAGTCAAAAGAAGGTCTATTTGAATCGTTGGTCATGCCCTTTGAATTGACAAATACCCCATCAACTTTCATGAGGATGATGGATGATATTGCACGACCTTTCACCAATTATTTTGTAGTGGTGTATCTAGATGACATCCTCATCTACAACAAGACTTGGACGGAACACTTGCATCATATTCAACAGGTTTTGCACACTCTCTGACAACACAAGCTATATGCCAACTTGGAAAAATGCTCCTTCGACATGCACATGGTCCATTACCTAGGATAGATTATTGATGAGCATGGTGTGCATGTGGATAAAACCAAAATCCAAGTCATCTGTGACTGGCCAGCCCCAACCACATTCATCGAGCTTTAGAGATTCTTAGGCCTTGCAAATTTCTATTGCAGGTTCATGTTGGGATTCTCCATATTGCATGGGCACTCAACCAAGTAACCATAGGTGGTGGTAAGGAAAATTTTGTGTGGGGTCTGTCCCAATAGCAAGCATTCAATTATTTGAAGTAGCGTTTGTGCTTAGACCCAGTGCTTTCATTACTTGACCTACAACAACCCTTTGAGACTGAGACATATGCTTTATACTATGTTGTGGGTGCAGTTCTCACTCAACATGGCCACCCCATGACCTATCATAGTGAGACACTATCAAATGTCATTCGTAAGTACCCTACTTACGACAAAGAAATGTACTCCATTGTGAAATCCTATTGCTAGTGGAGGCATTACATTCTTGGGAAGGACACATTCATCCACACTGATCATAAGTCATTGCAGTTCATGCAGACATAAGGTAAATTGCAGAATGACCTCCATTAGAAGTGGTCCACATACTTGTAGTTGTTCCACCTCAACATCAAGTATAGGATAGGAAATACCAACCGTGTCGTTGATTGCCTCAGTCAACCTTCAGTCGTGGCACTCACCATGGTGCTATAATCTTGCGGCCACGAGACCTCTAGATTCTCCCAACTCTATGAGAAAGATCCTGATTTTTCCACCACCTACTAGATGTTGGGCTCAAACACAATTGTCCCTAATTTCCATCTTCAGGACGAGCTACTATGCCATTTGGGCCATCTTTGCGTTCCATCAAGCGAGCAAGTGAACCTGATTTGGGAAGCCCACTACAATCGGGTGGCAGGAAACTTTGGCGTGGAAAAGATAGTGGCAGTGCTGGAACAACATTTCTACTAGCCGAAACCTCGACAGGATGTCAATAAGTATATTAGATCCTGCATTGCCTGTGCTATTTCCAAACCGACCGCTAAGAAATAAGGCCTGTACACCCCTTCTCCTACTCCTAGCAGGCTCTGGGAATCCATCTCAATGGAATACATGTCGGGCCTTTCATCCAACAAACGAGGAAATGGCTATGTTTTTGTGGTTGTTGATCGCTTTTCCAAGATGGCGATTTTGGCCACCTGTAAGAAGCACGTCACAATGGAGGCCACTACCAAGCTCTTCTTTGAATGAGTGTGGGTATATTTTGGGGTACCACAAACCATTATCTCAGATCGGGACAACTAGTTCATCAACACATTCTAGTCGAGCCTCTAGTTACTGCCGGACACCAAGCTCACCAAATCCACTGCCTTTCACCCTCAGACGGATAGCCAAACCGAGGCCGTCAACCAGATGGTCATGCATATCCTGTGCATGTACAATTCCAAGCACCCCCACACATGGGATGAGAGTTTTCCCTATGTTCAACACAACTACAATGGATCCATACATAACTCAACCGTCCATATCCCCTTTCAGGTGGGGTTGAGATTTCAACCATTTGGTCCCGTGGATGTTGCACTACCCCTTGGGGCCACCTAGGAAAACTCATCCCATGCTCAAACTGAAGCTGACAAAGCCACTCGGTTCAATGAGCGGATCAAACACATCCTCCAATAGGTTCAAGATATTTTACATAACTCCAATGCCAAGTACAAGTAACGCCATGATCAACACCGAGTTCCACAGAAGTTTCACGTGGGACACAAAGTTTGGTTCCACTTGTATAAAGAATGCCTTACAAGGCCCCATTGAAATCTTCATCCACTTCACTATGGACCTTACACCATCACCAAGGCTATGGGAGACAATGATTTTGAGCTCAACATTCCCCCCTTCCTTGGCTTGCACCGAATGTTCAATGTAGATCTCCTTCGACCATTTTTTCCACCATTATTGGACACCTCAGAGATAGCAGAACAATTGACACCAACAGAGTTCAACCCCGACTACATGGAACATGCATCCACTGATCATATCTTGGAAACATAGGTCAAGGGCACTCGCCAACAGAGGATCTAGCTTTATCGGGTTGTCAAACCAGGGCAGCTCCTGTACCAAGGAAAGTGGCTCACCCGGGGCCAAATTCAACATAAATTTCCTCATCTAATGGGGGAACTCAACACAATGGAGACCATTGCTTCCTAATGGAAGATTATTGATCCAGGTGGATATCGGTGGCCACCACCTATTCCAACTGGCTTATCTTGACATTTTTTCAATTTGGTAGTTTTTTCCTAGTTTTCGGGTACTGAACTTTCGGGGCTGTTTTGAGGCCCTAAACAATGTTTTTAGGGATCACCACATTCAACCTATCATTAAAGTCATAGTTTGACGACATAATGTGTATTCCTCGGATAGACCTTTCCAATGGGCTATCACGCGCCTAAAACAAAGATCGTATGCAAAAGTTACGACCCTGCGAAGTGGATGTACTAACTTACCCGAACAAGGCCCACATGACTTTTGGCGCTTCATCTCCTAGGGTTAGGTTTTTGGATGTCTAGGGTTTTGGAATTCATGTTTATGGTAAACAGGATTTCAGAGCCTCATTTTACTGATCTTTTGGCGAATGAGCACAGCCGTCACATCTCTTCTCAGAGATAAGCTGCCACCATTCTAGCAAGCTTGTTTTTAGTCTGCATGTTACAGTTTCAACATATTTCTTTATTGAATAGAAGCTAGTTTTATTGTATCTCTATTATTGTTCATTGTATCCCTGTGTTAATAATAATAATAATCCGTGTTCATTTCATTATGCTCATAAAATCTGGATCACCTGTCAAAACGTTTCTTGAGAGCCTCCCCATCAGAAAGCTTCAATCTCTAGCTATGCGAATTCCCTGAAAATCATAGTCTGAAGCACCGTTGGACTCCCTCCAAACTCCTAGTCCGAAACATTGTCTGACTCCCTATCGTAAACCTTCCTTGATACCTTTGGAAACTCTTCTCTGAAAGAACATCTCTGACAACCTCCTTCTGTAGAGTTGTACATGACCACTACAAGGCATTATCTCACTCACCCACTCTTGATGACATGTCGCCTGACATGACATGCTGATGTGGCAGCTTAAGTGGAATTATCCTCCACCCTCGGCCCTTCCAAGGAAACTTGATCATCCTGTTATCACCATAACAATTATACAAGAAATATGAGTTTAAGATTTAGTGGGGGACTAAAGTAGTGTAGAGACATGGCGCGATTTGGAGGACCAGGTCACATATGGCGGCATGTGGACAAATATAGCAGAGGCGGGAAAGGAAGGACCCGAAAGACCATAGATTTCGAAGCGGCCCAGATCAACAACCGAGACCCATATCGGGCGACAAAATAGCACGAAGTTTAATTATGTGAAGGTGGGTCAGGGAAAATTATCGTGGTTTCATTCATGGACGCGTGGCGCCCTCAGAAGCACATCAGGGCGAAAAGCAGTCTATCTAAAACCACTTTCTCCAACCCCCGATGTCACATGTAGAAAACTCATTCGATATGTGTCATTACCATAGATTGCGTACAAAAAGGGGAGAGTTAACAACTTATTCAGTCACATCAGTACCATTGCTCAAGTACTTTACGTTGTGCAGTGTCGGGTAAGTGCCGCCAGAAGGACGATCTAGAGGCTAATCATTTTGAAGCTGACAACCGAGTGTGATAGGCTATAATTCAGACAATTACTGTCATCAACAGTCTATGATTAAACACTCAATGACAATCGTCCTCAAAAGTGTAGATAAGTTTATCCTGTTTGAGCAATAGACATTTCATTTTGAACGAAGTAATTAACAAGATTAGGAAGACGAAAATCGTGTTTTCTGCAAAACTGGGAGACATGGACCAAGCCAATCAAACAACATCCAGTGAAACAAGATTTTCAACTAACACGGCGAATTCACCAATGAGTAAGAAAGAGAGGTCGATTGCATGGATATTAACAACAAAATTCCATACTGATCCTGCGGCAGAGCCAGAATCAAAGGTCAGACTAAATCCTATCATGAGGGATTTAATCATGAACAGACACGTGGACAGGCACTACAAACGAGCAATAAAGAGGAAGAAGAGCAAGCGACATAAGACATGATTCAAAGATGAGTTGGTCGAAAGCGTTGGGGAAAATCAACCAGTCTGGTTGAACACTCTGAAAGAAGAAATTGCCAAGCTGGAATAAGTTCTCACGTTGAAATGAGTACGTTTAAGAAAATTTTGGACATATGGAATGCAATAAAAAAGCCTCGGATATGTCAGACCCGTTTATAACGCTCCCTGTAAAGTAGGAGAATAGTTGTTATGCGTTACTCCTTTTTTGTAACCGATCTCTATGGTTAGACTGTGGGGAAGTTGATTCATTTTGAATCCCGCATGTAAATTTTCTATATATATCATTCCAAGGATAAAGAAGAGGGGGCTTGCCCTCGTTGTAGGTAGACTTTATAAAATCATGGGACTGAATTGAATACATATGCAGAAGCATTTTGAACTATTTATGAAAAGTTTCTAATGGCTATGATATGAGTTTTGTCTTCCTTCATTGTTTGTATTTCCTGTGCTCTTTGATTCCATTTGCATATTCTTCTGTTTGAATTGGATAGTTAAAAGCCCAGAATTCATCTCTTGATGCTCTCGGCTGAAACAATTTAAACTGTGTGTATTTCTTCCTAACTAATTCAGAATTCATTTTATTAATGCTTTGATGCAATTATTTGTTATCTCTTTCCTCTTACACTCTGCTTAATATTATTTACAACTCAGATTCATTGCCTCATTTAGCCTTTATCCTACGGAGAGTTCTACAGGCCAGTTAATGTTTTCATTCAATTTCAGAATTTTGACTCCATAGCCCTGAGTGTCCTTCCCCTTCCTAGCCAAAAAATTTAAAAAAACCCCCAAAACAAACCAAATCTAGCCATTGATTATCAAAGAAATATCAAGTGACACGAGAGATCCCTCTCTGAGTTGAGCAGGATAGTGCCTCAGCTCTAAAGATGGTTGAAATAGTTACCTCTGTCGTTTGTCTATTCAGCCGGACAAAATTTACAAAGTGCTAACATTATTGCGCCGTTGCCGGGGATGAAATTGAAAAATATTCCCTAGGAAAGTATGACATGGTTGAGTTCTAAGGTCCGAGAGTAGTAGACACTTGGGCACATATTGGTTGTATTCCTACTCTGGCAACTCCACACATCAGAAAATCAGTTTGAAGGTGATTCCACTGGTAGAAGAATCTAGAAATTCAAATCTTCAATGGCGACTCCACTCTCGATGCATAATCCATCTTCCAAAACATTATTGGCGACTCCACTCAAGCTTCGAATGTAATTCAGAGACTCCACTGGAAGATGAGATCCCCTGACAGAGGTATGAAAAGACATTATGGAAGAAAACAAGTACTTAAATTTGGAATTTTTCCAAGGCATTTTATTGTTTGTTATAAGTTGCCTTTGGTCCTTCCTTGAACATGTCAAACAAAATTTTCTTTAGCTGCTGCATTCTAATGATGATCGTGAAAATCTTGCAATTGTATATCCTCCTCTTAAAGTTGTACATGCATATCCTCACTGTAACACTGATTTTGATAAAAAAATTCCATCTGGGCCATGTGATGACCATAACCAAGTTGATGAGCCTCATGAAACCAGGGTTGATATTTCATCTCCTGCACTTGATCCAACACCCTCCAAGACTCAACATAGATACAAACCCTTAAAGTTACCCCACATCCTTCATGATTTTCCTCCAAAACACTATGAGTACCTACCTATGTTCGATGGGGAACCTGATACCATCTCAGTTGAAAAACGCATCCAAGGGTTTGAGCATTTTATAGATTTGTTTGAGATTGACCATGATGATGTTTGTATGAGAGCCTTCTCTCAATCCTTGAAAGGAGATACCAAAGACTGGTTTAAACATTTGCAACTAGAGATAATTAACTCATGGGAGGAATTGAAGGATGTCTTCTTAAAGTTTTGGGGTAGAGAGAAATCTTTGGATCTACAACTTATAGGGTTCTATGCTTGAAAAAAGTAGAGCAATGAAACTATTTCTATATTCAGTAGAAGGTTTTCCAGTATCTATTACAATTTGTCTAAAGAAATTCAACCCACTGAAGCTGCTGCCATGCTCCATTATGCAAATACTCTTCATCTAGATTTGTCTTTCCTCCTGATGGAAAGAAGACCTAAGTCCTTACAACAAATGTTTAATGATGCTCAGGACATTCTACACAACATCCAAGCATGTAAACAGATCCAAAATGAGGGGTTGGATATTCAAGAATATGAAAGTGAATATGAACAAGAAATGGTTGATTGGAATCTTGAACATCGAGTCAATAATATCATAGCTTCTCTTGAAGTCTTCAATGCTCATAATTTTGCAAAAAATTATATTCCACTTGTTGAAAGAGGAGGTGTTGATTTAGTTTATGATCCATCTCACGATAAGCTGGGGGTTGATTGTTTTATGTATTCATTTGTAGACAGTCAAGAAGATGAGTTTGCAAATCAGTTTGTTGGAGAACAGGTTGATGTTCCAAGTTGGTTCTTGTCAGATGACATTGCATATGTTTCTGATTTGCCTATATATGATGAATATGATGGCGATTATGATGTTGACTCCCTAGAACTGTAACAACCCTTGATTAATAAGTATAATTAATTTAAAAAAATTTTTATTAGCTGAACTATAATTATTTATTAAAATAACCCTAACTAATTATTTGTTATTAATTAGTTATTCTTGATTATGATTAATTTAAGTATAATTAACTCTTTAATCAATATGATTAATGATTGATTTAATTATTAATTAATTCATTAATTAATTAAGTATTAAATTAATGGTTAATAATAATAAAATATAATACTAATTTAAGTTACGTTCACGTAATGGGATAAGGCATTTAATAATGGGATAAGGCATTTAATAATGAGATAAGGTATTTAAGAAGGGGATAAGGTATTAGGTGGGGGAGTTAATGTAGGAAAGGCGGTGAAGGAGGAATAAGGGGGGGGAAATGG
>JZKD02S2213063.1:100281-121225 GCA_000966675.3 Picea glauca
GTGCTTCCAATGAATGTAATTCTTCAAGACATATAAGAAAAAACATTCCATGGTTTTCTCCCGATTTGGGTTTCCACGTAAAACACTGGTGTACTGTGTATGTGTGTGATTGTTCTTTTCTTATTGCTCATTATTGTATAATAATACTACTTTGATATAACGCTTGGATCAATTTGGATAAAAATGATTATAATTGCACTATTACTGATTCACCCCCCCCTCTCAGTAATCCAACACATGTGAGTGCTGAAACAAATACAAAGTCTTCAACCTTGTGCTCTTCAGATTGTACTGTATGTGCATGGTGCTTCTTCTTCTTTCCATTTTCATGTTTATGAGGGCATTGAGAGGCATAATGCCCGATCTTCTTGTAGGTGTAGCATATGATATTTGACACATCCTTCTTGTGGTGTGGTTGATTAGACTTCTTCGGGATGCCTTCTTCCCTTCCCTTTCTCTTCTTCACTTGGGAAACAAGTGATTGATTTCCATCATCATTAGTCTTTTGTGATTTGGATATCAACCTGGATTCCTCTTGGGTGCAGTCTGCCCATAGCTTGTTGAACTTGGGAAATTTGCTTCTGGTGCAAATCCCTTGAACAAATGGATCCCAAGAGGAGGGAAATCCATTGAGTGTAGTATTAATGAGTTCAATGTCTTCTACTAGATCTCCAATGGCTTCTAACTGGTCCTTGATCTGCGAGATCCTCATGAAATAGTTGGCTACTACTTCTCACTTATTCATTGTCACGTTTATGAGTTGATGTCTTAGAGTAAGCTTTTGACTCGTATTCTTACTTTCATAAAGTCTGGTTAGGGAATCAAACATTTCCTTTGATTTCTTTAGTTTTGATACATTAGGTATCAGATGATCGTTTATTGAGTCTGTCAATATCCCTTGGCCTTGACCTTATTCTTCTTGAACTTTGCTTTGGCATCTTCTTCTTCTGGTTTTGGAAGCATCTGCTTGATATGATCCAATAACTCATTCTCTTATAGAATGAGGAGAACTCTATACTTCCAGGATCTGAAGTTATCTACTCCATCCAATCTATCTTCAACTCTCAGGCTGGTTGACATTTTTTGTTGGTAGAAACCATAGCATTGAAAAACCTTGATTTTTCAAACTTCACCAAACTGCATGCTTAGGGTTTCAGGGGGTGCGCTAGGGTAGGGTGCATTGCTATGTGAAAGAATTATCCTCAATGTCCTTGGGATAGTTCTCAACGAGCTTGACAAAGTATTGCAGCTGCAAGGTGCTACTGCAATGATCTTCCTTCGAGTGGTCAAACTGTTCCGAAGGTAACCAACTATGATTCCATGTTATATTTTCTTTATTTATAGAGAATTAGAGTTACCAATGTTCTTTTACTTTATTACCATTAACATATATATCATGTACTGAGCAGTAGCAACATAAACAAGAGATAAAAAGAACACAAGAGATTTATCCTGGGAAAACCCCAAATGGGGGAAAAAACCAACAACATTTCTTAGATAGATTCTGTTCACAAAGTCCAACCATTCACTAACTCTCAAGAGCCACAAATAAGATATAAACCCTAGCACTAGGCTAGTGCACCTCTAGTGATCACAACTGCAACAACAAAACACTACAAGAATATTGCACCTCCTTAGAGAGATAATGCACAGGATAAAGTAGCCACCAAGAATAACCAAAGACCCCAGCTCTGCATCTCCTATTCTTCCTCAGAGGTGTACACCTTTTCCTCAATGAGAGAGTGTGTTGTCCAAATGAGCTAGACATCCTCCTTATTTATAGTCTTCAAGTCAACTGCCTGGGCTGACTTCTTCTCTTGGAATCTTAATTTTACTTTACTCTTTTTTATATGGGCCGACTTCTCTTCTGGGTATTCTTCTTGCTATTTAATGGTCTTCACGGACTTCCAGAATCTTCTCTTCATCTAAGAAAGGTCTTCTAGAGGAAAGTTCCTCCCACAACTACCAAAACACAAACAAAATTTGCTCAATTCATGCTATCTCTTGGCCCATACAAGCTTAGTGTTGAACCTTGAGGTCTGATACCATTCTGTAGCGTTCCCTAGCTTAACCATGGAACATTACTTGCGGAAAAACACATAAAAACAAAATTTTATCTTTCTAATCAAATCTTGTAGCTTACCAACTACGATTTAAACACATTTTTCAACTAATTTATGATACCCATAATTATATGCAACTAAGAAATGCTAAACAAGCATCTATGAAACTGATAAAACATCTATAACAACATATGAAAACCATTCTCATTCACAGAGTAAATGCACAACCAGGAACTCATAAATAACTCAAAAAAATAGAAAAACACTTATCTTTTATAAAATGTTTGTGCAACCAACTGCTTGGGAAAGACGTTCCATCCAACCATAGACCTGTTATTCCAAATCTCAACAGCAAGTCACACCCAAGCCGGGGCTAGGAATCCACAAAAGAAGGGTGCCTCTCACAGTCCCCTCATAAATCAATATCACACAACCTATCGGTTTTCTCCTACAACTATCCTGAAATTCCTCCATCTCTCTTCCTCTTGACCTACCCAACCCAAGGAATGTACCCATTAACTGCTCTCAGTCTATCGGGCATCCCATTCATTTATCAGGGTCTCCCTGACACAGGTAGCTAGGAATCTCTCAGCTGGATACTCACTGCTAGGAAAAACTACCAGCAAAACAAACATCAAACACCTTCTAATACATTGCAACTCACCCAGGAGTTCACTCTTCAAGCTTGACAACCTAGCTCTTCAATTTCCAACTCCAAAATCGCTCCAGCATGCTCCATAATTTGCCCAATCCTGTTTTTCCAACTCCCAAGCTCTTCTTCCCTCTTTTCTCTTGTTGTTCCTTTAAAAATTGAATTCCTAAAACTGCCCATTACTAGTAGTAGTAGTAGTACCGTAGATGATTTTAGGGGCTAAATTTCTCCAATGGGCTAATTTTCCATGGTTTTCCCCAAAAATAGTTTCATCAATGTCCATTTTTTATAAAAATGATTCGCCCAATTTCCATAGAATAAAATTATTTTACCACAAAAATCTCCAAAAATTTATAGAAACTATATAAAATCCTTAAAATTTTGAATATTTTTACAAAACTATAGTCAAACATTTTACATTTTGCATATTAAGGACTAGTAAGATTAGCCCATGTTTCTACCCATCCTTAAAGTTATCCCTTGTTACTACCCATACATATTTCCTCTCTTTCCCCAAGACAATTGATTGCTCACTCTGCCCAATGCTGATTGCTTCTTCCCCATGCTTTCCAATAACTATGGGATGAGACTCTCACACCCACCCTATGACATATATTCAATGATTGGGCTCTCACACACATAACCAAAAATTATAAGTTTTCCCTAAATGATAATAAAATTCAGAAATGGGTTTGGATTAACACCCATAAACCTCTCCCCTTTGGCCCCCCTCTTAGATACTCTCAAGAATCTCCCTCACTTGTGGATTAATCAACCCCCATATCTATCCATTCCTATCAATTGACATCACATTAATTTTATTAAAAACATAAAATACATTTTGCATATTACATCGCTTGGCCACATCCATATTCCTATCTACATTATGCATTAATTAAACTGTGGATTATAGTGGGGATGTTACAGTAGGGAGGGGATATATCTCAAAAGGATTAGATTGGATTTAGTGGTAGAAAGGATTGTTTAGGAAGATGATAGAATGAAATCCTATTTCAGAATAAGGGGACTTTCTAAACATTTGCCTATTCTTCTTAAAACTAATTTATAATCACATAAACGTCCAACCCCTTTTGAATTCTATCATTCTTGGCCCGAGGAGGAAGAATTCAAGGATATAGTAATCCAAAACTAGAAGCAATTTGATGAAAATGCTGGAACAATGGTTTTTCGATTTGCAGAAAAAATGGAAAAAAAGGTGAAGAAATTAGTAGTGGAGTGGGATGGGAAAAGATCAAAAGGAGCTAAAATTGGTTGAAGAGGAAACTAGCAATTTATTTCAGAACAATGTAGGTGTAATTTTTTTAGAGGAAGAGTTTTAGAGCTTGAAAAGAAAAGAGGGAAAGATGAATGATCAGTTGGATGAGGAAGAAGTAGAGTGTAGACTTAAGAACATGGCTATTTGGTTGGATTAACATGATGAAAATACTAAATCCAACACTATGCCAAACACCAAAAAATGTCAATGCTATTTGGGAATTAACCTTCCAAATATTTCAAAGGCCAAATCCTTTCTAGAAATTGTTAGAGAAGGGAAATGACATCTCAATTCTTTATTTAACTTGGATCTAGAAAGGGCTAATGTAGTCAAAGTGATGAAACTAGTAACCTTGTTCCCTAGACTTATGGATGAGTAAATGAATGAGGAATTGAGAGCTGAAATATCTAAGGAAAAAATGAAATCTATTATGAATTCTCTTAGGCTAAAATCCTAGGTCCAGATAGGTGGACAATGGATTTTTTTCTAGGCTTCTATGACATTCTTGAGGAAGATCAGTTAAGTATAATGGAAGAATCCAGATCTTTTGGAAATATCCTAGGATCATTAAATGCTACATTTATAAATTGATTATTAAAAAGAATGATCCAATATAACTTTATGAATATAGGCCAATATCTCCATGCAATTTATTCTAGAAGCTTTGTTATCGCATAGATTGTAGGTTGGGAAAATCCCAACCCAATCCACAAATGTGAGACAACTATGGGAATAGATACCCATTTTCACCTTAGATAGATACCCCTCGCTTTAGTGATGATAAGTCACCAAAAGGGGGGAATCTCGATGACCCTAGGGGGATTGAGATGAAAAGTGGAGTAATGGTAAGTGAAACCCCTATAGGGCAAGTTTGGAAGTGGAAAGAGGCTTGGAAAGGAGTCTTGTTGATGAGGGGAGGTTGCCAAAGTGAAGTGTACTTGCAAGAAAGTGTTGAACCTGCCTGAGAAAAAACAATTTATAGCGATACCGGCCAAATAATCAAAGGGACAAGCAAGTGAAACTTTCTATCCTATTGCAGTAGTAAATAAATATATAAAGAATCGTTGACTGTAGAATTAACCATCAAAAGCATAAAATATTTATTGGATAATAGATCACTAAACAAATAGATAATATTTCAATGCTTAAGCACAAACTTTGATGGTAAGATAAGGCTGCAAAATGATGTTATCAGAAGTATATTAGGGTATCCAATTGGCTATAGCAAAATATTGCTACAACAACAACTTATACTCAAAAAAATCAACAAACAACTTGCCCAAAAGATAGCCAATACCAAGTAGATTAACAATAGCAACTTGCCAACTATTTTCAATGGTAAAAGAGTGAGAGATAAGAGATTAATAAGTGGTTTTGCAGTAGCCCTAGTGGTTGTAGCATACACATATAACAACATAAATAAATCCTTGGCTAAGCAATATGCCCTAGTAGCTCAAGCAAGCTAATAACATATATAATTGATTCCGATTTAGACAAATGCAATATCTCAACAAATCACGTTTTCCATTGCAACGATTTTGTTTCTCCAATGCAGTTTCGGATTAGTGACTAGTCCATTGGGTAATGGAATCTTGGGTGTAAGAGTTGGATCCAATACTTATCTAGTGGTGTAATCCATTTTACTCCCTAGAGAAAGCAAATCCAACAAGGTAAATCTAGGAGGGTGTAAGCCCTTTTACTCCTAATAACCTTGAAAAAAATGACTTATCCAATAACAATTAAGATGGACTTGGTGGAGGGTGTATGCCATTATACTTCTCTAAGGGTTTTAGACAAGAATGACATGAAACAAGAAGAAATTACGAACAAATGCAGAAAATTCCTTACCAACTCCACAAGATAGTAAGACAAAACCCTCATCTACCAAGTAAATTTCATCAACATGCAAGAGACAAGCCTCCGAGAAGGTAACACACTACTTTAGCTCCAAAATAGATAAGATAAACATCAGCAAAATTGCACAATAGAGAGAGATAGACCAAATGCCCAAAAAGGGTGCAAATTTTAGCCAAGTATGTAGTTCTCAAGTGAGAGAGTTATGATAAAATGAAATGTCTTAGGTCTCTTTTTATAGGAGGCCTTTAAAGTTAATTTGTCCACACATCATTAGGGTAAAACAAAATTAGGGAGGTTGAGCCCCGCTAATTTCCCCTTTTCAATTCAATTTTAATTTTACACAAGAAAGAAAACCCTAAAATATGACGTCATACCCCCTAGGGGTGACATTTTGGCACATATAGCAAGTCATTGAGCAATGTGATTGAGTCGTTGGGCCTCCAAAGGCCATATCTTCCATGAGCTAGGATTTATCCCCATCAAAATGTTCCAAATCTCCATCAAGTCATCACCACCATCATCAAACCCTAGCCCCCAATGTGATGTCAAGCCCTAAAAGGTGACGTTTTGACCTTCCAAGGTCAAACGTTGGGCTAAGGGGGGCTAGGTCCCATCGTCCAAGATGCCTTCCCATGCCTCCAAAGGTAACACTCATCATCTAGCTGCTCCCAAGGTGTTGGTCATGACATCCAACTTATGGGCTTCCTAGCCCAATGAAGGCCCAAGCTAGGTTTGTTCCTCCATAAGCATTCATCAAAAAGGTCCTGCAAAGACAAGTGAATTCACCCTCCAAGCGTCTCAAGTGAAATGTATCATGCCAAGTGAAATCACAATCAACACAAGAGCCACCTAAACATGTGCATCAAATCCACCCTTTCAAATTAAACAAGTGCTCAAAGACCTTATGTAATTGGTCAAGTTTAGATATGGGAGGGGTGTCACATTACCCTATTGGGTGAACTAATTCCTCAAGTAGGGGATGTTCCCAAGGAAGTTCCTCTCTATGTCATGTAATGGATATGAGGTGGAATGGGTTAAACTTCTAGGCTTAGGGCTTCATGACATACAAGGGCTCATATTGTTTCATTTATGGGTGCCTTTGTAGAGGGTGTGCTGCCCTTCATCCGCGATGCATGATTTTTCCAAGTCCTTCTTTGCCATTAATTTATCAGAATGTTTCCAAGTTGAAGCTAAGGAGGGAATTCTACCTAAGCATGAAAAACATTGACCACCTTAACTTTACCTTGGTCACATGGTGCTTCCCCAAGTTAAATACGATGTGTGGGACTTCTACCTAAGCATGGAAAACATTGCCCACACACGCTCTACCTTGGTTGGACTTTTGATTAATTATTTATCTTATGGGTCTGTTAGTTTTTTGTGAGAAACATTTCATTGTTCTCGGGATCACTGGACAAGCATCTAGAAGGTTTATGATTGGCTTTTATCTTTTGGCAGCTACAAGCCTCTTGGACTTCTACGCCTTCTTCCCATAAAATGAGGTACAAGTCCTTCTTGGGTCAATGTGGTATGTAAACCTAAAATATTGGGACGTGGAGGGGAAGAAGTGATGTAAAATGGTAATGATGAGTTGGGATAATATGATGACCCTTAGAGGAGACCCCCAATTGTAACCCTTTCCCTAAGGGTGGCCACTTACTAGGGAACCGTGACACTCACCAAGGTGAAACAAGATAAAAAACATAATGTCCAAGCAAACGTTCTATAATCAAGAGAAGCTTTAATGCAACATATTAAAATGCATCATGTCTTAAGGTGATACTTACCACAATACCTGACTTGTACCTCATGGAGAAAGACCCACTGTCTTTTAGAAGCAAGTTGATGTGTTGAATGTCATCATGATGAATCAAAGAAGTATGGTGGTGGAGCGTGTCTCCATCTGTGTATGTGGACACTGTTAGTCAATCCATCTCTCGGTACTCCATTTATGCAACCTGAGGGCCTCGAGTCATCATCTCATTAGTTATCCCTAGAAATGAGGGATAACGAGCTTATTTCAAAGATGATGGCTAACAGGTTGAAGATAATTCTATCAAGGGCCATTTCAAAAGAACAGATTGGTTTCCTTTACAATAGGGAAATTCATGATGCAATAGGCCTAGCTTAGGAGGGTATGGATTCTATAAAGGTGGACAAAATCCCAACAATAGTAATGAAACTAGATTTAGCAAAGGCATATGACAAGGGTAACTAGTTGTATAAGGTTGTTACTAATTCAAATAGGGTTGAACATACAAACTATGAAATGGATAATGGAATGCCTTTCTTCAACATCTTTTGCAATCCTCATTAATGGTTCTCCCTTAGGTTTCTTTCCTATTTCAATAGGACTTAGGCAAGGGTGTCTATTGCCTCTCTTTCCATTTTTGTTACTGGCAAAGGGGTTGAGTTGATTGATTGATTCAAAAAGAGAAGAGACCAAAAAAGGAATTACGATAGTGGACTTAGTCATCCTTGCTCATATTCTCTTTCTAGATGATGTAATGCTATTAGGTGTAGGCCAATGCAAGGGATGACAAAATTTATAGAAATCTTGGACCTTTATTGCAAGGCAATAGTTACAGAAGTAAATGTTAAAAAATAAGATCTTCTCTTTAATGAGCTAGAAGAAGATTTGACAAGATATATTTTACAAATTTTTCCATATCATGGTATTTCATTTGATGAAGGTATAAAGTATTTGGGATTTCATTTAAATCTAGATGATTACTTTTTTTATATTGGCATTAGTTATATAAAAAGATTTAATACATAGTGCCAAATTGGTCTTTCAGATCACTGTCTTGTGGAGGTAGGTCAATTATAGCCAAATTGTAACATCCCCACTATAATCCCCATTTTAATTAATGCATAATATGAATATGGCTATGACCAAGCGATGTAATATGAAAATTGTATTTTCTGATTTTAATAAATATAATGCGATACGAGCTCACTCCAACCTCTCTCTCTTGAATGCCTTCAAGGCTTACAAGTTAATCCCAAAAGGATTCTGAACTAGAATTAGTTCAGATCCTATAATCTCTCCACAACAACCTCCTAATATCCCTCAGATCCACAATATCTTGAGAAAGATCTATAAGAATCACTCATTTACTTTCTATACCTCCATGACTCTCGAGATCTACTCATTACTCAACCTTAATTAAATCATTCTAGAATTTAATTACAATCTTAAGAAAACAAAATAATTAAATTAAGGGAAACCCACTCCCTTTAGTAAAATTGAAAGACCCTTTAGGTCTCCTGCAATGACTGATTTCTAATAGGATTTCTACTGCACCAGAATCCCAAGGAACAAAATGCTTCGTGATCTCTTGATCATGGGTCTTCTGCTGCTGAAGTCATCCTGGATTCCATATCTTATGTTATTGCTTGCCATTTACCTTGCTATCTTGTTGTTGCTATGTTTTTTTCTGTAACCCTCCAAGATCCCAACTCCTACTTTGCTTTTCTGCAATCTTCTTGCTCCAACTTTCATCATTAACCTTATGCCAATTGCTTCTATTGTTCCTTCTTATCCACTTGGAATTCTTTATCAGTTGCTTCTAGAATTCATATAGTCCAATGTTCAGTCTTGTCCTTGACTGGTATACATCATTGCTGTACTCTAGCTGCTTCAAAAATTCATAAAACTCTTGAATGATTATTGTCATTAGTTTACCCCCATCCCTTGTTTTGTCCTCAAAATTTTGATAGCATTGTTCCTTAAGTAGGAACATATTTGATAAGCAATATATACCTCCAATCTGCGTTTGCAGTTTATGTGACAACTCAACCAATTTCTGCTCCATGTCTTCTTCAATAATTGTTCTGTCTTGTGTTTCCACCATTAACATCACTTGTTGTCTCCAACATGTTTCCTTCTGATTATGTTGTGCATTAGTCCATAACTCAATTGTAGAAGTTATAATATATAACTCCCCTGCCTCTCTCATTGTTCACACTGTCAATGTCTCAAGTGGATTTTCTTCATATTCAAACACAATTGTTTGTTTGCTTGGTATAAAAACATAAAACCAGTCTTCCTTATGCCGCCTTTCGATTGTAAATATCTGCCCTTTAATTTCTGAACTTTTCCAACTAATCTTTGCATTCATGCTATACTCAACTTCATTTTCAACCTTTCTAGTATCCCAAGCAATTCTTTGGTCTTCACTTCCTCTTTGACTTGTCAATAATACTTGTTCACATTCTGCACTTTCACATTTGTTACAATCCTCCTTTGTCCCACCAATGTCTTGTATAAGGGTTTTAAAAACTCTTTCTCTTTCATTCCTAATCTCATCTCTTTGAGAACAATGTTCTTTGAACATATACAACAAGATATATATATATATATATATATATATATATATATATATATATTCCCTAATCAAACTCTGTTCTTCGCCTTCAATAAAATGACAGAATAACAAACACTTCATGTTTTCCATGATCATGTGCAAATCATCATTTACATACACATTGACAGATTCAATACAATCATGTTTCAATCTTCTCATAAATTTATAAACTAGATCATCTTCAAGCCAATTGACACTCCTCAAGTCTAAATTTCTTCCAGATTTCTTTTGGTTGTCTTTGATCCCTTTGTCTTCAGACTACTTCATTGATGTCTGTCTCTTTGCAAAGTAATTTCTTTCTCATGAAACCATAAATCACAATTTTTGTCACCTTGGAGCATTCTCTTCCATTAAGCTATCATTAATTCCATAAGGTACTATGTGAGAATTGTAAGAGTTCTCTCCCACTTTTCTGCACATATCTCCAAGCCATAGGATTGCCTCGTCCATTCCTTTTTATGATTTAGTAGAAGGCTGATTACTTCCATCCTCAACATCCTCATTTCTGTATACACTTGCACATTCAACAGACACATTACTTAAAATAATTTCTTCAAAACATTCTTTGAGCTTATTCTAAATTTCCAATACATCTCGTTCTTCTCTTGGATTCTCTTTGGAAAATGTACATTTTTCTGTCTCATCATGCATATGGGCTTCTTCTTGAACTTTTTTCTCCTCTCTTGCAACTTTCTGGTTATGTTTGGTAACCTGATCACCATTCCATAGAAAAATTTCTTTCTCTGCATAAATTTCTTCATTCTTCTCCAAAATAGTACTTCAGTTTGTTCTGCCTTGAGATAATTCTGCATACCCTAATTTATGACCATCTTCATTAGTCAACCTTCTCCTTTTATTGGCTATATGAGACAATGATGTCTCTTCTTCCTCCATGACAGACCTTAGGTGGTTTTCTTGCCTTCTCTCCTCTACAATCTTCTCTGGACTATCTACAATATCTTGAGCTGAGTTCTCCCTATCAACCCCTCTTTCGCCATCTTCACAAATATGCAAGACATGTATTGTCTCCTCTTTTTCCAATTTCCAATTGTTTCAAAAAATGGATACAATTATTTCAGGAATAATTAAATAAACATTTATCAAGAGAACATATTGCCAGCTGATTATACCTCTTAGTATACTCCTCCTTTCACAATCTTGTTGAGTTTTAAATTGAATCTTTCATGGATTTATTCAATGCTATCATCATGAAACACTGCTGACTTTCCTCTTCTGCGACAGTTCTTTGAGATTGTCCATCTTCAGAGTCTACTAATCCTTGCTATTCTTCATATGCATAACTCTGTCTTTCCTAAGTTTTTGCTTCTTCTACAGTTTCTTGCATTGGTTCAGCTTCATTATCTATGGTAGCTGCAAATATACACTCACACAAACAATTAGTTCAAAATGCATTATATTCTCGTTCATTTGATGTCACTGACGTCCTTTCTTGGTGTTGATCTAAGCACATTATCATCTCTTCATTTTCATCATTCTCTCCTAGGATTGAGCCTTGCTCAGGTTCACAAAAGTGATCTTCTCCTCCATGCTCAGTTCTACTGAGTTTCCTTTCTTCCTTCATCCAGACGTTCATTCTCTGAATCAAATTCTTGGAAAATAACCTCATGACAAGCCACTTGACCCTTTTTCTTACATTCCATCCTTGTTTTAGATCTTCTTTGATCTTCTCCTATAACAACTATTTTATATTACTGAGTTGTGATTTTAACTCAACCATCTCCTTGTCAAAGTCTTCATCACTCATCTTCTTTTGTTTGCCGATTGCCTTTGCATATGCTTCCTTCTTATTGTGGCTTCTTTCTAAATTATTCTTTTGATTGTCCTTAGTCATTTTCATTTTTCCCTTTGTGAGTTTCTCCATGCTCACAGTGAGTTGAAACCAAGCCTCTTCCTTGCAGTCAGTCTCAACCACTGCTACTCAGTACCTCATCAAGCCTTCCTCTTGTGATTGATTTCTTAGTATCACTGGTTCTCTTTCCTTTAGAACCTTTTGAGCATCTGATTGCTCCTCTCTTGCTTCTACAGTCCGATCACACTCTTCTTCTCCTGTGAACTTCCATTGTTCTCTTCACTTCCATTATTCAACTGAAATTTCCTTACAACAACTCTTGCTGTAATCCTCTGCTGCTACCTGCATCCACATACAAGTGTTCATCAAAATTTTAATACTTACAAGATTCCTCTTCTTGATCTTTCCCTCCAAACATTCTTTCTCAATCTACCCTTGGATGTAATCACTCAAATTTGTATTTCCTTCACTGTTTCAAGGTTCTTTTCTCTACAGAACTCATCTCTCTTATTCAACTGCACACTTCTGCCAATGTCCTATTGTAGATTCCACCTTTGATTTATTTCCAAGTAGAAATATTTAGGTTCTTATTTGATCCAAATGGATCCAGGAAGGCCTAAAAATAAAAGTTCTCGGAATTGGACGAAACGAACGCCATTGCGTCGGGCTTGTCGCGCTGATTTCGACCATATAGTTTTTCCAAAAATGGACACTGTATGCGAAAGTTATCGTGTTTTGATCGATTTCCCAAACATGCAAAAAATGTCAAAGTCAAAGTCAACAGGTCGTACTGCTAATGTCATCATGACGTCGTGATGACATCAGCAGGGACACATGGAAACACCAGGAGGTGACACGTGTCACTCATTTTTGGCATTTTCAGGCTGAGATGGAAAAGTACAGATTTGACACGTGGACTGTACAGACGCTGACATGGAAGTACATACGTTGATGTGGCCCAATGATAGTCTGACACGTGGAAGTATGGATGATAGGTGGCAGTGACATGGCGTTGACCGAGCAACTGATTGTACTTTGCGACAGAGTGATGTGGCGCCAGGTGGCAGGCTCCAGGCTTGACACATGTCGTACGACACTAACTGGGTAGATGCGTTGGCAAGTTGATGTGGTGGTACACTGAGTAGCTGATTGTGTGTACGGTGGCCAATCCAGAGGTGACACATGGTCCAATCAGAGGGCGTCATGTGGCACCCTAGATTTGACCAATAATGAATAGGTCAAAATGTTTTGCAACTTCGGCGGATTCGACCATCCGACCTCCACATCACACAATCACTTTGGAACAACCGACGGATCGACCAAGCTATACCATTGGACTTAACCCCTATGGGACACATTGTTGTTTTGTTGTGGTTAGAGTGGAGGTTTGGGGATAAGCCCTGGTCGGCGAGGGCTAGCCCAATCGACCAGGGGTCATGGACCAGAGTTGGACCAGAGGTTTAGGCGCGGGATTTGACCACATGGCCACACACAAAGGACCAAGGACCGAAGGCCAAGGGCTTTGAGCGGGGCCAGAGGATAAGTGATGAACCCAAGGCCATATGGTATCATCCCATATGACCAGAATCCCAACACAAAGGGGATAGTGTAAATATTTTTTGACAAGTGGGTTTTTGTTCTAAAGTTTGGATTATTTTTGGATTTTTACTCTGATTTGGCCTGATTTTTTCCCAAAATTGAGGATTTGGAGCCCTTTTTGAGGCCAGATCTTGGAGGGAAGTTGGGAGATGACCCCCAACTCCAAATATATAAGAATCAAAGGTTTTGGACAACATTAGGAGGTTTAGAAACAACATAATGATGAAGAATTAATGAAGCCCAAGCCATTTTTGTGCAGGGAAGCCATTTAGAAAGCAAACTTTGGAGGCCATTTCCGGGAGCTACAATCAACCTTTTTCAGTGATGTCAGTTGTGTTGGATTCTTGAGGTCAACAAGAACACAAAAAAACCAATTTGTAATCCTTTTGAGATAATTATGATGTAATTTTGCAGCATTGAATATTAATAAGAAATCCTCCCCCACTGAGACATAGGCCCGGAGATGTAGGCAACCTTGCCGAACTCCGTTAACAATATTGGCGTTATGGTTTGTTGTTCTTAATGTTTAATTTCTGTTCTGTATTCTTTATGATGGCTGCAACATTCTTTCATTAAGATCTCCTTCCTCATTTAATTTTTTGAATGGTAGTTTAACACATGCTTAAAACTCAACCAAGTCTTTAAAATATCATTTTTGGATCAAGTGGTATCAGAGCAGGTTGACATTTGGTTGTTTGAGTTTGCATGATTACCAGGGAAAAGATAAGTCGTGGTGAAGGCAGGCTTGTATAAGGGGATCCTGATATTGGATCGAGAAAGAGGGCATCTCAAAGTGAGAATATGGCATCTGAAGAAGGAATGTCTCAGAACGAGATAGAGTTTCAAAAGACTTTCTTCGCCATGTCAGAGATGGTAAATGTATTATATAATGATTATTTGGAATGGAAGAGGCCTTTTCAAGGGGAATCTTAAAAAAAGACAAAGGTGAAGAGGGAGAGGACCCTCCTAAACCTCCTCCTTCACCTCCTTCATCTCCATCATCTTCTTCTTCTTCAAGTAAAAGTTCAACTTCTACTGCAAGAAAACATTATCATAAACATAAGCATGATATTCCATTACTTAAGCTTGATGTAAAATTTGAATTTCCCATGTATGATGGTGAAGTCAATGCTGAGAGTCTTGATAACTAGGTCAGACAGATGGAAGTTTATTGCAGTGTGCAACAAATCAAAGATGATGCAACCCAAATCAAATTGGCATCGCTTTGTCTTGCAGGCACAACACTCATCCGGTGGCAGAGTAAGTTGCAACATGGTACACAACAAGTTGGTAATGTATTTTCAGCATGGCAAGATTTTGTTTTTGCACTTAGAAAGCAGTTTTATCCTTTGGGTTATAAGGAAAAGGATTTAATTGAATGGCAAAGTCTTAAACTAAGAAAAAGACAAACGATGCAAGAATACACTGATGAATTTCGTTAATGGCATTAATGTTAAATATTCCATTACATACACAAGAAACTCTTATGAAGTATATAGGAGGTTTACCTACACATATTCGTAACACTGTATTTATTTTTTGACCTACTAATCTTGTTGAGGTTTCTGTCCAAGCAACATATATTGAAGCAGGGAAAACAAGAGTTGGTGTTTCAGGGGAATTGTCTTCAAGGAAAGAAGACAAAAGAACGGGGAATGGAAAGAAAGCAAATTCAATGACAATGAAGGAAGGGAAGCTCTCTTGCAAGCATTGCAAGAAAGAAGGGAATGATGATGACCAATCCAGAGAAGAGACCAAAGTGGTTAAAAGAGAGGAAAGGGAGGCAAACAATTGCAACAACAACATGACCAACAAACTTGGGGTATGATTCAGGTGATGAGACTAAAATCACAACAGTTGGTTTGATAGGTAAAATTGGTGATGGTTATGATTCTAGAAATAATTTGTTTCATATAAGGGTCATAATGAAACATACTAAGATAGACACATTGATAGATAATGGATCTCAATCTAACTTAATTTCAAAGGAAGTGGTTAAGAAATTTGGATTAAACAATAAGATGCATCACAAACCTTATTCACCTAATTGGATAAGAAAAGACCACAAATTGTCCATAACAAATCAATGTATCATAAAGTTTGCAATTACATCTAAGTATGTGGATGAAGTAACATGTCATGTGGTGCCACTAGAAACATGTGGAATGGTCTTAGACATCCCTTATTTATATGATCGCAAGGCAATCTTCTTCAGGGAACACAATCAATATCACTTAACTAAAGAAGGCAATGGATATGTTGTACATGCTCATCACATAAAAGAAAATCAATCTCTTCAAACAATGGAACAATTAAGGAAGGCAACTTATGCAAGCAACACACCTATAATTGTGCCAAGTAAAGCAACTGATCTTAAGCATGAACATGAGATGGTTGTAGAATGGAAGTTTAATCATAATTTGCTTCAAGATAAGTTAATTTGTGCAAGCACATCAAACATATTAGTTCATTTGCAGTCATATTTCTGATGTTATCGCTGCTAATGTTGTGTACACGGATGGTAGTGGATTCAGGAAGATGTGAATGAGTTCAAGTGGCTAACAATATGCGTTCAGTTGCCATAGTTGTTTTGCAATTGATTATGATGCAACATGTGCACATGACAAAGTTTAAAGATAAATGACAAGTGGGGTGGCCTATCCCGCACTTGATGACTGGTTAATATTCTTTTGGAGGACCAACAAATCTTAGTGGGGAGGCATGATCCAAATGGATCCAGGAAGGCCTAAATATAAAAGTTCTCAGAATAAGACGAAACCAATGCCATTGCGTCGGGCTCGCCACGCCGATTCCGACCATATATTTTTTTTCTTCCGAAAATGGACACTGTATGCGAAAGTTATCGCGTTGTGATCGATTTCCCAAACAAACTAAAATATTCAAAGTCAAGATGCCGTATTGATGATGTCAACATGGCGTGGTGATGACGTCAGTAGGGACACATGGTAGCACCAGGAGGTGACACGTGTCACTCATTTTTGGCTTTTTCAAGTTAAGTTGGCACAATATGGATTTAACACGTGGACTGTACAGACACTGACGTGGCTGTCCGTATGCTGACATGGCCCAATGACAGTTTGACATGTGGCAGTACTAATGACAGGTTGCAGTGATGTGGCGCTTACCGAGTGGCTGACTATACATTACGAAAAATTCACATGGCGCTAGGTGGTAGGCTCCAGGCTTGACACGTGTCGTACGATGTTGATTGGGTAAATGCATTGGCAAGTTGACGTGGCGGTCCACTGGGAAGCTGAAAGTGTGTACAGTGGCCAATCCAAAGGAGACACGTGGCCCAATAAGAGGGTGCCATGTGGCACCCTAGATTTGGCCAATAACAATAGGGTCAAAATTTTTTGCACCTCTAGCGGATTCGACCATCCGACCTCCACATCACACAACGACTTCAGATCAACCGATGGACCGACTGAGCTATACCATGCGACTTATCCCTTATGCGACACATTGTCATTTTGTTTTGGTTAGAGCAGAGGTTTGGGGATAAGCCCTGATCGGCGGGGGCTATCCCAACCGACCAGAGGTCATGGACCAGGGCTGGACCAGAGGTTTAGGCGTGGGATTTGGCCACATGGCCATGCACACAGGACCAAGGTTTGAACACTAAGGGATTTGACCGGGGCCAGAGGTTAAGCGATGAATCCAAGGCCATATGGAAACAACCCATATGAGTAGGAGCCCAACGCAAAGGGGCTAGCGCGAATATTTTTTGACAAGTGGGTTTTTTCCCTAAAGTTTGAATTATTTTTGGATTTTTATGCTCATTTTGCGTGATTTTTACCCAAAACTGAGGATCTGGAGCCCTTTTTGAGGCTAGATCTTGGGGGGAAGTTGGGAGATGACCCCCAACTCCAAATATATAAGAATAAAAGGTTTTTGACGACACTAGGAGGTTCAAAAACAACATAATGCTAAAGAATTCATGAAGCCTAAGCCATTGAGGAAGCGAACTTTGGAGGCCATTTCCGGGAGCTATGCTCAACCTTTTTCAGTGCCGTCAGTTGTGTTGGATTCTTGAGGTCAAGAAGAACACAACTAGACCAATTTATAATCCTTTTGGGATACTTCTGATGTAATTTTGCAGCATTGAATATTAATAGTAAATCCTCCCCCACTGAGACATAGGCCCGAAGACGTAGGCAACCTTGCTGAACTTCACTAACAATCTTGGCGTTATGGTTTGTTTTTCTTAATATTTACTTTATGTTATGTATTATTTATGATAGCTGCAACATTCTTTCATTAATATCTCCTTCCTCATTTAAGTTTTTTAATGGTAATTTAACACATGCTTAAAACTCAACCAAGTCTTTAAAATATCATTTTCAGATCATTATTTCCCAAAGAACAAACTCCTTTCAACTCATACCACTATGTACTGCAAAACTAAATCTACTATAAGGTGCAATTTTCACATATATTACACACAAAAATTCAATATCAATAATCCCAAAGAGCCTTACTATCGCTTTGATACCACTTTATAGAGACCTACCAGGTCTCTCCACACTATCTACAATCATGCTTGTCTTTCCTTCCCTACATTGAGGTAGTCCAAGGATCTTCTCTGTAACAAATTTTGAAAACTCTTTAAAGATCCTTTTTGTTAATCTTCTTTATAGGTATACCTGGTTCAAATATCCAATTCTCATGCTTCTTCTTGAGTATGATTATAACCTTGGTCCCTCCAATTCGATCACACTTATGGATTAAATCATTCAATATCGCCACTTATATACTATATGAACCTCAGGTTTCAGGTCCTCAAGTTGACTGCAATCTCTTTGTCCATACAATCGAAAGTTTGGACCAAGAGCTAATTGAAAAGGATCTAACAAGATTTTAGTATCAAGCCTCCAAATGCTTCGACCCTTTCCACCATATGACCTAGAATTGTAACCATGGGCTGTTTTTCACGAATTCAAAAAGTGATTTGTCAACGTGCTCAAAGAAATGTGAGAGAGCTAGATTGTGACACTTAGTACAATCTCTTCTTTTTGTAGATTGACCTTATGATTATCGTCCGGCCAACTCCAAACGTGAAATCCATTCACACCGTCAATTCTAGCTCTCCGATTGATGATCCAAAGACCACGAACATCGCTACAATAAGATGATATGGACCATTGATCCAAATGTGATCAACGATATAGATTCTAACTCTGTCCATTCTCATTGCATTAAAGAAGTTTTATCCAATGAACCTTGTGGATTCTAACCTCAATCCGACGGTCTTAATTCTCTCTAGACTGTAATAAATTTTAATCTCTTCCTCCAACACACAATATTCTAGAATCCCTCTCATACATACTAAAATTATAAAATCGATTTGATGGAGTTCGAATCAGGTATCTACCTTATTTGAAAAATGTGCAAATCAATTCCTATGAATAGAGGAATCCAATCCTATTCTCCATTCAATAAATATAAAATTTAGTACATTGTTACATGATATGAAATAACAAGAAATCCATTTGATTGCGCAAGGAGTATACACAAATTCTCCCTTTATTCACTACACTCACAAAACTATACAAGGCTTCCTTATGCTTGCCTAGGTCTGATTTTGATTCATTGGCCTTTCCTTAGGTTTTCCGGCCATCATTAGCCCTTCACACACACACAACTATATCTATCTCACTCCAATCTCTCTCTCTTGAATGCCTTCAAGGCTTACAATCTAATACCAAAAGGATTTTGAACTGGAATTAGTTCAGATCCTATAATCTCTCCACACCAACCTTCCAATATCCCTCATATCCACAATATTTGGAGGAAGATCTCTAAAAGTCACTCATTTACTTTCTAGGCCTCCATGAATCTCGATATCTACTCATTTCTCAATCTTAATTCAATCATTCTAGAATTTAATTACAATCTTAAGAAAAAAAAAGAATTAAATTAAGGGAAACCCACTCCCTTTAGTAAACTTGAAAGACCCATTAGGCCTCCTCCAATGATTTATTTATGATGAGATTTCTCTTGCATCAGTTATAGAAAGTATCCTTGTTTAATGATTGTACTTGGGTCATATCCCTAAAGGATGTTAGACAAGATTAGAAGAAAGTGCTTTAGTTTTTTATGGATTGGAAAATGACAAAAGGAAGGGATACCATTGGTGAAATGGAGCAAATTGCCAATTAGAAGGAAAGGTGGTTGGAGACTCAACAACATTTTCATTTTTTGTCAAGCTTTGACAATAAAGTATTTATGAGGCTGATCAATCACAAAGGTCTTTGGAGGAGAGTTACGTAGGAAAAATATTTAGGAGTAGAATCAATGGAAGAATAGTTAAGAAGGGAAATAAAGTTTTTTAAAGGAGCCTCCATAATTTGGAAAACATTGGTCAAGTCCTTTCCCCTAGTTGGAAAGTGGTTAGCTTGGAAAGTAGGGAGAGGAAATGGGGTTAGGCTTGGGGAAGATCCTTGCATTGGTTTCTCTACAAACTTCAGACTCTTATACCCTCTAATCGATGCACTCCACAATCAAGGAATTTTTAGTTTACTTGATGAAAAGTCCCAAAGTATAATCAATCATTGGAGAGACTATAGGAACGAAGCAAGTGACTTGACTTTGTAGGATGAACCAACTAAAGAATGATACAATTATATGATTCAATTAAAGCAAAGTGCTAAAAAATTGATTGATGTAGATGATGAATTAAAATGGTCCAAGAATAAAGGTACAAGTGTTTACACTACAAAACTTGGGTATGCAACCAAAACGGAGGAAGAAGAGGTTGGGGAAAATATGGTGGCGGAAAAGAGGATGGAATCTCAGTAGTCCACTTAAGTAGGATATTTCTACAACTAGCATTATCCAATAAAGTTTTAAATTAAGACAATGGTCAAAAGAGAAACTAGCATGGTCATGGAAGATACATCTTGTGTAAAAATGATGAAGAATTTCTAAATCACCTTGTTGTAGAATGTCCACATGCAAAGGAGGCTTGGAAGGAAGCTTTGAAGTTATCAAATGGTCACAACATGTGGGAAAAAACCTCTTTACTTGCTTGCTTTGAGAACTGGTACAATGATAAGTCAACAAGTGCCTACATATCATTACCTTGCTTTGTTTTGTGGGGCCTTTGGCTTACTAGAAATAGTATGATATTCCAAGGGAGGTCATTACTCCATCACAGGTTGTCCATTAGATTTGCATATGGAGGGTCATGGAAGCCCAAAAAATAAACCCCATAAAATATTAAAAGCTCCATGTTTTGATAAATTAAAAGCCCAGGTTTTTTTTACCTTACGTGTCAAGGGACTCCAAGTAAAT
>JZKD02S2213063.1:131938-144878 GCA_000966675.3 Picea glauca
AAGGATCTGTTCCATGGGTGGGACAGGATAGTTGTCTTTATCAGACGCTCTAAGGTTTCGGAAATCGACGCAGAGTCAGATTTCTCCACTTTTCTTCCAGACAGGGACAAGGTTAGAAACCCATTGAGTGTGCCTAACAGAAAAAATTATCTTAGCATTTAGGATCTTATTCAATTCTTTTTTAACGGTCGGTTCAAGCTTAGGGTGCATTTTTCTCAATTTTTGTTGGAAGGGTAAGGTTTGGGGTTTCATAGGAATGGCATGTTGTATGATGTTGGGGTCGAAAGTTTTAAGGTCATCATACGTCCATGCAAAGACATCTTTAAATTCTTTGAACAATTTAATAAATGCAACTTTTTCTTGTTCAGAACATCCTACCCCTAGATTAATGCACTGCGGATTATCCTTAGTTCCTAAGTTTACCTTTTCATATGATAATGAGGAACTATTGGTTTTACAGTTGACCATTTTTTAAAATTTATCTTGAAGATCATAAAACTTCTCTAATCTAACTACAGATTTAGGGATCGAGTTTACCATTTCCGATGAAGATTCAGGAGTTCTCGGATCTGGTATTACCGTGAAATCGCGCAAATTGTCGTCGTGCGTGCGTTCGTCTATCACCGCACCTTGAAAAGTTTCTTCCATATGCAGAAAGTTAATAATCTGCTGATCGTCGTCAAAGACTCTCCAGTTCGTGATGTTGTCGGGAACGGATGGCCGGAACAACAATTCGACGGAGAATGCATCCGGGGACAAGCCTTCTGCAGGAAAGAGTTTGGAAGCTACGTTAGCTAATAGATCTGCTTCAGAGTTATTCAATCTAGGAATAGAATTTATATTGAAAGTAACAAATTTACTCATTAAATTCCATACCTCGGATTGGTAGCTTTTAAGATGTGGAGAAAGACAGTGGATAGAATCTCTTACCTGTCTAACCACTATTTCAGAGTCACCAAAGACAACCAAGTTTTGAATGTTCATATCTAAAGCTTTTCTGAGACTTTGCAGTAAAGCCTCATATTCTGCAGTGTTATTAGTACATTCAAATTCTAGCCTACATCCAATCAATGTTTTGTTACCTGCCGGATCGATAATAACGCAACCTGTTCCAGCTCCTTCTTTGAACTTTGACCCGTCAAAATAAAGAGACCAAATTTGATTTCCATCGGGTACATGAGATCGTTGTGTAGAAGCTGTTGGCTGTATGTATGCTACAATTTCGGACTGCTGTTCTGGATTGGTGATAGTTGAATCTTTGGCCATGAAACTGCCGAAAAAGGTATCCATCCCTTGTACTTCGGGTGAATCAGCAGAAGGTGTAAACGGTTCGTTGGGATCGTTCAAATCTGTGACCGTGAACTTAAGGTAGCGTTCACGATTTACTTTGATCTTGTTGGGCTTGCCGTTGTCTGGAAGCCATAAATGAGACCAATCTGTCGTGAAATAACCGTGTAGCTGCTCCGACCAGTCCCTGCTTAAAAACAGACCATACACTTTTGGAATATCCACAACAATAATATCAATAACTTGATGAACCTTGGGGTTAGACGATAATCTTATAAGCACATTCTTTAGTTTGCCTATAACTTTAACATTGGTCCGATCAAGTTGTATGATTTTTAAGGTGGATGGTTCAACTTCGATGTTAATCTTTTGGCATACAGACCATGGCATCACATTGGATGACGCTCCAGAGTCTACCATACAATTGTGCACGTTTCTATTAAAGATTTCCAAAGTTAACAAAAATGGAGGTACATTCTTGCGAGTACTAAGGGTGGTAGTTTGTGGCTTTTTACTCGCAATTTCTAAAGCTACTTTATCTACATTATTTACATTATTTACATTACTTCCAGGAAGGCTTCCTTTATCTTGAGGATAAGGATTGTTTTTAGTGGAAGTCTTCTGAGGGACTTTGTTCTCCACAACCTTGTTACCACTTGAATTACCATTTTTGTCGTTGTCTGAGATATTCTGTAACATTTTTTGTAGCAGAAATGGAAATTTCAATAACTCATAAACATAAATGTTAGCCCTTAACTTTTTAAGATCTTCAACTACGTCATAGTCTAAGTTGGGGTTCACATGACTCTGTTTAGTTTAAGCTGGTTTAGATTGCTTTGGAGGCGAAGTTGTAGTGTTTTCGGCAGAGGGTTTGTTTGCTGTCTTACTCCTGGTGTTACAGGGATGCACTGTCTCGAAGTTAGATTGAAAGATGCTATCCGAGAAGTGTCCAAAAATATTCGGAGAAGACTCCTCTTCTTGAACTATGTCTTGTTCAACTACCTCCTCAGGAGTCTCAGGAGGCATCAAGTTATCTTGGGCTTTTAGAATTGTTTGAAGGGCGCATTGCAGACTTTCTAGATTAAGGCCCTCGGTGGTTGGATTAGGTTGGTTGGTGGGAAAAGGCTTTCGAAACTGAGGCTTGTAAGGACCTTTGTTCGAGGAAGCTTCTTTGGTCATCCTTTTTAAGTCTATAACTTGATTTGACAGTTTTTGAACAACTTTAGTTAAGTTTTCTAAATCCGAGCTTTTAGGTTGTGCTTTACTTTGAGTAGGTCTAGGGAGGATTTCGATCTTCTTTTTGGAAGAAGGACTAGTCTTTGTTTCGTTGCTAGTAGAGTCTTTATGACTAAGTATGTCTTTTTCAATCTGGCTGGCCTCCTCGAAGGCTTATAACAACGTGGCTTTCTTAGATCGTTTAACCCAAATAGCTATACTTTGATGCAAAGCTTTAGTGTAGTATGCTATTATGAGATTCTCGGTGGGCATGGAATCCACAGGGATTCGGTTCTTAAGTGTTAAGAATCTTTGATTAAATTATTTAAATTTTTCTTTTGGGTTCATTCTTAAGTTAGACAGGTCCATGACTAGGACTTCCAGAGGCTTACCATCTCCGAACTTTTCCAAAAAGCATGACTCAAACTTTTCCCAAGACACGATGGTATGGGGTTGCTGGGAAAAGTACCATGTAGATGCATTTCCCTCGAAAGTATAGGGGAACAACCTACAGACAATGTCTTCATGTTAGACATTCCGGAGTCTTATGGCTAACATAAACTTTTTAATGTGATCTTCAACGATCTGTTTTGAGTCAGGGTCAAACTTAGGAAGCCATTTCTCTGGATGTTTAGGTAAGGGATGCTGAGCTCCAGGTACAACTACGACATCCTGGTCAAGCCAAGGTCTAGCAGGATTGTTCTGGTTAGCCATTGGTGTAGTGGGTGTGGAAGGCTGAGAAGGGGAACTCCCTTCGTCAGAAGAGTCTCCTCTAGAAGAGGAAGGAGATGATGGAGGTGGTGAAGGAGGTACTCCAGATCCTCCTGCAGCAGGATTGAGGGTTGGATCTGTAGGGTTCACAGTGAGATTAGTGCCTTCGAGTTGTTCTCTGATATCTACGAAATCTAAAGGTTGGTCCAACGGTCGATTTGGTTGCCTCAAACGGGCTAAGGCACTATGTGTTCTTATGAGAGATTGATGGACAATCTCTTGTATGTCACCACCTGTAGGATTTGGGGTTACTGGTTCAACTATGACCCTTGGATCATCGGTTGATGTGGTTACTGTTTGAGGGGGAATGTTATCGTTTGAATGACTTCTTGTCACTATAGGTGAGAGATAAGGTGGTGGAGGAGTCTTACGACCGCCTCGTGCCATTAAATAATTTCAGGCCCTCCTTCTAGCGCCATTTGTTGACGGGGCAAAATTGACCGTTCGTCAACTCGGAGAGTGGATCCGGTCCGGGGTTGTCTAAATAACCCAAGCCGTTTGGGGTAACCCACCCTGATGCGTTTAGCGGATCCGTTAGCCGATCTAAGTACTAAGAAAACAAAAAGAAAACTACTCTAAATTAACTAATCTAAATGAAAAATAACAATTAAAAAAACTAATAAACTAATCTAAACTATTATATATACAATTTACTATCTAATACTATAATAACTCTACGAAATTAAACATCTAACTATTAACAGAATTAAATCTTAATCACAAATGTACAATATTTACAAATTACAGATTTAAAGGAAAACCTGCAAAACTCATTGGTAATCTGTCCTAAGATAGCGAAACTAATGTTTTTTGATTTTTATAATTTTATGAAAAAGAAATAAACTAGAAACTATCTAAACTAAGAAACTAAACTAATAACTCTAACTACAAATCTAAACTAATATATATCTATCTAAACTAATTAAATTATACTAATGAGCTAACCTGTAATAACACTTTCCAATTTGTCCTGTGTAAAGAATCCAGCTCAGCTGTTCGATGGGAGGAAACCCGCATCAGTCCTCTGCTAGCCTCTAGTAAACAGTAAGCAACAGTGCTCTTTTTGAATATCGATAACAGAACAAACAAGACATAAAAGTTACAACAATCTTATAATTTACAAATCATAACATTTAGATAAATCTGCGTGCAATGATTTGTTCAAAATGATTCAATTAACGAAGAAGAGAAATCTGTGATTCATTAACTGAAACAAGTAATTGCTGTATTTTTTAAATAAGAAAAGAGATCAGATATGGATAACACATTAGTCAAGTCACATCAACCTGCAATAGATTACGATAGCTAAAGTAGTCTATAATCAACTGCAAAATGACATGAGTAAAACTTGAAACAAAAGTTTGATATATTGAAAGCGAAAGATGTTACAAGACATCAACTTTCATTCCAGTCTGTATCATAAATCCATAGTCTGGTTCTCCCACAGTAAGGATGATGAGTTTATTAAAAAAAATGACAAGTATTTAAAGACCTCCCACGGGGTAAAACATCCCTGTGGAAGCTATCAAAACTGTTTACACAAATCTGGGAAAATATTCCAAGTTTCTATTTCTAACTTAAACTAACAACTTAAAAATAAAAACTACATCACACAAATATCTCCTATATTGTCACAGCATGCCCAAATTGATCATTGCAATTCATATGTACCTGAAAAAGGACAATAATAGACGGTATTAGAGGATATTTTATTAATAAAATTGACAAAAATCTATTTTTAAAGACTAGCTACAGAATCTTGCGATTCTGTAGCTGGTCTAAATTGAACACAGAATCGCATTAAAAATCAGTTCGAATCTTAAAAAATATATTCAAACTATTGAAAAATGTTTGATTGCTAAAAGCATCATTCAAATCGACACTTGTATACAAATTGAACAAACTAAATCGTATTCAACCAAATGATAACAGAGATGGATACACTCTGTTTAGTTCATTATCGCCAATTCGGGTCAACATAATCATATTGGATAACTCGACAGCAATGAAATCATTTTCATAACCAATTGAAATCAACACAAATAATTGCTTCAACCATCAACAAGATCACTGTCGTATCCAAACTAAATCAACATGATCATTCTTCAAACTATATTAAAGAAATCAAATGATTCTGCTAATCGTGGCACACAATAATCACTTGCAAATCAAATCAAATAGGAATGAATCGAAATGGTTTGAGGCTGGCAGAATCGTTATGAATTAACACTGTTTCCATGATTTTAACAAATAGATCTTCGACAAAGGCCAAATGAGAATATCGATTGAATACAAAACATAGTCATTTTTTCCAAATCGAAGTCGAACAGAGTTGTTTTCCTGATTTAAAAGATTAGATATATTTATTAAACCAATCATTAATAATGACGCATAACATATTTAAAGGATCATAACAATTCAAGCCCACGAAATCGTTCCAAAATCAAACCATAGAAACTAAATCAGAGCCGATATAATCCAACCACAACAAAATCGTATTAAATCAAAACATAGCCGTGTTCTAATTTTAGCATAAAAAGCTCATGTACAAGTCAGATGCAAACAAAATCCAAGCGAAAGCAAACCCCATTGATTTGGTTAATTCAAACCAACAGAATTATTCAAAATGAATCAAACTCAATGAAAACCAATCAATTGCTAAACTGGGCACGACCAAATCACATACCCAAATCATAACCACATTTGGTTTTAGCAAAATGAATCTACTGTACAGGATCCACACATAACCATTTTTGATAATCAAACCATGACAAAATTATTTCGAATAATAAACAAAACTCAAAAACCAATTCATATATTAACCCAAGCAATTCATAAAACAAAATTGATATCGAAATTCATACCTGGATAATCAACAGACAACTTGGTCATGACAATTTAGAATTGACGAAGGCTGTTGCCGATTCAACATTCCTAAAAACGATCGAACCAATGGTTTTCTGCTTCTTGTCAACAACTTGAAGTTTGTCTCTTTCTCTCGACAGCACTGTAACTAGGTTCTCAAAAGATTTGATCTTTGACTGTATTAAGGGAACGTCGGCACAGTAGCGCTCAATCCACACATTACATTGGTTGCATGATGTCTGTTCGGGTTTTGACATAACAGTCAAGGGTTTGCTTAAATCACCGAGGGTTTCATTAAGTAGCTTGATTCCTGGGTAGTTAGGATTGTTCTTTAGGCATGAGGGCAAATTAGAAATGTAGTCATAGGGTTGCTCGGAGCACAGACCATGGGAATAAGGGTACTCACTAGCTAGGAAGTGCTCGATATCGGAGTCCGAGTCCTTGCTTAGAACTATGGGATTTTGATCGAGGTTTGGCTTAGGTTTATTTCGGGCAAGTCTCGATATCAATTGATCATTCTTTTTTCCCTTGCTGTTGACAGTAGGGTTACCCTTGACCTCCTTACTCACAGGCTTCTTTACAGCTTCATCCTTGCCTGTCAAGATGTCGGGTAGGTCGATGTCAGGGACGACCGAGGGTTTGGGAGAGGGTAGAAGGGAATGGAAAGGCACGGGTGGCCCAACCTTAGTCTCGCTGACCATAGGTTTGTCGATTTGGACAGACTCTGAATCAACAAAGCCATTTCGAGAGAGAAAAGCTTGCCAATTATCGCCATGAAGGTTCAAATGGTGAACGACAATGAGTCTAATCAAGCCATGGTGAAACAAGCTGCTATCGGCCTTCTCACGTTTGAACCTCTTAGCCATTTTGTAAAGACTACGCATGAAGTAAAATGGCATGTTCAATGGATAGCCCATGAAATTCATTAACAATCGAAGGTGATAAAGAAAAACCAATCCATATCGACCCTCACATGTCACAAATTGTTTAACCATTATCAAAAGATCGTGCCACCTGGGTTTAAGCATGGAAATAGGCATACCTTTGTCATAGGCTGTGACTTTTCGTGATACGAATAGCAAAGGCCATGGCACCTCGTCGACTTTGGAGTTTTTAAACCATCGCTGGCCTGTGGGTGCTAATCCTGTGGCAGAGCTTATGAACTCTTCATTGAGTTAAGCTGAATGTCACCTACTTTAGCCCTACACCCATCAAAGGTAAGGGCGAATTGCTATGCAACAAACAGATTGAAGCCCTCGAACCTCTGTACAAATGCGAGCCATCCACTATCCTCTAAATCCTTACGAGCGTTATCAATCAGTAACAGAGCTTGACTACCGTTTGGTTCTATTCGCACCACCGATGCCATAGACAGGAGCACACGGTGAGCGATGTGAACAAGCCAGGGTTTGAATCACAGCAAACGCAGGGGCAGAACGCTCACAGGCTTACCCAAAACTAGCAGAGGTGAAACAGGGATAGGGGGAAAGACATTAATGACATATCGTGCGAAGGTGGTGGAGCTATTTTGGCCCATGCACAACAATCATATCCACAGTACAACCGCTGGTGCTTATAACTATTCAAATGACTATGCATATGTGTTAACAATTATGCCATTCAATCAACCAATGAAATCAATGGTAAGTGGATTAAACATTTGCGCGAACCATAGTTTTAGTTTCAAAACCAAAGCAATAAATGAAATCATACCATGGGTTTTGCCATATGAACTATGTGTTGTATAAAACGATTTATACCAAGGGTTTAACCATAACACCAATGCGTTTTTATGTAACCAATGTGCCAAGTGAATCGATGAAAGAACATGTAAATCCAATCCCCAATGCATCACAAACTCAGTCACTCATGAAACGAAATTACATAATCAATCAAAGAATGTCAAATGAGTACAGATCAAAATGTCTTGCCAACTGTATAACGATAAGTAAATTGTAAACACAATGGGCATATCGACAAGAATGATAACGACAATTCAGTGATGATTTTAATGCGACTTCGGAAACCAAGTTTTCATGCTTGCAGTCGTGAAAACAAGAACAAAGGTAAGTGTGCAAATAGCGAAAAAATAATAGTGTCATTTTATTCAAGGATTGCGACGAAAATCAAGGTTTGCAAAACACTGGTGTAGACAACTTATAAGGACAGAATAAAAATGCGAATTGGCTGCCAACAGAGCGACAATATTATATATTAAAAAAATATAAAAAATATTTTAGATTACAATGTATCCACATAATGACACATTTTAAATTTTATTTCAATCAAATTGGAGGTTTACTGTCTCCTTGAAATTCTATATAGTATACACTATAATATCTTAAAATTTACTACGTTAATATATTAAATTCTATTTTTCAGTATTAATAAGTATCAATTTCGAACTATATTAAGATTTGCGAAAAACCTAGGGGCGTTTGGTGGGGGGGTGTGTGTTCATATATGGCTCCGATGGAAATCAGAACATAAACTTTGCCTGGGGTTTGGGACATAAGACAAACAATCAAGCATAATTTTTGGTTGCATATATGGGGCACACCTTGATAAAAGCAAACAAATCTATGAGTGTCATCGTCATTGTAGATTCATAATTGACTATAAAAGGTTTGCGACAGGTCAACCACAACCCTCACCCTAACCTGCAAAGAATCTATCACAAGATTAAAATAAAGGAACAAAATTTCCACTCTGTGGATTACTTTCATATTCTACGACATTAGAATGGGGATGTCGATATTTTAGCCAAGAATGCAAAGTGCTTGGATCAAGGAAACCTAAAGGTAAATGAAGACTCATCCATGCAATTTTCACCTTAGCTTAATGGATAGAGGAGATTTTTTTTTTTTTCAAATCAAAAAATTGTTTTGAGGGGTGATGTGACCTCCCCCCTTTCATCGTTGAACCTTATGATTTCCCTGAAGCTGATATATCTCTTGGCACATGTGCTGCGTCATCTCCATGAGCCTCTCTCTCTCTCTCTCTCTCTCTCTCTCTCGTGTGTCACCATTTAAAGTTCCTCACCCTCGTCTGCAATCCATATGTGTGATTCTCATTCCCCTTGATGTCACCCTGGGATGCTCATCCCCTCTTGACAGATATCTTTCCTCGACTCACATGAACAAATTTCTATGGACTCTGATTCATAGCTCCCAGTTCCAACACTTCCCTTCATCATTACATGTACTTCAAAAGATCCCCGCAAGTGTTTTCATGGGCACATCTCCCAGGTTGTTATATTTTGTTGTTTGCTAGAAGGTGGGTGCATTAAGCTCCTCTTTTTCTAGTTTATCTCCTTCCTATCCCCCCAGGCTCTCTCGTTGCACTCGCAGTAGGTTTCGCCCCATCTATTCTTCCTCTGTCAACACCATGTGGTGTAGAAGCCAATCAATATACCATTGTAGCAATTGTGAATTAGAGGCAATATAGGGAAAAGTGAAGCAACAACAGCAAGAGCTTCCAGCCTTTGGGAGTCTCATACCCAGCTAGAGAAAAAAATGAATGACAGAGAAGCTAAACATGACAAGGAATTGGCTATCATCCTAAAAACATTTAATTGACACACTGATCAAATTTGATCTCTAGGAAAGGAAATTCATGGCAGCTGACCTGGAAATCCTGTGTAGTGTGAAGCAGTTCCTTTAGAAGGATCCCACTCCTCTTGTGAGATAATGCAATCATTGAACCCACATCTAACCCTCATCAATCAAGGCGACTCTCAAGCAATAGTAAACACTGATTTAAAACTCCACTAAACCAGGTTTATGAAATGTAAATGTGTTTTTTTGCTTTTTTCTTATGTCAGAATACAATCATGGCAAGAATGTATCTTTTTTGTAAAAAAAATGAAATATTTTAGTGAGACGAGGATGAATATTCCCCCTGTTTTGTTGAACACTACTAGGCAGACTAAAATTTTGTATCTTCAGGTTGGTTTAGCTCTGCTACAACCCCTTTTATAATACAAACTATCCGTTTTTGTTAAAATAAATATTTGTAAAATTAAAACTTTATATTTCATGAACAACTATAATATCGAATATACTAATTTAATTTGTGCTAATAATTATATTAATTTATTTAATAGTTAATATTAAAAAATGAGAAATAAAATACATATATAAAATTTTAATATCTTTGTAAAATTAAAGTTTACATATATAAACTTCCAACATATTTCGTAAATTTAAACCATTGTTGTGGTTCTGATTGGAAAAAAGCTAAATAGAGCTACTCTCGTAATATTAAAATACAATAAAAATCAATGATATGGTTGGTTGACAACAACAATTTGACTTTCATGTTTAGACTAGCTCCAAGGCAAACACACAAACAATAAAATTTATTCATATCCACAACCATAAAATGAGTATTATTAATTTTTTTTTATTTAAATAAATTTTGAAATAAGATTTACGTGTAGTTTAGTTTTTGTTTTATTGTGATATTTTGAATAAATATAATACAAATATTTGTAATAAATTAGGTGTTTGTAATAATTGAATAAAAATATTTTCATTTTAATTTAGTGATAAAAAAAATTGGTACTTATTAATACCTCCCCAATCTCCCATTTCCTTAACATTGAAGCTCCCAAAGTTTTTAGAACCGTTCCTAGCCAATTAGGACATTTCATACTTGTTCCTAAGCTCCCAAAAACATGGTTACCACTGAAACGAGACAACTATGATAAAAATACAAAATAAGAGTTAACTTTTTTTCCAAGAAAAAAACCATATTTCTTATTCAAGTAGAATAGAAAGGTGCTTCAAGCATTTTCCCTGAAAAGGGAAAGTACCACCAAAAACATAGTTTTCTAAAAGCTCAACAAAAAGACGTATATAACTATCACCATGACTGAGATATTACACACTTGATCATAAAAGACAACTTCAAAATACATCAAGATAAGAGTGTCTAATAACAACGTATGACCATCGACCATGTTTCTCCATTAACTCAGGGTCTCTTTAAGAAGTTTATCAACAACATGATTCTACTTTCTATATATATCAGTAGAATCGTAATATCTTTTAAAAATCTAACAATTGCTTTCAACTATAACAAGTAGTCCAATGTTTTGAACTTGATCATGTTCACACATCAAGTAAAGTAAGAATTAAGTTACCTTCATGTTGTCGAATTTCAATAGTTCACAATCAACTTTACTCTAGCAAATAATTTAACGCTTAATTTGAATTGACAAATTATCAAATAATTATCTTGCTAAATGACTCATTAAACTAAGCAATGACTTAATAAACTAATAATATATTTAAAGACACATTTTAAAAAAATAGGTCATACAAAATACAAATTTGTGGCTTTAGCTTCGTACTAAAGGTTCTAGTAGTGAGTCGACATTAATGTTTTACAATCATCCACAATAGTTTTACCATGAAAGGAAAGGAAAAGAACAAAGGGATGGGAGAAAGGAATAATAGAAAGGAGAAAGGAAAATAAAAAGGGAAGTAGGAGAAAGGGGAAAGGAGAAAGGCTTTCTCCTACTTCCTTTCTTATGGAGGAGGAAGTTGAATATGATCTTTCTCCTACTTCCTTTCTTATGGAGGAGGAAGTTGAATATGATCTAGACACTTAAGTTCAAAATATTTTGGTAAAGAGACATTTTAAAAATAGGTACTTAATTATTAATTATATATAGAATCTTGTATTGCATGTATACATTATTTTGGTTTTTAGATTTAGTGAATGCATAGAAAATCCCGAGTATGTCACCAACCATGCAAGAACAATCAATTTATAAGATAAACATCATTATGCTTGTTTTTCTCTCAAAACTTATTCTCTTAGTTACAATGCCACTCGTTTAATAAATGCTTATTGTTCTGTCAAAACTTATTCTATTATCTACAAAGTCACTTGTTTAGTAAAAGCCAATGGTACATGTTTGTGCATAATCTAATAAATATTTTTGATGTTTAAGTCATATTTATTTATTTTAATCGTGATTTGTAAATGTTCATGATTATTATATGGATAATTTATCACAACAAATCTATAAATTATTGTTGCATTATAATGAGTCTACACTCCATTATGTAGATATTTTATATTTAAACACAATAAAAAACACTCACCATTAATAAGCATAGCTGCAAATAATGCACCATAAACAACATATAACATATTTTACCATGGAGAAACCCCATTTGTGAAAACTTCAATCAAAGAAGGACCATGCCTTTGTTCTTTAATATAATGGAGATTACAACACATATTACAAACAAGTTAAACTCACTGCTAAGCTACGAGACATTATGATCTACTATATTTCTCTTGAGATTGCCTCCCCCACTCTTCTCTTTTATTCCCACCTCAACACTCATTTGTCATACTATGGAATAACTATGGCAACCAATGAAAGCAAACCCTTTTCCTTCCTTTTTAGGTTTTTGATCATTGGTATCGGCATCAGGGTTAGGGTTCTGGAACCCTCTTGAAATCTTCATGATGCTTATAAAAATATCTAATGGACTTTGGGAATTACTAACCATGAATGTATGAGTCATAAGAGCTAACGTGGATTCCACATGTATAACACAGGGGAAATATCGATGACTATTTGGTCAAGGCCATAACTTTCACATACTAGCTTTATTTGAGGCACATAATCTTGTTGGAAAGATCTCAACTAGGAGAACAATATTTTGGTCATTGTTGATGGAGAGATTTGTTAATCAATGGTTATAGTAGGGTCAAAAAATGTTGTTTAGGGACCCAAGAATGTGCCACAAGTTCAAGACCCACAAATTACCAAATCAAG
>JZKD02S2213063.1:152858-173377 GCA_000966675.3 Picea glauca
GAGGTATGGCAGAGTCCGGAAAGAATCTTCCTTAACCAGGGGAAGTACACGGTCGAAATCTTAAAGAGATTCGACATGCTAGAATGTAAGTCCATGAATACTCCCATGGAAGCAACGCTGAAGCTGCTAGTCGATACTTCGTCAGATTTAATAGATGCCACTCTGTATAGATAGATTATTGGATCGCTGATGTACCTGACGAACACCAGACCGGACATTTGTTTTGCAGTGAACACCTTGAGTTAGTTTCTGGTAGAGCCCAGACGTGTGCATTTAGTGGCTGCAAAACATGTGATGAGGTACCTTAAAGGTACAATGGATTATGGTCTCAGCTATGATGGAGATCATGAATTCACATTGAGTGGATATACTGATGCAGATTGGGCAGGAAGCATTGATGACATAAAAAGCACTTCTGGATGCTGTTTTAGTTTGGGATCAGTTATGATCTCATGGCAGAGTAGGAAGCAATCTAGTATTTCTCTCAGCAGAGTGTAAGTAGAGTACATTGCCGCATGTTCTGCTAGCTGCGAAGCTATATGGCTTCGAAAGTTGCTGACATGCCTATTTGATTTGGATATGAGAGCAACCACGATTCTATGTGACAATCAAAGCTGTATTAAAATGACAGAGAATCCTGTGTTCCACGACATGTCAAAGCACATAGAGATCCGCTATAATTTCATCCGTGACATGGTACAGAGAGGAGCCTTGAAGCTCCAGTACATTAGCATGGATGAATAGATTGCTGATGTGTTGACTAAGCCTCTATCTCGTGTAAAGTTTGAACACTTTTGAGATAAGCTTGGTATTGTCTGAAAGGACCCTCCCTGAAAGGGGGAGTAGATGTATTCCTTGCTTCTGACCTCGATGTTAGACATAAAGCAAGATGAGTCATGCTTCTGACTTCACTGTTAGACGTAAATCATGACGCCATGTGATCCTTGCTTCTGACCTCATTGTTAGACGTAAAGCAAGATGAGTCATGCTTCTGACCTGGCTGCTAGACGTAAAGCATGACGCCGTTTGATCCTTGCTTCTAACCTCACTGTTAGACGTAAAGCAAGATGAGTCGCTCAGAGTCTTTGATACCCATCTTGGTGTGAAAGGTATGGAAGGTATCGGTGAACTCCGGAACTGCTTGTCCCCTCTCTTGTAGCAGTGTGGTCCATCTCATGTACTGGTCCTCATAGTTTCCAACAGGGTAATATTGTTCCTTTACCCCATCCACAAAAAAATCCCAAGTGGGATCGACCCCATATATTTTAGACTCCTCCGTGGAACTTTTCTCCCAATAAGTTTCCCACCAATGTTTGACATTGGGGAGAGCTTTAAGGAGTGCGAAAGTAATATTTTCTTTGTCGAAAAATTTGTGAACAGAGAAATAACCTTCTAGAAGATTTAACCATTTGTGTAGGGCTTCTGCATCTATCTATCCTTCAAATACAAGAATATCAAAATTAACTTGTACCTTGAAAGGCGAGGTGCCTCCAAAGTGGCTGCTTGATGAATATGCGCCTTTTGCTATCGGTAAGCATTGAAGGATGTGGGAAAAATTCTCTATCATTGCGTCCCTCTGTCGCATGAGAGCTTGCTCAAGCAACAGATTGATAAGATCATCTACTTCGTCATTTTTCTTTTCTTATGACATTGAGAGTTTCTTGGGTGTGCGTGAGCGATTGTCCTCAAGAGAGACAAGATTGAGACCCAACTTTCTATACTAGGCCCTCGTCAGGGACATGCACTGAAAAAAACGATCAAGAACAACCTGCTCTGATACCACTGATCCTGATTATTTTCGGCACGAAATGAGAGTGGAGATATAACAAAGAAATGCATAGAGATATCGAAAATATTCAATAATATAACATAAATGTATCAAAGATATAACCATAAACACAGATATACAGTAATACACGATTTCTATTAATGAAAGAAATGCAGAGAGACTGTAAAAATACAGAGTGAAAGACTCGCTAGAATGGTGAGAGCTTATTTCTGAGAAGAGATGTGACGGCTACTTGAATTCATAAGAGGATGATTACAATGAGGCTCTGAAAGCCTTTTTACAATAAACAGGAATTCCAAAAACCCGAGACATCCAAAACCTGACCCTATGAGATGAAGCGCCAAAAGTCATGTTGGCCCTGTTTGGGTAAGTTAGTACATCAACTTCCCGGGGTCGTAACTTTTGCATATGATCTCCGTTTAGGCGTATGATAGCTCGTTGGAAAGGTATCATAGAGGAGATTCATTTTGGTGTCTAAATCATGCATTCAGTTATTATTTGGAACCTTGATCTCGAAAAACCTTCATTTAGGCCCTCAAAATGGACTTGGAAGTTAAAACCTGCTAAAAATAGTAAATTGCCAAAATTGCCAGAAAATTGTTTTGAGTCAGTGGAAAAAGGTGGGTTGCCACTGATATCCAACTGGATCAATCCTCCCTCCTTAGGAAGAAATGGTCTCCATTGCGTTGAGTTCCCTAGGGAGAGGGAAAAGCGTTTGCTGAATCTGCATCTTGATGAACTGCTTGTATTGCTGGAGACATCGCGCTACTCAGTTTGTGGAAGTATGTCAAGAACCTGTTGAGTTTGAGGCTGTTCAACAAGTCGAGATACATGAGAGGACGGTGTGCAGAAGGAATATTTGCACTTTGTTGCAGCCTTGCCGACCTGCTTCTGTTGGATAGAAGATGCTTGGGGCGAGGCTGTAGTGGTTGCGGTGTCCTTCTGTTCTCCTTTAGAATAGATTGTGAAGAAGCTAAATTTTGCAGTATGAGATACTACCTTGCGACACTTTTTAGGTGGAACAATAGTCTAAGCTATCTCTGGTATTCTGTAAAGATTACCCCCCAAAGTAACAATGACACTATGGGGTCGAGACTAATAAACAACATGGCACTTCCACATATATGGCTGGCCCAAGAGAACATCATAGACATCCAGTGGGGCACATCACACAATACCTCATCCTTGAAGGGATGGATGCCATGTGACAATCGACATTACTGGCTGACACAGAGATCTCGTCCTTGGTGAAGCCACACGATGCTATATGGCTGCGGGTGTGGTGTTGTCGACAACCCCAACTATTTGACGACCTCTACTGAGATGAGGTTCTTCTGGCTTCCGCTATCAACAATAAAATGCAGCGGGGCCCCCTTCACCCACATCTGTGAATGAAAAAGGTGCTCCCCCTCTTCGGGATCTGTTGGTACTTCTGGTTGAATTGCTATGGTTCCAACAATAGCAGTGGGGTTTGTATAAATGATCTTTCCTTTACCAGTATTTTCAAAATCGGATTCTGAATCAGATTTCGGCTCCTTGTCTTTGATCTCGACCACCAATGACTGTTTTGAGCGACATTAATTGGTGTTGTGCCAGGGGCTTTTGTGGAAATGGCACCATTTTTCGTTGTCCTTCTTTGTCTTCCCGTGACCCTTCTTTTCCTTTGTCTTGGACTGGTTTTCGGGAGATTGTTTGTTAGGGCTGTCTTTGTCATACTTTGGTTGTTGCGGATTTACAGATCTTAAATCCCATTTGTGTTGGTGCTTAAATTTCTGCTTGATTTTAACAACATATCTATAAACAACAGTGAGTGATGATATTTCCAGAAAATCCATTTCAGTCTGAATGTATTTGTGTAGAGCCCCATGGTATTTTAGAACCAAATGTCACTTGGAGTCTTTGATACCCATATTGGTGCACAAGGTATGGAAGGTATTGGTAAACTCTAGAACTGCTTGGACCCTCTCTTTCCATAGTGTGGTCCATCTCATGTACTGGTCCTCATAGTTTCCAACAGGGTAATACTGTTCCTTTACCACATCCACAAAACAATCCCAAGTGGGATCGGCCCCAAATATTTCAGACTCCTCTGTGGAATGCTGCTCCCAATAAGTTTCCCACGAACGTTTGACATGGGGGAGAGCTTTAAGGAGTGTGAAGGTGATATTTTCTTTGTCGGAAAATTTGTGAACAGAGAAATAACCTTTTAGCAGATTTAACCATTTGTCTAGGGCTTCTGCATCTATCTGTCCTTCAAATATAGGAATATCAAAATTAACTTGTACCTTGAAAGGCGAGGTGCCTCCAAAGTGGCCGCTTGATGAAGATGCGCCTGTTGTTTTCGACAGGCGTTGAAGGATGTGGGAAAAATTCTCCATCATTTCATCCCTCTGTCGCATGGGAGCTTTCTTAAGCAACAGACTGATAGGATCATCTGCTCCGTCATTTTTCTTTTCTTCCACCATTGAGGGTTTCTTGGGTGTGCGAGAGCAATTTTCCTCAAGAGAGACAAGTTCAAGACCCAACTTGCTATACTCGGACCTCATCGGGGACATGCACTGAAAAAAATGATAAAAAACAACCTGCTATGATACCACTGATCCTGATTATTTTTGGCACGAAATGAGAGCGGAGATATAAAAAATAATGCACAGAGATATCACAGATATTCAATAATATAATAGAAATGTGTCAGAGATGCAACCATAAACACATATATACAGTAATACACGATTTCTATTAATGAAAGAAATGTACAGAGACTGTAAAAATACAGAGTGGAAGACTTGCTAGAATGGTGGTAGCTTATCTCTGAGAAGAGATGTGACAGCTACTCGCATTCGCAAGAGGATGATTATAATGAGGCTCTGAATGCCTTTTTACAATAAACAGGAATTCTAAAAACCCTAGACATCCAAAAACCTAACCCTAATAGATGAAGCGCTAAAAGTCATGTGGGCCCCGTTTGGGTAAGTTAGTACATCAACTTCCCGGGGTCGTAACTTTTTCATACTATCTCCGTTTTAGGCATATGATAGCTCGTTGGAAAGGTATCATTGGGGAGATTCATTTCTGGGGCTCAATCATGCCTTTGAATATCATTAAAAACCTCGATCTTGAAAAAAATTCATTTAGGCCCTCAAAATGACCCCGAAAGTTAAAACCTGCTAAAAATAGTAAATTGCCAAAATTGCCAGAAAACTGTTTTGAGAAAGTCGAAAATGGTGGGTGGCCACCGATATCAACTTGGATCAATCCTCCCTCCTTAGGAAGCAATGGTCTCCATTGCGTTGAGTTCCCGGGGGAGAGGGAAAAGCGTTTGCTGGATTTGCGTCTTGATGAGCTGCTTGTATTGTTGGAGACATCACGCTGCTCAGTTTGTGGAAGTATGTAAAGAACCTGTTGAGGTTGAGGCTATTCAACAAGTCGAGATACATGAGAGGACACTGTGCAAAAGGAATCTTTGTGCTTTTCTACAACCTTGTCAACTTGATTCTGTTGGATAGAAGGTGCTTGGGGCGAGGCTGTAGTGGTTGCAATGTCTTTCTGTTCTCCTTTTGAACAAATTGTGAAGAAGTTAAATTTTGCAGTATGAAATACTAACTTGCTACACTTTTTAGGTGGAACAATAGTCAGAACTACCTCTGGTATTCTATAGAGATTACCCCCCAAAGTAACAATGACACAATGGGGTGGAGACTAAAAAAAAACATGGCGCTTCCACATATATGGCTGGCCCAAGAGAACATCACAGACATCCAGTGGGACAACATCGCATAATACCTCGTCCTTGAAGGGCTGGATGCCGTATGAAAATCGACATTGCTGGCTGACATAGAGATCTCGTCCTTGGTGAAGCAACCCGATGTTGTATGGCTGTGGGTGTGGTGTTGTCGACAACCCCAACTATTTGACAACCTCTGCTGAGATGAGGTTCTTCTGGCTTCCACTATAAACAATAAAATGCAGCGGGGTCTCCTTCACCCACATCTATGAATGAAAAAGGTGCTCCCCCTCTTAGGGATATGTTGGTTCTTCTGGTTGAATTGTTGCGGTTGCGACAATAGCAGTGGGGTTTGCGTCAATGATCAGTCCTTTACCAGTATTTTCAGAATCGAATTCTGAATCAGGGTTCGGCTCCTTGTCTTTGATCTCGGCCACCAATGAACATTTTGAGTGACATTCATCGGTGTTGTGCTAGGGTCTTTTGTGGAAATCACACCATTTTCCGGTGTCCGTCTTTGTCTTCCCGTGACCCTTCTTTTCCTGTGTTTTCGACTGGTTTTCGGGAGACTGTTTGTTAGGGATGTCTTTTTCATACTTTGGTTGTTGTGGATTTACAGATCCGAAATCCCATTTGTTCTGGTACTTAAATTTCTGCTAAATTTTAACAACATATCGATAAGCAACACCGAGTGATGAGATTTTGAGAAAATCCATTTCAGTCTGGATGTATCTGTGTAGAGCCACATGGTATTTCAGAACCAAATTTCCCTCGGAGTCTTTGATACCCAGCTTGTTGCGCAAGGTATGGAAGGTATTGGTGAACTCCAGAACTGCTTGGCCCCTCTCTTGTCGCAGTGTCGTCCATCTCATGCACTGGTCCTCATAATTTCCAACAGGGTAATACTGTTCCTTTACCGCATCCACAAAAAAATTCCAAGTGGGATCGACCCCGTATATTTTAGACTCCTCTGTGGAACTCTGCTCCCAATAAGTTTCTCACCAATGTTTGACATGGGGGAGAGATTTAAGGAGTGCGAAGGTGATCTTTTCTTTGTTGAAAAATTTGTGAACAGAGAAATAACCTGCTAGCAGATTTAACCATTTGTCTAGGGCTTCTGCATCTATCTGTCCTTCAAATACAGGAATATCAAAATTAACTTGTACCTTGAAAGGTCAGGTGCCTCCAAAGTGGCCGCTTGATGAAGATGTGCCTGTTGCTATCGGCAGGCGTTGAAGGATGTGGGAAAAATTCTCCATCATTTCGTCCCTTTGTCGCGTGAGAGGTTGCTCAAGCAACAGACTGATATGATCGTCTACTCCGTCATTTTTCTTTTCTTCCACCATTGAGGGTTTCTTGGGTGTGCAAGAGTGATTTTCCTTAAGAGAGACAAGCTCGAGACCCAACTTGCTATACTCGGACCTCGTCGGGGGCATGCACTGAAAAAAATGATCAAGAACAACCTTCTCTGATACCATTGTTCCGTATTATTTTCGGCATGAAATGAGAGCGGAGATATAACAAATAAATGCACATAGATATTGCAGGTATTCAATAATATAACATAAATATATCAGAGATGCAACCATAAACACATATATACAGTAATACACGATTTCTATTAATGAAAGAAATGTACAGACACTGTAAAAATACAGAGTGAAAGACTCGCTAGAATGGTGACAACTTATCTCTGAGAAGAGATGTGACGACTACTCGCATTCACAAGAGGATGATTACAATGAGGCTCTAAAGGAATTTTTACAATAAATAGGAATTCCAAAAACCCTAGACATCCAAAAACCTAACCCTAGGAGATGAAGCACCAAAAGTCATGTGGGCCCCGTTTGGGTAAGTTAGTACATCAACTTTCTAGGGTCGTAACTTTTACATACGATCTCCATTTTAGGCGTATGATAGCTCATTGGAAAGGTATCATCGAGGAGATTCATTTCAGGGTCTCAATCATGATTTAGGATATCATTGAGAACCTAGATCTCGCAAAAACCTTCATTTAGGCCCTCAAAATGGCTCCGGAAGTTAAAACCTGCTAAAAATAGTAAATTGCCAAAATTGTCAGAAAACTGTTTTGAGCAAGTCAAAAATGGTGGGTGGCCACCGATATCAACTTGGATCAATCCTCCCTCCTTAGGAAGCAATGGTATCCATTACGTTGAGTTCCCGGGGGAGAGGGAAAAACGTTTGCTGGATCTGCATCTTGATGAGCTGCTTGTATTGCTGGAGACATCGCGCTGCTCGGTTTGTGGAAGTATGTCAAGAACCTGTTGAGGTTGAGGCTATTCAACAAGTTGAGATACATGAGAGGAAGGTGTGCAGAAGGAATCTTTGCGCTTTTCTACAGCCTTGTCAACCTGATTCTGTTGGATAGAAGGTGCTTGGGGCGAGACTGTAGTGGCTGCAGTGTCCTTCTGTTCTCCATTTGTACAGATTGTGAAGAATCTAAATTTTGCAGTATGTGATACTACCTTGCGACACTTTTTAGGTGGAACAATAGTCGGAACTACCTCTGGTATTCTGTAGAGATTACCCCCCAAAGTAACAATAACACTATGGGGTCGAGACTCATAAACAACATGACGTTTCCACATATATGGCTGGCCCAAGAGAACATCACAGACATCCAATGGGGAAAAATCACATAATACCTTGTTCTTGATGGGATGGATGTAGTATGACAATCGACATTGCTGGCTGACACAGAGATCTCGTCCTTGGTGAAGCCACCCGATGCTGTATGGCTGTGGGTGTGGTGTTGTCGACAACAACAACTATTTGACGACCTCTGCTGAGATGAGGTTCTTTTGGCTTCTGCTATCAACGATTAAATGCAGCGGGGTCCCCTTCACCCACATCTATGAATGAAAAAGGCACTCCCCCTCTTCGGGATCTGTTGGTTCTTCTGGTTGAAATTCTGCGGTTGCGACAATAGCAGTGGGGTCTACGTCAATGATTTTTCCTTTACCAGTATTTTCAGAATCAGATTCAGAATCAGTGTTTGACTCCTTGTCTTTGATTTCGGCCACCAATGACTGTTTTGAGTGACATTCATCGGGGTTGTGCCAGGGGATTTTGTGGAAATCGCACCATTTTCCGGTGTCCTTCTTTTCCTGTGTCTTGGACTAGTTTTCGGGAGACTATTTGTTAGGGATGTCTTTGTCATACTTTGGTTGTTGCGGATTTACAGATCCAAAATCCCGTTTGTTCTGGTGCTTAAATTTCTGCTTGATTTTAACAACATATCGATAAGCAGCACTGAGTGATGAGATTTCCAGAAAATCCATTTGAGTTTGGATGTATCTGTGTAGAGCCCCATGGTATTTCAGAACCAAATGTCGCTCGGAGTCTTTGATACCTATCTTGGTGCGCAGGTATGGAAGGTATTGGTGAATTCTGGAACTGCTTGCCCCCTCTCTTGCCGTAGTGTGGTCCATCTCATGTACTGGTCCTCATAGTTTCCAACAGGGTAATACTATTTCTTTACCGCATCCACAAAAAAATCCCAAGTGGGATCGACCCCATATATTTCAGACTCCTCTGTGGAACTCTGCTCCCAATAATTTTCCCACCAATGTTTGACATGGGGGAGAGCTTTAAGGAGTGCAAAGGTGATATTTTCTTTGTCGAAAAATTTGTGAACAGAGAAATAATCTTTTAGCAGATTTAACCATTTGTTTATTGCTTCTGCATCTATCTGTCTTTCAAATACAGGAATATCAAAATTAACATGTACTTTGAAAGGTGAGGTGCCTCCAAAGTGGCCGCTTGATGAATATGTGCCTATTGCTATCGACAGGGATTGAAGGATGTGGGAAAAATTCTCAATCATTTCGTCCATTTGTCGCGTGAGAGCTTGCTCAAGCAACAGACTGATAGGATCGTCTGCTCGGTCATTTTTCTTTTCTTCCACCATTGAGGGTTTCTTAGGTGTGTGAGAGCGATTTCCCTCAAGAGAGACAAGCTCGAGACCCAACTTGCTATACTCAGATCTCGTCGGGGACATGCACTAAAAAAAATGATCAAGAATAGCCTGCTCTGATACCACTGATCCAGATTATGTTCGGCACAGAATGAGAGCGGAGATATAACAAAGAAATGCATAGAGATATCGCAGATATTCAATAATATAATAGAAATGTATCAGAGATGCAACCATAAACACAGATATACAATAATAAATGATTTCTATCAATGAAAGAAATGTACAGAGACTGTAAAAATACAGAGTGAAAGACTCGCTAGAATGGTGGCAGCTTATCTCTGAGAAGAGATGTGACGGCTACTCGCATTTGCAAGAGGGTGATTACAATGGGGCTCTGAATGCCTTTTTAAAATGGACAGGAATGCCAAAAACCCTAGACATCTAAAAACCTAACCCTAAGAGAAGAAGCGCCAAAAGTCATGTGGGCCCCGTTTGGGTAAGTTAGTACATCAACTTCCCGGGGTCGTAACTTTTGCATACGATATCTGTTTTAGGCGTATGATAGCTCATTGGAAAGGTATCGTCAAGGAGATTCATTTTGGAGGCTCAATAATGCGTTTGAATATCATTGAGAAACTCGATCTAAAAAAACCTTCATTTAGGCCCTCAAAATGGCCCCGGAAGTTAAAACCTGCTAAAAATAGTAAACTGCCAAAATTGTCAGAAAACTGTTTTGAGCTTGTCGGAAAAGGTGGGTGGCCACCGATATCCACCTGGATCAATCCTCTCTACTTAGGAATAAATTGTCTCCATTGTGTTGAGTTCCTGGGGGAGAGGGAAAAATGTTTGCTGGATCTGCATCTTGATGTGCTGCTTGTATTGCTGGGGACATCGCGCTTCTCAATTTGTGGAAGTATGTCAAAAACCTGTTGAGGTTGAGGCTGTTCAACAAGTTGAGATACATGAGAGGACGCTGTGCAGAAGGAATTTTTGCGCTTTGCTGCAACCTTTCCGACCTGCTTCTGTTGGATAGAAGGTGCTTGGGGCGAGGTTGTAGTGGTTGCAATGTTCTTCTATTCTCCTTTTGAATAGATTGTGAAGAACCTAAATTTTGCAGTATGAGATACTACCTTGCGGCACTTTTTAGGTGGAAAATAGTTGGAACTACCTTTGGTATTCTGTAGAGATTACCCCCCAAAGTAACAATGACATTACGGGGTCGAGTCTCATAAACAACATGGTGCTTCCACATATATGGCTGGCCCAAGAGAACATCACAGACATCCAGTGGGGCATCATCACATAATACCTCATCTTTGAAGGATGCTGTATGACAATCGACACTGCTGGCTGACACAGAGATCTCGTCCTTGGTGAAGCCACCCGATGTTGTATGGCCGCGAGTGTGGTGTTGTCGACAACCCCAATTGTTTGACGACCTCTACTAAGATGAGGTTCTTCTAGCTTCCGCTATCAACAATAAAATGTAGCAGGGTCCCATTCACCCACATCTGTGAATGAAAAAGGAGCTCCCCCTCTTCGGGATCTGTTGGTTCCTCTGGTTAAATTGCTGCGGTTGCAACAATAGCAATGGGTTCTGCGTCAATGATCTGTCCTTTACCAATATTTTCAGAATCAGATTCTGAATCAGGGTTCGGTTCCTTATCTTTGATCTCGACCACCAATGACTGTTTTGAGTGACATTTATTGGTGTTGTGCCAGTGGAGTTTTTGGAAATCGCACCATTTTTCAGTGTCCTTCTTTGTCTTCCCGTGACCCTTATTTTCCTATGTCTTGGAATGGTTTTTGGGAGATTGTTTGATAGGGCTGTCTTTGTCATACTTTGGTTATTGTGGATTTACAGATCCGAAATCCCATTTGTTCCGGTGCTTAAATTTCTGCTCGATTTTAAGAGCATATCTATAAGCAACACTGATTCATGAGATTTCCAGAAACTCCATTTCAGTCTGGATGTATCTATGTAGAGTCCCATGATATTTCAGAACCAAATGTCACTCAGAGTGTTTGATACCCAACTTGGTGCGCAAGGTATGGAAGGTATTGGTGAACTCCAGAACTATTTGGCCCCTCTCTTGCCCCAGTGTGGTCCATCTCATATACTGGTCCTCATAGTTTCCAACAGTGTAATACTGTTCCTTTACCACATCCACAAAAAATTCCCAAGTGGGATCGACCCCATATATTTCAGACTCCTCTGTGGAACTCTACTCCCAATAAGTTTCCCACTAATGTTTGACATGGGGGAGAGCTTTAAGGAGTGCGAAGGTGATCTTTTCTTTGTTGGAAAATTTGTGAACAGAGAAATAACCTTCTAGCAGATTTAACCATTTGTCTAGGGCTTCTACATCTATCTATCCTTCAAATACAGGAGTATCAAAATTAACTTGTACCTTGAAAGGCGAGGTGCCTCTAAAGTGGCTGCTTGATGAATACGTTCCTGTTGCTATAGGTAGGCGTTGAAGGATGTGGGAAAATTTTTCCATCATTTTGTTGTAGTGTCATTCTGTTCTCCTTTTGAACAGATTGTGAAGAAGCTAAATTTTGCAGTATGAGATACTACCTTGCGGCACTTTTTAGGTGGAACAATAGTCGGAACTACCTATGGTATTCTGTAGAGATTAGCCCCAAAAGTAACAATGACACTACAGGGTCGAGACTCATAAATAACATGGTGCTTCCACATATATGGTTGGCCCAAGAGAACATCACAGACATCCAGTGGGGAAACATCACATAATACCTTGTCCTTGAAGGGCTGGATGCCGTATGACAATCGACATTGTTGAGTGACACAAAGATCTCGTCCTTGGTGAAGCCACCCGATGTTGTATGTGCAGGTGTGGTGTTGTCGACAACCCCAAATGTTTGATGACCTCTGCTGAGATGAGGTTCTTCTGGCTTCTGCTATCAATAATAAAATGCAGTGGGGTCCCCTTCACCCACATCTGTGAATGAAAAAGTCGCTCCCCCTCTTCGGGATCTGTTGGTTCTTCTGGTTGAATTTTTGTAGTTGCAACAATAGTAGTGGGGTCTGCATCAATGATCTGTCCTTTACCAGTATTTTTAGAATCAGATTCTGAATCAGGGTTTGGCTCTTTGTTCTTGATCTCGGCCACCAATGACTATTTTGAGCGACATTTATCAGTGTTGTGCCAGGGGATTTTGTGGAAATCACACCATTTTCCAGTGTCCTTCTTTGTCTTCCCATGACCCTTCTTTTCCTGTGTCTTGTAATGGTTTTCGGGAGACTGTTTGTTAGGGATGTCTTTGTCATACTTTGGTTGTTGCGGATTTACAGATCTGAAATCCCGTTTGTTTTGGTGCGACAAGAGAGGGGCCAAGAAGTTCTGGAGTTCACAAATACCTTCCATACCTTGCGCACCAAGCTGGGTATCAAAGACTCTGAGGGACATTTGGTTTTGAAATATTGTGGGGCTCTACACAGATACATCCCGTTTGTTTTGGTGCTTAAATTTCCGCACCAAAACAGTCTGGATGTATCTGTGTAGAGCCTCACAATATTTCAGACCAAATGTCCCTCAGAGTCTTTGATACCCAGCTTGGTGCGCAAGGTATGGAAGGTATTTGTGAACTCCAGAACTGCTTGGCCCCTCTCTTGCCGCAGTGTGGTCCATCTCATGTAGTGGTCCTCATAGTTTCCAACAGGGTAATACTGTTCCTTTACTGCATCCACAAAACAATCCCAAGTGGGATCGACCCCAAATATTTCAGACTCCTTTGTGGAACGATGCTCCCAATAAGTTTCCCACGAATTTTTGACATGGGGGAGAGATTTAAGGAGTGAGAAGGTGATCTTTTCTTTGTCAGAAAATTTGTGAACAGAGAAATAACCTTCTAGAAGATTTAACCATTTGTCTAGGGCTTCTGCATCTTTCTGTCCTTCAAATATAGGAATATCAAAATTAACTTGTACCTTGAAAGGTGAGGTGCCTCCAAAGTGGCCGCTTGATGAAGATGCGCTTGTTGCTATCGGTAGGCATTGAAGGATGTGGGAAAAATTCTCCATCATTTCGTTCCTCTGTCACGTGAGAGCTTGCTCAAGCAACAGATTGATAGGATCGTCTGCTCCGTCATTTTTCTTTTCTTCTGTCATTGAGGGTTTCTTGGTTGTGTGAGAGAGATTGTCCTCAAGAGAGATAAGATTGAGACCCAAATTGCTATACATGGACCTCATCGGGGACATGCACTGAAAAAAATGATCAAGAACAACCTGCTCTGATACCACTGATCCAGATTATTTTCGGCATGAAATGAGAGTGGAGATATAACAAAGAAATGCACAGAGATATCGCAGATATTCAATAATATAACGGAAATATATTAGAGATGCAACCATAAAAACAGATATACAGTAATACACGATTTCTATTAATGAAAGAAATGTACAGAGACTGTAAAAATACAGAGTGAAAGACTCGCTAGAATGGTGGTAGCTTATCTCTGAGAAGAGATGTGCCAGCTACTCGCATTCGCAAGATGATGATTACAATGAGACTCTGAAGGAATTTTTACAATAAACAGGAATGCAAAAAACCCTAGACATCCAAAAACCTAACCCTAGGAGATGAAGCGCCAAAAGTCATGTGGGCCCCATTTGGGTAAGTTAGTACATCAACTTCCTGGTGTCGTAACTTTTGCATACGATCTCCGTTTTAGGCGTATGATAGCTCGTTGTAAAGGTATCATCAAGAAAATTCATATTTGGAGCTCAATCATGCCTTTAGCTATCATTGAGAACCTTGATCTCGAAAAACCTTCATTTAGGCCCTCAAAATCACCCCGAAAGTTAAAACCTGCTAAAAATAGTAAATTGCCAAAATTGTCAGAAAACTGTTTTGAGCCAGTCGAAAAAGGTGGGTGGCCACTGATATCCACCTGGATCAATTATCCCTCCTCAGGAAGCAATGGTCTCCATTGCGTTGAGTTTCCCGGGGAGAGGGAAAAAAATTTGTTGGATTTGCATCTTGATGAGCTGTTTGTATTGCTGGAGACATCGCGCTACTCAGTTTGTGGAAGTATGTCAAGAACCTGTTGAGGTTGAGGCTGTTCAACAAGTCGAGATACATGAGAGGATGGTGTGCAGAAAGAATCTTTGTGCTTTGCTGCAGCCTTGCTGACCTACTTCTGTTGTACAGAAGGTTTTTGGGGTGAGGGTGTAGTAGTTGCAGTGTCCTTCTCTTATCCTTTTGAACAGATTGTGAAGAAGCTAAATTTTGCAGTATGAGATACTACCTTGCAGCACTTTTTAGGTGGAAAAATAGTCAAAGATACCTCTGGTATTTTGTAGAGATTACCCCCCAAAGTAACAATGACACTACAGGGTCGAGACTCATAAACAACATGGTGCTTCCACATATATGGCTCGCCCAAGAGAACATCACAGTCATCCAGTGGGGAAACATCACATAATACCTCATCCTTGAAGGACTGGATGCCGTATAACAATCAACATTGCTGGGTGACACAGAGATCTCGTCCTTGGTGAAGCCACCTGATGTTGTATGGCTGTGGGTGTGGTGTTGTCAACAACCCCAACTATTTGACGACCTCTGCTGAGATGAGGTTCTTCTGGCTTTCGCTATCAACAATAAAATGCAGCGGGGTCCCTTTCACCCACATCTGTGAATGAAAAAGGTGATCCCCCTCTTCGAATTCTGTTGGTTCTTCTGGTTGAATTGTTGCGGTTGTGACAATAGCAGTGGGGTCTCTGTCAATGATCTGTCATTTACCAGTATTTTCAGAATCAGATTCTGAACCAGGCTTCGGCTCCTTGTCTTTCATCTCGGCCACCAATCATTGTTTTGAGAGACATTCATCGGTGTTGTGCCAGGGGATTTTGTGGAAATCAGACCATTTTCCGGTGTCCTTCTTTGTCTTCTTATGACCCTTTCTTTTCCTGTGTCTTGGACTGGTTTTCAAGAGACTGTTTGTTAGGGCTGTCTTTGTCATACTTTGGTTGTTGCGGATTTATAGATCCAAAATCTTGTTTGTTTTGGTGCTTAAATTTTCGCTCAATTTTAACAACATATCGATAAGTAGCACCGAGTGATGAGATTTCCATAAAATACATTTCAGTCTGGATGCATCTGTGTAGAGCCCCACGATATTTAGGAACCAAATGTCGCTCGAAGTCTCTGATACCCAGCTTGGGGCACAAGGTATGGAAGGTATTGGTGAACTCCGGAACTACTTGGCCCCACTCTTGCCGCAGTGTGGTCCATCTTGTTGGAGCTGCCTTTTTTTTTTGTCCTGTTTAAAATTTCATATCTTAATGCATGAAATCGAAAGTCGGTTTTCATTTTTTCCTTTATTTTTCCCAAAATCTCAGAAGTCTCATCACGCAAACAACGACGATTATCGTACTCTTAAGGCATATTTATTTTTTAATCGTTTAAATGAGTCTCTACTTTTGAACCTCAGGATGTCACATGTCAGAAGTTATTGATCATATAATTTACAAATCCCGAGGGGCGAAACGGCGAAATAGTCTTAAAAATTTCACCCTGATCATTACCGAGAGTAAAAATACTCTAAACCGCAGTTAAACATCATTGGGATTTCGTGTCTCAGCGTTTGATAGCTCCAAAAGTCTTACTGTCGTAACCCTGATAACCGAAACCGCGAGATTCTTATTTTAATAACCCAGGTTAATGTTAAAGGTAAAATATTTAGCCGCGGTTAAGCTCCTTCGGGAATTCGCAACTCGATGTATTTTCCCTCAAAAGTTATACCTTCAAAGCACTGAGTCGCGAAGTCACGATATAAATAGAAACACAATTAATTAAACACTTAATCCGATTTTATCCTCCAATTTAATTAAATTATATCATCGCGATCTCGCGATTTTTCAACTCGGCATACAAGCCTCTCGGAAGCTATACCTTCGAAACTCCGAGTCACGAAGTCACGATATAAATAACAATGTAATTAATTAAATGCTTTGACTGGGCTAAGCTACTGTCTGATAGTTTGACCAGTCGAGTTACAGAGTATCGAGCGCAGAGGGAGAGCGGAAAGATTGCTTCATTCTTTATGTCCGTGTATGTCATGGATGCCGTGTGTTTTCTCACACCTTTTCCCTTGATGAGTTGGAGCTGGACTCCATCGGAGGCTGAGCCCATCCACGTCTCCCATTCAAAGCTGTGGGAAGACAAAGCCTCAGATTTTGTGTATGAAATCTTTAACTGGGTGATGGTACCACTGCATGTCACTATTTTTGGCCACCCGCCACCTAGGATCTCAGACAGTATCGTGGTAAATCTGAGCAGTATAGTCGATTGGTACGTGGAAGAAAAATTTTCATATCTCAGGGTTTTCGGCGCTTCTGTTCCTCCAAATGCCTTACCATTATTCATACCCGATAGACTGGCTTGCCGCGAGGTTGCCAGAAAAACCGTAATCGGTGGTGTAAGCAAGGAGCTTAAGGGATATTCTAAGAAGGTATGGCCACCTTTTCCTATTCATCTACATTCCTATTCTTTGTTAAATTTCGGGCATGCTAAAGCTGAGGCAACAACCCTGGAAGACCTGAAATTGGTTCATGTTGAATTCAAGAAGCACGATCCACATAGGGTCGTAAGTAGGCACTTAGCAAATCGTGAGCTTAAAAGGTTTGAGCATGAAAATTCACCCTCGGATGACATTTTCCGAGGCACAAGATCTTATGCTGAGGTTTTGGCTCGGATACAAGCCCTGGCTCCTGAAGAAAGGGATGATGTTTTAAAATTTCAAGAACATTGGCGGAGTTGTTTTCCCCCAGTGTTGTGGGGTGAAAATCCAATAACAGTAGAGGTGCAACAAAAAGAAGCTGAAGTCTCAAAAGATTCAGCACCTAGAAAAGAAGAACACCAGGACGGGGAGGAGCAAACTAAGAGTCCAAAACCAGAAATAAAAACTCCCGATCCACCGAAAAAGTAGACTCCAGTTACCACTCCAGGCCAGTCAGCTAAGCAAATCAGAGATCCCATCGCCTCCATTACTCCCTTACAGTCAAATCAAGGGAACATAGATGCAGGGTGGATTTTCAACGAAGAATTGAGACCTATAAGGATGGAAGAGCTCCCTCCAAATGAGTTTTTTTTTGATAAAAAGAGAAAAGCTGTGGTAAAAAGAGAATTCTATTAAGAAGAGGGATCAACGGCCAAGAAGTTCAAGGTGTTGATCGATGGGAAAGATAAGAAGAAAGAAGAGTTTGCGGCAGAAATAGCTGGGACATTAGGGGCGTATGCTATGACAAACCAATTTTTAGTCGGGGTTTTGAAAAATTAGTTGAAGCGAAAAAATCGGCTCATCAAAACCCTAGAAGCTAAGCTAGCCACAACAGAGGAAGCTGCCAAGGACCAGGCGAATGCAGGAATAGAACAAGCAAGGATGGCCGACAAAAAGGAAATTGAGCTACTCAAAACTAAGCTCAAACAAGCAGAGCTGGTAGCTCAAACCAGTCAAAAACAGGTAGGCCAGCAAAGAGACTTGATAGGGAAGCTACGGGTTAGATTAGAGTTAGCTGAAAGCCAAGTTATAAACATCAGAATATTCCAGTCCCAGGCTATGGAGATTCGGAGCAGAGTTTCTGCAGCCCAGCGAAGTTTACTTGCCAAGGTAGAGATGATTCGAGACAATTGTCTACTTATTGATCAAGTATTAGAAAACTTATCTGTTAGAGAGAGAGAAGCTGGAGCAGCTCGGGTCGCATTTCAAGAGGCTGTGATAGCTACAACAAACAGGTTATCGGGAAAAATTTCTAAGTTTTCCATTTCGGAACAGACCCGAGGTAATATTTTGTTGAAAGAATGGGAACGCAACATATCAGAAGACAAATCGCAAGCCAAGAAGGTAAGGAAATCCTGCAAAGAGGATTTCGGTTCTATAGATGGGAATCTGTTAGGCACTGATAGCGAGAACAATGCTGAGACACTAAGCCAAATGAATATGGCGAAACTCTCACTTGATATAAACGAGAAAGAAGAAAGAGATTCGGTCGAAGTCTCACAAGTAACTCAGGCAGACATAGTTCAAATAGATAAGTGGATTATTAAACCAAGTGTGCGAGTGTGCACCATCGACACCCTAGACCGACAGATGGAAGAAATGTTGCCGCAATTAATCAGAGATTGTTATATTTGTGAGGCCAATTGTCAAGTGGAACCTTCTAGGTTGATATCTTGGCTAGTGAAGAAATGTGTCACTTGTACCGAGCATGCGAAGGGGCAGGCTTCTGGTACTAAATAAAGATAGAGATAAAGAAACAAAACGATTGATCTCCTTCTTGTTGTAACTGAAAATCCTGGAACGATTGAGATTCCATCATATGTAAATCTGTATAAATATACAATAGAAGGAAGGAACAAAGGCTGGACCTTTTTGGTTCGATTGTAATAGAGATTTTTCTCCCTCGAGAGTTAATATAAAGCAAATCCGAAGATTCTCGATTTCGTCACGATTGTGTTATGAGTTTGTTTCCTTGTATTTCATATTTCATTTCATTTCATATATGTATCTGATGAATGCTTCGCTATAATTTAGTACAACCTCTACTATGGTGAATAAATTTTAGTTTTCTATATTGTTTACCATTTTTCCTCTGTACCGGCTATCAACAGGTATAAGACCAGTGAACATTTTAGATTTCTATATATATTTTATGCTTCATCAGGTTATTTCTTTATCTTTTTCTTCTCCTGTTTATAAGTGAGATTCTCCCTTGATAGGAGCCTTACATGATAGACAACTTAATGTTTTTCTTACATCTCATACACATTTATTAAAATATAACTCAGTTACAGGAAAGGGCCTTTGGTTTGCACCCTGTTTTCACTACCGGAGCTATAAACTCTCCTTTATACGACCGAAATCGAGACAACATCTAAAAAGTATTGAGATTTGCTTATCATTTTGTTCCTCTATGACTGTCCCTGTGATAAGACAACCTAATATTGAACCCAGACTATCAGATCAAACACATATTGCCTTGAATCTTTTTGATACTATTATTAAAATAGCCACTACCCGGGTCGAACTGGAACGTTCGTGGGCATCGATTGAAAGGGACATAAACATCCAGGAACAGTTGGAAGTTAGACAACAACCTAGAAATCAACCATATGTTCCCTTGCCGAAGGTTGAAATTTCTTCCTTCTCTACCCCTTACTCACTTTCGGATTCCTAGACACTGTACTTCTAAGCCTTAAGTACAAACTCTGGAACAACACATCTCATGTACTGGTCCTCATATTTTCCAACAGGGTAATACTGTTCCTTTACCACATCCATAAAAAAATCCCAAGTGGGATCGACCCTATATATTTTAGACTCTTTTGGGGAACTCTGATCCTAATAAGTTTCCCACCAATGTTTGAAATGGGGGAGAGCTTTAAGGAGTGCGAAGGTGATTTTTTCTTTGTCGAAAAATTTGTGAACAAAGAAATAACCTTCTAGCAGATTTAACCATTTGTCTAAGGCTTCTGCGTCTATCTGTCCTTCAAACACAGGAATATCAAAATTAACTTGTACTTTGAAAGGCGAGGTGACTCCATAGTGGCCGCTTGATGAAGATGCGCCTGTTGCTATCGGCAGGCGTTGAAGGATGTGGGAAAAATTCTTCGTCATTTTGTCCCTCTGTTGCGTGAGAGCTTGCTCAAGCAACAAACTGATAGGATCGTCTGCTCCATCATTTTTCTTTTCTTACGCCATTGAGGGTTTCTTAGGTCTGCGAGAGTGATTGTCCTCAAGAGATACAAGATCGAGACCCAACTTTCTATACTCGGACCTCGTCGGGGACATGCACTGAAAAAAATGATCAAGAACAACCTGCTTTGATACCACTGATCTAGATTATTTTTGGCACGAAATGAGAGTGGAGATATAACAAAGAAATGCACAGAGATATCGCAGATATTCAATAATATAACATAAATGTATCATAGATGCAACCATAAATACATATATACAGTAATACACGATTTCTATTAATGAAAGAAATGTACAGAGACTGTAAAAATACAGAGTGAAAGACTCGCTAGAATGGT
>JZKD02S2213063.1:181105-192724 GCA_000966675.3 Picea glauca
TCTAAGATTGACCCCATACTACCCGAGACGGTCAAGACCGGTTGCTACATAATTGCTAGCAAGGTCATGAGGTCCTACTACAAGGGAGAATGTACATTGGATTCTCTATCAGTGGAAAAATTTTGATCCAATGGCATTGTATTCAATTGATGCAACTACCTATTGGAGGAAATCCTCGTGGCTTGCGAGGAAGCATAGGAGAAAGGTGGTACATTCACCAACGACTACTTGTTGCTTGCGTTCTCAATGATCAAGTGGATACCACCCGCCGGAAGACCATTGGTGCCAGCAGGTAAGGGGTGCTTGGAAAAAATGTTCGAGCCCTGGCAGTCGAGGTCGGACTCAGAGAACACTGCCTTTAATAACATGACATTCTCCAAGTGGTACAACAGATTGATCGACATAACACATAGGTTTCACATTCCACAGGAGCTGCTCAACTACAACACGCAGAACATAACATTCAGCATGAACCTCCACCATACATTTGTGTGGTCGAGATATGAAGACAGGGAGGATTTACATTCACACATGTTGCCATTCTATTTGGACGAGGAGTCCTTCGACAAGGAGGTTATGTCGTGGCCTGGAGTTAAAAGAAACCTGCACAAGTTGGGGATGCATTATGTTCTTCCTGTCGAGCTGCTGAAGAAGAGAGGTTAGGAAGCAGGTCTAGGACCGGGCTTAGGCCCAGAGGTACATAAGAAAGATGCTTTGGCACAGACAGAATCCAACGAGGAGGAGGAGACGCAACCACTGCAACGCAAGAAGAGAACACTACCGATGTTCCCACAACTGTCGGAGCAAGATATGTTGACAGGTAAGGATGTCAACGAAATCCTTAATGCCACATTCATCACAGAGACCATAGCCAAGAAAACTAGGATGAATATCTCATCGAGCAAGGTTCTGAAACCCCAACCCATTTCATCCACCGTCCCTCGCATTTTCTCAGCGGCTCGAGCAACCCATATCATAGATATCTAGGATGACCTTGAGCCTGACACCACTCCATCCACCACCATAATCACCGAGAAACCTCCATCCCCACCATAACCCCAGTTGTCACCTCTAGAAATTGACATTCCATCCCAAATCAGTGATCGAGAAGCCATGCAACTCGATCCCCCAGAGGTACCCGAGCAGAGACCATAATTCTCTCGTCCAAACCTAGAAGTACTTGAGTAGAGGCTACAACTGATTGGACCAAACCCTGAATCCTAGGACCAACAGATCATACCCTTTGTGACGATTAAGGACACTCCGTCTTCGATGAAGATGCAAACAATAAAGAAGCTGCAAGTATAAAGTCCCCAACACACTTCCTTAACAACCAAGGTTGAGGGTGCTATGGGAAGCACAACCCAGGAAGATGAAGTCCACAAAGAAGTGGAGATACCATAGGTTCAGAAGGAACCTGAGACGACTTCAGGAAAAATCACAATGTCAATGCAGGAACACATGGAGCTCGTCCTCCAAAAACATTAGCAGTGCGTAGAGTTGTTGCAACTTTGCCTGTCCAGAACATATGTTTTAATGTTCCTACCGACGACATTGAGGTTGAGGCTTGTGCCAAGACCATATACAGGAGAGGAAGAGGTAGAGAATCCCTCTGAAAATTCAACAACCAGTGGAATTCCACTGCAGGTCCAAGCACCCAGGGACGCCACCCCTTCTTTCGATGACCTTGCACAGTGGCCAACAACGCAACTAGTCGGAATGATCAAGTCCTCAACTGATCAACTAGAGTAGAGGATCTAGTAGGCCGAAAGGACTACAAAGTTCGCAAGGTAGAAAAAACTCCTTTCTCAAGCGCCCAATACACATGAAGAATTTTCCAAGATCCAGGCATAGGAGAAACTGCAAAGAGTCCAGGAGAGGCTTGCTGAAGCCTTGTCGAAAATAAGGAAGGTCACACCCCAATTGCCAAAATCCAGTGATGTAAGAGAGACTGAGTATCAGATCGAATTACTCCAGGGAGCATGGTCACAATTGGCCATTCACGTAGAGCATATGGAAGTGCAGTTGCGACAGAGTCAGGAAGAAGTAGAACAACAACCTAGAAAGTTGCAAGAGAAGATGGAGAAAATAGTGCTGGAAGGAAACAATGCTCGAGAAACACTACACAGGTGCACACCTGAGTGCACAAATATATTTCTAGAAGTCAACGAATGGATGGGCATTATCACTAGGTGCAACTAGACTCTAGAGGAGGTGTGCACGAGAATACAGTTGTTGAATGAGGAAGTTGCGATCACTATGGATCGACTCGAGCAACAAGAGAAATTTGATCAAATCCAACAAGCAGACAATGAGTTGAACGCTCTGTTGAGGCACAATCCATAGCCAAGAAGGAGCTGCATGAATTTTGACCTGTCATTCAGATGATCCCACTCAGCCTATATGTATGAGATCATACGATTGTAAAGGGTTATATGGGTTAGCTGATTTAGATGAGATAGAGGCGCAAACAAATTAGAGGTTTTGTGAATGTAATTTGTACACAGTTTTGGGGAAAAGGGGTAGATAGAGATTTGCGACATGAGTCCGGAGCCATAAGTTTGTAACAGAGTACTAACTTGTATCTCTGATATTGTATCCGATAAGTTCTGATGATAATAGATAAAGAAGGACCCAAAATTTTGAAATATAATGTGTCATTCTGTGTTTATTCTTATGCGTTGTATATTTACAGTACTTATTTATGCTTGATAAGCTCAATATGATGTCTCTGTATATGGATGATTTCACAACTTAAATATATTTAGTTCCTGTATGCATGAGTTCAGATCTGTACTTTAGTTAGTCTATCTTGTGCAAGATCATGGTGAATCTTGAAGGTTCTGGGAACCCACCTAAGTATTCTCCTTGGCCTTCCCTATCCTTCTGTCTTGGTTGTGCTTCAGGTGAGACTTCTTCTCTTCGAAGGAGATGAAAATGCCAGTGCTCTAGACTACACGGTACCTTTTGTTGATAACCTGAGAAGGACCCTAGTCTGATCAATTCCGCGCCAACACACCATATAAATTTACAAATACAAGATGATTCCAAATGAAAAGGTCTCCTTGGTATATATAGGAGACTAAGAAGTACAATTACAACTAATGGACCCAAGCCAACATAAATAAAATAACAATACTAATGTAATATGCCCCAATTAAGGGGTAATGTGCCACTATTTAGGGCTTAACATGCCCCTCCCTTTCAGATAAGTGTTGTCCACAAAACTTGAGTAATTCTGGATGCTTTTATATAAAAGACTCATCTTCCCAAGTGGAATCTCCAGCAGGTAGTTTCCTCCTCTTAATGAGATATTCTGAAATGGATCTATTCCTTAGTTGGCGAATTCTTGTGTCAGTGATAGTTGCAGGCTCCGATATGATTTTTCCTTCCTCATCAAGTTCTGGAAATATAGTTTGAACTGGGATCTTGTCACCTATAACCTTCTTTAAGCATGAAACATGGAAAACTGGGTGTACTCGCGAAGATGCATGTAACTCCAATTTATATTCCATAGTACCAATATTTTGCAACACCTTATAAAGGCCATAGTAATTTTGTGATAATTTATTATCCTTCTTAGTTTGCTTGAGGGGCATCTTTTTCTATGGTTATAGTCTTAAAAATACCCAATCCCCTACTTCAAAACTTCTTTCACTACGATGCTCATCTGCTTGTTGTTTCATGAGATTCCGTGCCATGGTCTAGTTGTCCTTTAAGAGTTGGAGAACTTGTTGTTGATCTTCGATGTGATCTTCCACTGCTTGAACCTTAGTTTTTTCTTTTAGAGAAGAAGTGATGGAAGGTGGGTGATATCCATAAAGTGCCATAAATGGTGTCATTTTTGTTGCAGTATGAAAGGAAGTGTTATACCACCATTCTGCCAAGGGTTACCACTTGAACCATTGTGTTTGTTTATTAGAGACAAAGCAACGAAGGTAGCCTTCCATACATTTGTTCACTATCTCAGTTTTTCCATCAGATTGAGGATGATAAGATGAGCTATGATCCAATTGAGTACCCAAACAAGAAAATAATTCTGTCCAAAAATTTCCAGTGAAGATGGGATTTCTGTCACTTATAATAATCTTTGGGCTTCCATGTAGTTTTTGAACTGTTTCCATGAATGCGGTGGTAATTGTATTAGCTTTGAAAATATGAGAGAGTGCACAAAAGTGTGTGTACTTGGTCAGTTTATCAACAATCACCATGATGATACTCTTTCCTTCAGAGTTCGGTAACCCTGTGATGCAATCCATGGAAACCTCCTACCAACGTTGACTTGGTATGGCTAATGGTTGTAAAAGACATCGAGTCTTAATTGTTTCCACCTTATTTTGTTGGAAAACCAAAAATTCTACCAGAAACATTTGAACATAAGTTTTAAGGGCATCCCAAAAAAATTCCTTCTTGACCCTATCGTAGGTTTTAAAAAATCTTGAGTGACCTCCTACCGAAGAGGTGTGCAATTCCAAGAGTACCTTTTTTTTGAGTTGGGAGTTCTTACATAAATATAAAAAATCTTTGTACCATAGTGAATCATTTTTCCATGTAAATGTATCAGATGCACTGGAATCCTGTTGCAACCTTTGAATGGGAGTCCACACATTTTCGTCATTCTTCCATTCACCCCTCTTTTATTATCAAATCAGGTTGGATGATCGATATAGCACAAAGAAAAGCCTCAACATCTTCATCCTTTCTTGAGAGTGCATCTACCACAAAATTTTGCTTCCCTTTTTTGTAGATAATTTCAAAATCATAACCCAACATCTTGGTCACCCATTTTTGTTGTTCTTCTGAAGATAGTCTTTGTTCCAAGAAGTATTTAAGAATATCATGATATGTTTTGACCTTGAAGAGCCTACCTATTAGGTAAGGGCGCCATTTCTTCAATGCATGTAGTATTGCCATCATTTCCTTCTCAAAAATGGGTATGTGTAAGTCCTTTCCCTTGAGTGTCCGACTTTCAAAAGAAAGGAGCCTTCCTTCTTGCATTAGAACAACACCAATGTTATTTCCCTAGGCATCACATTCCACAATAAAGGTTTTTGTGAAGTCTGGTGTGGTCAAGATAGGAGATTTGTACATTGCCTCTTTAAGTTGTTCAAAATCTTGAGTTGCCTCTGGATTCCATGAAAATGCATCCTTCTTAGTTAATTTCGTTAAAGGTACCGCTATTCTTCCATAGTTTCGAACAAACTTGCAATAGTAACCTGTCAAACCCAAAAATCCTCTAAGGTTCTTCAATGTTTTGGGAATCGACCAGTCCATCATGGCCTTAATCTTGTTAGGGTCTACCTTGACACCTTCATGAGATACAATATGACCCAAATACTCTACCTCCTTCACCCCAAAGAAATTTAAATGTGTTGAACCTTCACATAATAGATCTAGCTAAACAATAATACACACATTTGCAGAGAGAATTGGAAAAGGAAGAAGACGGAGAGAAAGAATGGAAGAATTCTCATTAACCGTTTTCCACACTCAAAGAGTGAATAATTTACAATAGATATAGGATACTTGAGTAACTAATGAGCCATAGTTGTGGTCTAGATTGATCTGGACACACACCAACAGTTACAAGAGTAAACTACCACCTAGTCTAGTCTCTCAGGCAGTTACGGGAGTGAACTGCCACCTAGCTGAGTTAACTAGTCAACTAGTCTTCAGTTAACTGACTGAACAAAGAGTATTGAGTTGGTGATGATCCAAATGTTGCATGGTGACAAAACCAATGCAACATATAAACTCAACTCAACTAGTTAAACTGAAGTGTCAACTGAAAGAGAATATTCTCCAAGTGGAATATTCTCCCCTAAAATATAGGAGATTGGATAAAGAATAATTATGACTAATAAACAAGGAATAACCTTAGGAAAAATAAATCCTAGGTGTTTGTGAAGTAACTCAAACACCCCCCCTGAACATCATTATGGTGAAAATAAAGAATGGGTCCCAACTACGAGGCCATGTTAGGTACCCAAATACAAAAGATACACTAAACTAAACGAGGAAAGAGGGAAAACCTCATGGGAACAAAACCCTCCCTCAAATTACAATGCATAAAATAAAAAATGAGAAGGAACAAAAGGCAGTTGCTAAGCAACCATGTCCTTCACTCCAAGAAGACCTCGCAACTGTGCAAGTTTGTGCTCTTTGAAGATTTTGTTGAAGATGTAGATGTCTGCACGGATCTGATGAAGTATATGCATCATTGATATTTCCACACATATCCACTTTATCTTCTTGTAATGAATAATATCCAAATAAAGTTTGGATGAAACTTTGAAAACCATACGGCCATTTCCGGAAAAAACGCTGAAATTTTGTTGATTTTGAAACGATCATAACTTCAGTTCTCGGACTCCATTTTGGACTATTGTTTTTTTAAAATTGGATATTTTCCCGAGAGGAATTCAAATATCCAATTTGTTTCTGCAATTTTTTCTTAGAAAATATCAGAATGGTGTCTGATGTGCGTGGCTCTCTTTTTGTTTGCTGATATGCATGAATGGTGCATGCAACAGTGTCTGAATGTGACTGCTGAGATGCATGCCATATATATTCCACATGAATTTCAGAAAACAAATCTGAAATGGAGTAGACATCATATTCAATTATTGGAATATATCATAATAAGAGGCTTGATCTTCTGACGGTTTCTCTTCTGGCTCTATCTTTCCAATCCCCTGCATGCAATCTTCACAATCTTCTTTATTTCCAAATAGAATCTCCAATATGGTCCATAATTCATTTGGAGTGAATTCTTGTGTGACATCACATACTTGGTGGAGAATTTATGGAGAAATAAATGAGAGGATCCATCCTATGGCCATATCTTGTCTATTGAGAAAGTCATTTTTCTCATCGACATGATCAAACTCTACTTCCATTGCCATGGTTATTTGGTATAAGCCTTTGCATCTTAGCAGAATAAATGTTTTTGTCTTCCATTCCAAATAGTTATGAGGCGTGAGAAGTATTGTTGGTGAGTAAAACATAGATTCCATCTTTATGTGTTCTTCAATCTTCAGTACCTGCAAAAAAAATTGATGTAGCTTTTGCTTAGCAGTCCGTCAGTTCTGATACCATGTAAATGTGTTAAACTTGCACATAATAGATCTAGCTAAACAATAATACACACATTTGCAGAGAGAATTGGAAAAGGAAGAAGAAGGAGAGAAAGAAAGGAATAATTCTCATTAACCGTTTTCCACACTCAAAGAGTGAATAATTTACAATAAATATAGGATACATGAGTAACTAATGAGCCATAGTGGTGGTCTAGATTGATCTGGACACACACCGGTAGTTACAAGAGTAAACTACCACCTAGTCTAGTCTCTTAGGCAGTTACGACAGTGAACTGCCACCTAACTGAGTTAACTAGTCAACTAGTCTTTAGTTAACTGTCTGAACAAAGAGTAGTGAGTTGGTGATGATCCCAATGTTGCATGGTGACAAAACCAATGCAACATCTAGACTCAACTCAACTAGTCAAACTGAAGTGTCAACTGAAAGAGAATATTCTCCAAGTGGAATATTCTCCCCTAAAATATAGGAGAGTGGATAATGACTAATTATGACTAATAAACAAGGAATAACCTTAGGAAAAATAAATCCTAGGTGTGTGTGAAGTAACTCCAACAAGAAACATTTGGATGGTTTGGCATATAGTTGTTGCTTCTTTAGTAGTTGTATCACTGTCAACACATCGAACATGATCCTCCGAAGACTTACTATAGATTAGTATATCATCAAAAACTACTAACACAAATTTTTGAAGGAAGGGCTTGAAAATGGAATTCATCAACTCTTGGAATGTGGAAGGTGCATTTGTAAGGCCAAAAGGCATGACCAAAATTTCATAATGGCCTTCATGAGTTCGGAATGCTGTTTTTTGGATATATTCTTCCTTCATTCTAATCTGATGATACCTTGAATGAAGATCCAACTTTGTGAAGTAGATTTCTCCATGTAGTTCATCTAACAATTCATCAATGATGATACTAAGAAACTTATATTTAATAGTGATCTTGTTGAGGTCTCTATAATCTGGACACATACGCCATTAGCCCTCTTTCTTGAGTACCATTACCACCAGTGCAGAGTAAGAACTTTGGTTAGGTCTAATAATGCCAACCTCTAACATTTCTTCAACGATACGCTCAATTTCACTCTTTTGGGCATAAGGGTATATGCAAATCCTTATGTTAGGAGGAACACTCCCAGAAATTAGGTGAATAACATGATCATGATTTCGAGTGGGTGAAAGTGTAAGGTAGATAGAGAGGTAGTGGGGGGGTCCAGAGGGACCATAGTGATAATAGTGAAGGCCATTCAATGTAAGGTGGACTAGGTCCACTATATTATTAAATAAGACCTACTATGGTAGTTAGATATAATAAATGGGTAGTTAGATATAATAAATGGAAGAGGACTTCCTAGAAGGTTCTACTTCTAGAAGATTCCTCCTCTAGAATTTTCTTAGGTGATAGTAGCACTATATAAAGAGGTCCAAGCAATGTAATGGGATATGAAGAGAAATATTGTGTTTGGAGCTAAAGCTCATTAAGAGGAAGCCCCCTCGAAGAGGCAAGAGAACATGAGAGGATCCCTTCCATAATAGGATCCATTGTATGGTGTTGACATACCTTAAGGGTTTGATAGTAATCAAGAAGATTTTGCGTATTGATCTTGTATAACTGTTATGGTGATTTTGTATTCAATCTTTGGTTCTTAACAGGAAGACCTATGGGAACATCTTCAAATAATTTGGAATGCTTATCAATGATCCCTTGGAGATGTACAGGAATAGATGGATTAGATGTTTGAACATATAGTGAGCATAGTTGTACAATCTCACCCTGATGCCCCTTTTTCAATAATTTTGTCATGCCATTAGAGCTTATCACCTTACTGGGTTTCCCTGTGATACCCCTTAACTCAATTTCCTTTCCTTCCAATGAAAATTTCATGAAAAGTTCTTGAAAATTAAAAGCCATTGTTCCCAATGATCGTAACCATTGGAATTCTAGTATGACATAAACACCACCCATGGGTATAACAATAATTGGAATATTCATTACATATTCCCCCATAGTAAGATTGATCTTATGGCATTTTACTGAGCAATTGATAGTTCCTCCATTTGCAATCATTACTTGAAACTTTGGTGCTGGATATATAAAGCAATTGAGAGCTTTGGCTAATTTATAGTGAATGATTTTTTTTTTTTTAAGTAAAAAAGGTGGATCCTATTATATTAACACAAAGAACATACAGTAACTGTTGATGTCGCCAGCTATCCCGCCTAAGAAGGAAACCGAGACAGCTGGCCATCCTGAGCCAAGTGTTACTCTGTTAACAAAATATACATGGTTTTGTCCTGCCCGAAGGAAACCAGGACGATCAAACTTATGAGTTTCAAAAAGTATGCCATAGCTAGATATGAAGAAACTGAGAAAGCTAAGTGGACTAGAGCTATATGCAGAACAAAAGAAGTACCCCTGACTGAAAGCATCATTGAACTGTTTTACCCGTGCGCTTCCTCACGTTCCTCTGCTGTCGCCAGCTTGCTGGAAGTGCATACGTCTGCGCACACGTCGGACATTACCGCTGTGGAAGATTCTTGGAGTGGGCCGCAAAGAGCATGTCCAGCCATTGGTCGATCCTAGAGAGGCGAAAAACCTGGTCATCCATCAGACTTCTGAGCTCAAAGATGAGTGGGTGGTGCCATAATTCATAAAAGGATGGCTGCTCTAGCCCGCCACTGTCGACGAAGGCTTGGTGCACGGGGTCCATTGCTTCTTTGGTCAGATGCTTTGGGCAGTTGAGGGATAGAGTCACCGTCCCTGTGGTAGCGTCGAGAGGGGTCTCCTCTTCCACAAAGCAGGTGGGGAAAAGGTCCTCTGAGCTGTTGGCATTGAAGTTCTGCGGGGTGAACTTAGGCAGAGGCTTGTCTTCCTTTCCGAATTCCGTCGTGGGGTGGCTCTGCATGGCTTCCTCCAAAGTGATTTCCTCCACATACGCCATGGGAGGCATTCGTGGTATTCTGCTCTGTCGAGTGGACGCTATGGCTAGTGCCCGTTCAAACTTCCTCTGTCGCTGGCGCTGAGACTCGGCCATGTACCAAGCGACACCTCTGCGCAGTTTTCCTCACATCCTTGGCATGGTGGAGACCCTGGAAGGGACCAGGGTTCCTGGCGGATGTGCTGCTCTGCTCCAGAGCTTCAGCGAAACCTTGAATCTCTGCTCCGGTGGAGTATGCTTCGGATGCGTTGGTGGAGTGAACACTGCGAGGAGCCAATGCTTCTCCGTCCGATCCATCCTTGTGATAAGGCGTCGGGCTACCGCGACCGCCAAAGCCTTTAATGCTTGGTGCCGGGTGCGCAGGAGGCTGGTACATCTCCCTCGCGCGAGGAGGCTCGTCATTTGGTGGCAACTGCTTCAAACCATGGTGAATTAATGGCGGAGGGGATGTTCGCCGGTTGATGCATTGATAATGCGTCTCGGCAGCAGTCCACGTGGCTCCTGATAGCTTCGTGGCACCCCATCCGGGGTATAGTGAATGAAATTATGAGTACTCACAGAATCAATTAGGGCTATTACCTTTTTCTTTTTGATATATCCTTCAATCTTGAAGGTTTTAGGAGTGCTAATTATAGCCAATGCATTACATGATATCGTGGGAGTCAACTCTTCAGAATAAATCTCTTCTATGTTTTCATCTTGAGATGGTTCTGGTTCTTATTCCTCTTCACTTACTATGTAGAATAATTTCTTGTCATCACACTTATGTTCCTTACTGCACTTGCTGTCACAATTAAAGAATAAACCTTTTGCTTTTCTTTTCTCCAATTGTTGAGGTGTCAACCTTGTAGGTTGAGGTGTTTTAGACGAAGGAACATTATTCTCTCGATAAATGTTAGGAGTGGTCCTTCTAGTAGCCATAGCCATATTTTTACTTTCAACATTTCTCGATACCCTGAACACATTCTTCAATGATTTGGGTTCCCAAAGGATAAACTCATGTTGAATGTTATCCTTTAAAGTTCCTATGATTACATCAATTAGGTGCTCATCTGGAATATCTGTTACCTTTATATTCAATCTTTGGAAGTTCTCAATGTACTCCACAACTAAACCCTTTTGCTTGAGACTTATCAATTGGATAAAGAAGGTATTGCTCCTTGTATCCTCATAGTGTGCTATCATTTCTTCCATGAAAATTGTCCAAGTGACAAGTGATTTGCGAGAACAAAGCCATCAATACCACAAAAAATGATTGGGTTCTTGTAGGGGCCGAATAGATTTAACATAAAATAATTACATAATTGTAACAGTATTGATTTCAAAAAATTCACAAATTTCTTCTATATTGAGCAAAATAGTAAAATTTATCAAATTCATTTAATTGAGCATATTCGCATATAGATTTAACAACGAATATTAAAATTTTCTAACATAATAAAAACAATTACAAAATTTTACATACTTGGGTCTGATGCTAATAACCCTCCGTTTGTCTGCTTGCCTTCTTGACCGCTGCTGCACTTTGTAAACACTGCCCAAAACCTAGTTCCACCCTGCCAACTAGGTAACTTCCTAGCT
>JZKD02S2213063.1:196811-215274 GCA_000966675.3 Picea glauca
ATCGCTTAACCTTCATAGTTGATATAAAGCGTAACGACACTTTTCTCTGTACACCCTGGATCTCTACTGGTCTTCCTTCATCATCGACACAAAGCACCCTCTTTGTGAAACAATCAACCAAAGATCGATGAGTTGCTAACCAATCCATTCCAATGATTAGGTCATATGCTCCGAGAGCGGTGACGTATACCTTCAACCTGGTAGTACACACTCCCAGGTCTACTATACAATTATCAACACTAGGTCCTACCGCTTGTTTTCCCCCCGAAGCCATCTCGACTTGTTTAAAGTCATCGTGCTCGTAGGCTGCCAACCCACTCTTTTCTAATGCAAATGGTGAAATGAAACTATCTGTCACACCAGAATCAATCAAAATCTTGACATTGATATGATTTAGCGTACCTGATGACTCCACCACCGTGGATTGATGTTCGGCCTGGCGATTATTAACTATTGAGTAAATCTGGTGGTTGCTACTTGCTCTCCCCATTGGTGCCTTTCCTTCTCTATGTACGAACCCTGATTGTAACTCTGGGCAGTCACGCTGGTAATGGGGTCCTCCGCACGCCCAACAGGTAACACGAGATTGAACCTGTGCACTGTTATGTGTCTGTCTCTGAAATGAGTTCCTTCCCCTAGAACCCCTGCCCCTACTAGCTATTCCCTGAGATGGTCATGGACCTGTCTGTGCTGTTGGTGATGAACGAGATGCCGCACTCGCTGCCATTGAAATCCCTGTGGCTACTGTCCTTGGAGCGACTCTGTTACCATATGGAAGTGGCCTTGAGCCCCCTCCCCTAGGAAATGTCCTCGGGGCCTTCCCTACGAATCCCGGGCGATGCAAAAATGTCGGTCTTGTACCCCCGGTCAAGTTCATATGTTCTTCCACATAACGCGCATTTTCCACCGCTTCTGCTACTGAAGACGGTTTCCACATCTGCACCATAACTCTTATCTTAGGGTTCAATCCATAGACGAAGCACTCTGCTTGTCGTTGGTCATTGTCCATATACAAAACATATTTGACCAGTTCCATAAATCTGATCTCATATTCTTCTACAGTTTTGTTTCCTTGTACTAAGGCATCAAATGCCCCTACCTGTTGTTCCTCGTAGTATGCTGGTAGATATTTCATTCAGTACCTTTCCTCGAAAAGTTCCCAAGATACTGTGTCTGGGGTAAGGTGCAATTGTCTTTCTAGGTTGCCCCACCAATTCAAGGTGCTGTCTCTTAACTGAAAAATGGCGATCTTTGCCTTTGAGTTGGATGCATAGTCCCTTAAGGAAAAACACATTGTCATGCCTTCCAACCATGCTTCCGCACATTCACTGGCACGACCCCCGACAAACTCTGGAAGTTTGATCTTCTGCAATTCTCGCGTGATGTCTTCAGGTGGAGGTCCTCCCCCTGAATCCCTTGACGCTTCTGGATTACCCATTCCAGACGGTGGGGGTTCCACTTCATTCCTTGCTGGTTATTGCCCCTTTAAAGTCTCGTTAATGGCTTCCAACGAGCGCAGTATGAGGGATAGTTCAGGCGATGGTGGTGGTGGCGCTGGCGGTGTTGGCGGTGCTTGCGACAACGCTCCCCTGCCTCGATTCCCTCGAGTCCTGACCATCCTGTATGCTTTAACCTGCATCAACCCAAGTTGTCAGGGTGAGTTCCAGGATGTTTCAAATTGGTGCTACTCAAACTAGAAACATGGTTAGGCGTAAGTTTTTGTTACTTGTCTGTAAACAAACATTACTCCTTTAGGGGATTGGCTAGGTTAGGGTTAGGATTAAGCGTCTAAGCTTGATTTCTTCGCCCCTACGAAAATAACTATTGGTTCCCTTGCCCTGCAGCTATGCTATCCTTGCGCCATACTCGCCAATTCCTATGCTTACTCTCCTAGTGCATGTGTCGCCTCCTTCCCGCTTGTCCTAGTCTAAGCCCTTTTAACTTTTCGCTTACAACTTGATTAAAGTGACTTCTGACCTTATGTTTATTAATTTACGCCAAAAGGCGTACACCTATTGACAATGGGCACAATTAATGATCTTTTAATCTTATTTAGTGCAAAGGAAAGGCTCTCGTGTAGACTCCTTCTCCATGTGATTGGGCGCTTAGTCTCGACTTTGGTGTATTGTGTTGTTAACACGGGTTGTGTTGTGGAATGTGTTTGACATCTTGTGGACTTTGATATCGGTACCGAGTCTTAGAGATTGGGCCCGAATGTTTTTGATATTTTATCTTATTTAACCTTAAACCCTTATCTGATGGCTATGCATTGAAGATGCTGGCATATTCTTAGTCGTCCTCCAAATCAATGGGTCAGATTTATTGTTCATAAATTTCTTGCATTTATCAAGGCATCTGTTAACATGTTTACTTTTTAACATTTACCTAATCACATTAAAAAAAAATTGCCATAAGGATATATAATTACCACGTTTAAATGATTAAATAGGATTAAACCGTGGCATCTAAATAATTGTCCACATCTGCCAGCCACGTTTCGACGTTCACTAGCGCTATGTACTTTTCGGTGTTAACCAGCCGCCAACCACTTTGTGGCTGTGCTAGTTTATTAAAAACTAATAATCTAGACTAAACTTAATCCTAAGCTTCAATCGCCTTAATCAACACACATACATTTTTTTTTCTTCAAGGCACATACATGGTGCGCTGGTATTTGGTTGTTCCTTAAGGCTTAGGTAGTGGGTGGTCTTGGGTTCAAAACCCATCTGTTCCGGAAATTTTTTAATCTAACCCAACTTTAATCTAATCCCTAACATCGTTAATTAACTTTAATGTAGATTAACTTTACACTAAATAAAACAATTAATTTAAAATTATTATTACACTAATTTAACCTAAATTAACTTTAATTTAATTTAAACTAACTTGTCCTAAATTATGTATGTATATATATATATTTATACTAAATTATTTTTACACTTAAAATAATAAAAAAAAATAAACGAACACACATAAAAAAAATAAAAATTTTAGTAAACAAAAACATAAAAAAAAATCAAAATAATTTTTTTAAAAAGAGTGCGGGCATGCATGGATTCCACGTGCCCGCCTTGCTTCCTCCAACACCCCCCCGTATCTAATCCTAACCTCTATCATATTAACCCTAATTCCTCTTTTCCCCATCATTTCATCTTGCGAAGTTCCTGGTTATGCGGTCGGCCGCCATGGCCTTCTCTCCTGGCTTCTCCTCCTCGTGGTCAGGCGTTTGGTTTCAGGAGTTGGTCGCTGGCTTGTATTGTCTCTAGCGTTGGCCAAGCTATAGAGTTTAATCCCACAACCTATTTACTGTTGGCTTTATTTAGATCCGTGAGGGTTTTTCGAAATTGCCATTTCTGCTGGTATGCCCAGATCACCATTTCTTTCACAATCCATCTACTAACCCTGCTCCAATCCATCTACTAACCCTGCTTGCCATTGCCACACTTTCTGAGTTAGGTTGGGTGTTTTGACCTGGTGCAGGAATGGAATACGTAAGCGGAATACTACCCAAAAAGGGAAAATTTTGAGTCAGGTTAACTTCTGACTCGAGATCATTGGACCCTCTTGTCCTATTAGTCCGCAAGTTTTTATAGCTGAACGTCGAGTACACAAACGCATTGTAGTGCAGATGGATTTCAAGCGTTGTGTTTGGGAAATTTTATTTGATTTTCATACCAGAGTTGCATATGGATATGAACTGCAGTCCAAGACGGATCCTAGTGATGCTCGTGCCACCGCGCGATGGTTGGTATCCCAAAATTTATGGGGAGTATTAAGGTATTAATTCCCAACTCCCGCCTTGCACAATTACTATTTTCTTCTGGAGTTTACGAAATATTCAACCTGACATGGAATTACATATCTTATGAATTTGATTGTAATTCAATTCATCAAAATTGCTTTAGCTTATGTGTGGCTTTGTGCTTGCTGTTCAAATAAAGTATTACGATTCTGGAAATGAAAAAAAATCCAAAATAATTTATAGCATTTATCAGCAAGCTCTTTGAAATACCTGACTGTTACTAGGATGAGACCTTAGCGTATGTGATCAAAAGGGAAATTCACAGAGTATAATTAATATTCAACCATAGAAATATCAAACTACCAGCATCTTATAACAGGGGGATGGATTTTATAGATGGAATGCTGCCTGGTGTAGAGTGCGCGCGCAGGCGACGGGTTTATCAGGGAACTGCTTATTCAGCTGACACCCAGAGGGTGAAGTCGGTGCTTAAGGTTTTGTATGTGACACCAGAGAAGATATCAAAGAGTAAGCGATTTATGCCAAAACTTGAAAAATGCCACCATGCAGGCCGCCTTTCTTTGATATCAATTGATGTAAGTATTCAGAACAAGCCACTCAAATACTGTATTTTAATTTTTGAATTGCATTTTAATGTTCTTTCTCTTAGTTGTGTGCACTTTGGAGCTTTAGAAGCATATTTTGTTTTGAAACTTACTGGACTAGTGCTAACTTGCAACCTAATTTCAGTGACAAAGATATTATACCCATTACTATATGTGTTTCCTTCTTTTAAACATGTTTTCTGAGAATATAAAGAATATTCATGAACATAATTTCTTCAATGATAAAACAAGCACCATGATTATAGTAAATCCAGTGGCAAATTTCACGGTCTCCATGGTTGTCTTCTGTGGAAAATTCGACAATCTACCATTCCTGTTTGCATCACTGATTTCTCTGTCTATCCAGGGGTGTTAAGCCAAAAGTTACGGCAAAGGTCACACATATGCATCACCAAATTCAGGCATTATTTCATTGCCTTGCATGCTTTATGGTATGAAAATTTAGTTTAATAGTTTTGTCTATTGCTTGTTTTGTTAGACCTAATATCATTGACAACGGCTTTATAATGTCCGTACACTAAAGTGCACCACACCAGCAAGAAGTTAACTTCAAGTTTAAATATTCACATAAGACATTAGAGAATGCAATTGAGTAGCCTTTTTGAGTTCTAAGTTATGGAATGTGTTTTACAATTTTTAGGCTTCCATCTTCCCGCTCTTGTAGAAGTAGAGCCTTTCTTTGATTTCCCTGATTTATTATTTGTGTTAAAATTTCTGTGTTCGGTTTGCAGGTTAGGCGGAGCTGGAGTTGGAGCTGGGAACTTGGCCCTTAAGGCCCAAATTTATATTTACACTAATACATTTATTTAGGTATTTACTACAACTAATAGGAGTATTTATTTAAATTTATGGGTGGGTAGGTAGGCCCTTGGTTCCAGATTTTGAACCAGGGCTCTGATACCATGTGTAGGGGCTGAATAGATTTAACATCAAATAATTACATAATTGTAACAGTATTGATTTCAGAAAATTCACAAATTTCTTCTATATTGAGCAAAATAGTAAAATTTATCAAATTCATTTAATTGAGCATATTAGCATATAGATTTAACGATGAATATTAAAATTTTCTAACATAATAAAAACAATTACAAAATTTTAAATACCTGGGTATGATGCTAATAACCCTCTGTTTGTCTGCTTTCCTTCTTGACCGCTGCTGCACTTTGTAAACACTGCCCAAAACCTAGTTCCACCCTGCCAACTAGGTAACTTCCTAGCTCCAGGATATCATATGGATATCCTGGCCCCCGTGCCCAAAACCTCCAGCAACCCCGGTGCCTGTACTGATACAATCCCACTCCAAAACTCCACTCCTCTTTGCAAATCCAAGAGCCCCCAAAATCCATCCCCCAATCTCCCGTAGAAAATAATAATCCTCTCATAAACCTCCTTCCCCTCCATATTCCTCCTTCATCGACTCATGCATTTACTTCCTTACCTACCTCTCGTTAATGCCCCTTATCCTTTCCTTTATTATTTCATCCTCTCGTAATTAATAAGTTATCCCTTTTCGTGTACGTAACCTTTTTATTTAAACAATATAACTTATTAATCTATTAAATTTAACACTCATGTTATTAAATGTAATAGGTGGTTAATTAATCAAATTGCAACCATTAATTAATTAATAATTATTTAATTAGTATTATTATACCTATCTTGTTTAATTAATACCATATTAAGACGATTAATCCCCTAATTAATTTTTACTTAATAATCCTTAAACATTTGTTCAACTAGGGTTGTTACAGTTCTAAATATAGAGAAACAATTCATACCTTTTGTGTGTGTGGCACATCATGTACATCAAAGAACTGCTCCATATGAAGTATCCATGTGATTGAATCCTTTCCATTAAACTTCCTCATATCGATCTTAGGAAAGTGGTTGGTCTTCAACCCAAAATTGGAGTTTCTCTAGTCTTGATTCATCTTCCTTCCGTCCTCATCATGAATTTCATGGGATACATTTTCACTTTCAGGTGGCCTCTCTATTAGGAAAATTTTAAATCCTTCCATGATATCCTTTTTTAAACCATCAATCTTAGTATCCATTATTGCCTCCAACTTAACTTCAGTTTAATCCATCATCCCTTCTAGTTCATCTTTTATTACTGTTTCTTTTGTAAATCATTTATGTCCCTGTGCATTTCTTCACCTTAATCAAGAGTCCAAGTAGGACTATCTGAAGGATTATTTGGTGTATAAGTTCCCTTTTTTGGTGGCATGTTGTCCAAGTATCACTTTAAAACCTTGATTTCGAGGTGGTTCTTCTAGACGATATTTCTTTTGCCGTATCTCCAAAATTTTAGCCCTTCTGGGTTTGAATTATTTTATTTTATTTTATTTTATTTCTGTAGTATTCTGATACGTCTTCTCTGCAATGCCATAGGTCTGATCAAAATTGGATGTGCCAAGTGGAAGTTATGGTAACTTCCCCACAACTTGTTGATTTTTGGCCCTTACAAAAAACCGTACTTGTAAAGCGTTCCAAGAGCACAATATATGATATTTGATCCTAAAACGTGCACCATAAATACTACAGACTGTCCATTATCCAATTCAATTTGTCTCACTTAATTTGGATACTCATGGAAGAAGATATCACTGTTTTACTCGAAACACTTGGTTGAGACTAGTTAATATGACTAGTCAGCTACCCTATCTTACACAGGGTGTATCTACGAAATTAGGATGACCTAGAAGCTTAAATTTTTATCACAACTACCTTGATAATTTCTGTGAATATATTCCAAGTTTCAGGGTCTGGAATGTCACAGAAAAACCTTTATAGAGAAAATTCCGCAATGAATAAATTTTGGATGATTCTAGAACACTAACTTACACAAGACATGTCTATGAAATTATAGGGCCTCATGAGCTGAAATTTGAACCCCAAGCACCTTGATCCATCTTCTAAATATCCTCCAAGGATTTCCTTCCGAAACATCATAGAAAAAAAGTTATAGAGAAAATTCCAAGGTGCCTTAGATGCAACAGATAAACCCCAAGACCTTGAGCTCTGAAACCAAATGTTAAGAACCAAATATTAAAATAGCATAAAAAACCTCAGAATAAGTACTCAATGCCTTGACAAAGAGATAATTTCAAATAATAAGCCTCTTCGATGGGGCAACCTCCTTATACACCACATAAATTTACAAATACAAGATGATTCCAAATGAAAAGGTCTCATTGGTATATATAGGAGACTATGAGGTACAATTACAACTAATGGACCCAAGCTGACATAAATAAAATAACAATACTAATGTAATATGCCCCAATTAAAGGGTAATGTGCCACTATTTAAGGCTTAACAAACTAGTCCCATTTGTTTTTCTTATCATTCAACTTTCAAGAGTATCAACAAAATAGCTTAGTACTTGTAAGGATCCATTTTGGAACATGTAGGACCACTGCAAATCTCTCTAATTATGGACTTGAATAAGACTATTCATTTTAGCCAAATCCTTTTTTGCAATAAGTTCTTACAACCACCTTACAATTGGTCTATCCAGAGCAAAAATAATATGACTATGAAACATATTGTTCTAGTTATTGTAACTACCATTATCATAATCTCACAAATCCTTTTAGATAAATAAATATATAAATTATTAAGCATTCTTTCCTTAATGGTTTTTACTTGGAATTGTAGAATATTAAAGATAAAAACTCTAAATCCTTCATGTCTAAATAAACTTAAAACACAAATCCCACCTTTTCTTACTCAATAATGCCAATATAACAAATGCATCACCTATTTATAAGCTTTCTGATAACCTTCAAAACTCCATCACTTACTAAAGTTAAACAATAACACACCTTCACCCTACTCCTACTACTACACATCCTCCACTCTCTCTTTCCATTCAAACACTTAACTTACAAAATGCAACAATTGAAAATAATTTATATATTCTTTTACTTACAATAAATCAACAATGGATTGTATGCAAAATCAATTATATAAATATATTCAACATGAATTACAAGTTTGTATAAAGAATAGTGAATGACACCAATCCTTTTTAGAGCACCAATTCTAGGAGACACCAATCCCCTTCTTCATGGAACCAACCCTAGGAAGCACCAACTCCCTCGTCTTTACAATTTGCTTAGTAATGATATGAATCCTTCCATTCTCTTCCCTTCCACCCTCATTGCATAAGTATCTTCAATTTTCCTTCTTGGAATCTGCTTCTACTTTTTATCTTCTCATCTGGACTGCAGAGACACTTTCTTCTCACCACTCTTTCTTGTTTATACACTCTTTCAACTGGTGTGAGCTATGAAACATTGTGTCCCTTTCTTTGGACCATCGCACCCATTTAATAACAATAATCTCATTTGTTTTAATTCAAATATTATCAAGAAGCCTTTTCAATTTAATGAAAATGCTTTTCATTAATCGATCACAAGATCGATTTCATTTAACTTAATTTCATATCTCTGCAAATATTGCAAAAATCAATTCTGTAGAGGTGCTTCCTTCAAACCATTTACATGTGACCATCTGTGCAGAACCATGGGCTTATTTTCTAAGTGATGTTCCCAACGCCTTATGGATTATGTGTTCATAACCCATGACCGGGGGCTAGAACCTAGTTCATTGGATTTCGACGATTTTTCTTTGACAATCATCTAATCTTTCAGAGTTTTAAATTTCCTGAAATGGTTACCTCTCACACGGGTTGATCTGATGGCTGGCATGATTCCCAGAACCAAATCAACGGTCTGGATCCAATCCTTACTCATTCCTTTACTGCTTAATCCAGCGGTTATGACTTAATCTACGGTTGAGATGGATGGCTCTCATTTACTTCAGAACTTTGACTTTCACGACTTCCAGTATTTGCAATCATTAAATCTCCCGGAGTATATTTCCCCAAAACAGATCAGACGGTTATTATTCATTCTCCAGTTAGTTGAACGATCCTGGCTTGTCCAGAGGTTTCGAACAAATCGATGACCATGAATTAATCTACAGGTGAGTGAATGGTTCTTGTTTACTTCAAGAATTCATAACTTCGTCCTTCTTTATAACTTACTCTGTCCTTCCACTAAACTTGATCCAACGGCCAAGAATTCTCTCAGAGCAGGTCAATGACCAGGGATGATTGCGGGGTCCTCAACTAGAATGAGGTTTAAAACTATCGTCGAGTTCCACAATGGAAAATTTTTCGTTTAGCGGTGGAACTGATGCCAACCGTAGATCTTATTGGCGGGTGACCATCGACGGTCAGTGTAGATTGTGGAACCACAACTTGCGTGTGGTTTATCCCATCACTGAAACTCCACAATTGAAGTTGTGCGATTGTTGGTGGATCAACCATAGTCACCGATCTTTGAATCGATGAGATTTGACAGTCTAGACTAATTGTGGGATTGGAATTAATGCATTGTTTAATTCTCCCTTCACGCTCGACAATCAATCCCTACCCTTGATCTGGCGCTTGCGTATCCAACGGTCCTGTTTTGTCCCGTGGGGATTTCGATCTTGATCACATTTATGCAATGCGATTTCCCTTCTGAGCTTCATGTGTGTCATCGACTATTGGCATCAATGAAAATATGTCCAACAATCTCCCCCTTTGTCATTGAGGGAAACATTCTAACTTCATACAAACTCCCCCTGTGATGATGCTTTTCTCTATGAAGTTACTCTCCCCCTTTGACATCAATGGAAAAGGGTTTCTCCCCCTGACCATTCGATTTTTAATAAGGTTTTTGAATTACTCCTAATTTCTGTCGAAGATTTTCAAAAGTACTCCTGGGCAAAGGTTTTGTGAAAATGTCTGCAATCTATTCTTTGGAGTCTAGATATATTATTTTAACTATTTTTTTGGTGACTTGATCTCTTAGGAAATGGTATTTAATTGGGATATGTTTGGTTTTCGAATGGAAGACTGGATTTTTAGAGATACTTATGGCACTAGTGTTGTCACAGTTAATAGTGATAGGATCATTACATTTTATTTGTAGGTCTTCTAGAGTTTGCTTCATCCAAAGAACTTGTGTGCAACAAGATGCAACAACAATGTATTCTGCCTCTACCATAGAGAGTGATGTGGATGTTTGTTTCTTTCTTGACCATGCTACCATAATTTTTCCTAAGAAAAATGCTCCTCCATTGGTGCGTTTCCTATCATCTATGTTGCCTGCCCAATATGCATCAGTATATGCGATTAGATTGAAGTCTTTATCTTTTGGATACCATAATCCTAGTTCTAGGGTGCCTTGAAGGTATCTACATATTCTTTTTACTGCTTTTAAGTGGGTTTCTTTAGGTGTATATTGAAATCTCCCCACGAGTCCTACAACCTGCATGATGTCAGGTCTTGTTGCCGTTGAATAGAGAAAACTTCCAATCATAAATCTATACATCGTTTGGTCTACTTTTGGTGAGTCATCTTCTATACTTAGTTTACGTCCATTGACCATTGGAGTACCCATAGGTTTGTTGTCTTCCATTTGGAATTTCTTCAGCATTTCTTTGATATATTTGGTTTGGGAAACAAATATTCCATTTTTTGTTTGATTTACTTGTAAACCTAAGAAGAATGATTTCTCTCCCAGCATAGACATTTCAAACTCTTCTTGCATTTTGGTTGGAAATTTTCTTCTTAGTGTAGTGAGATTACTCCCAAATATGATGTCATCTACATATACTACCACAACAATCATGTTTTGATCCTCAATTTTGATATATAAGTTGCTGTCAGTAGTCCCTCTCTTGTATCACTGTTTTTGTAGATACTGATAAAGCCTAGAAAACCATGCTCTGGGGGCTTGTTTAAGACCATACATAGCCTTTTTCAGTTTTCACACATAGTCCTGGTTTTATGATAACATGAAACCTTCTGGTTTCTCAACGTAGACTTCTTCTTCTMGTGTTCCATTAAGGAATGTTGATTTGGCATCCATCTGATAGACTTTGAAATTTCTGAAGCATGCAAATGCAAGGRACATTCTGATTGCCTCAAGTCTTRCTACTGGAGMGAAAGTTTCTTCAAAATCAATACCTTMTACTTGGGAATAGACTTTGCAKAYTAATYTGGCTTTGTTCTTCATAATTTCCCCATTTTCATTTAATTTGTTCTTGAAGATCCACTTAGTTCCTATCWCATTCTTGTTCTTGGGTCTTGGAACTAGTTCCCAAGTCTGATTCTTATCTATTTGMTCTRGTTCTTCATTCATTGATTTTATCCAATMTTTACTTTTGAYAGYTTCTTTAACTAATTYAGGTTCAATTAGGGAKAACATTGCTTGTTCTWAGTCAAAAGMTAGTTTCCTTCTTGTTTCCACTCCTGCACTTTTATCTCCAATGATCTGGCTTTCAAGATGATTCTTCTGAACTCTTTTTGATGGAGCTCTTGGCAAGGGCGTTTCTTCATTGTCTTGTTCATTAGTGTGAGGTTCATTTTCTTGTGTTTCATCATGATCTTCTTGTTGAGATTCTACATCATCATCCTCTTGTTGAGATTTTATATCATCATCTTTTTGTTGAGATTTTTTATCAAAGCCTTGGGATATGCCCTTTATTAGATCATCTATTTTTACATTTGCACTTTAAACTATTTTTAGTAGTATGAGATTATAACATCTGTATGCCTTTTTATTTGATGAGTATCCTAAGAATATTCCTTCCTTAGATCTTGGGTCAAACTTTCCTAGGTTATCTTCATCATTCTTTATGTAACATTTACTTCCAAAAATTCTAAAGTATTTTACAGAGGTTGGCCTCCCAAACCATAGTTCATAAGGGGTTTTGTCACGATTGGGTCTCAACTAAGCTCTATTAAGTATGTGAACTACTGTGTGGATTTCATCTCTCCAAAATTTGTTTGGAAGTTTGGCGTAATTTAACATAGTTCTTGCAACTTCTTGAACTGTTTTGTTTTTCCTTTCTACCACTCCATTCTGTTGAGGAGTCTTGGGAGATGAAAACTGTCTTTTGATACCATGGTTTTCACAGAATTGAGTGAACTCTTTAGAGGTGAATTATTCTCCATTGTCTTAGACACTTCATTTTTAGATCTGTTTCATTTTTTACAAGAGCTTTATATATTTTAAATTTCTCAAAGGCTTTTGATTTTTCTTTTAAAAAGAAAACCCAGGTCAGTCTTGTGTAACCATCAACAATCAACATCAAATAATGTTCACCATAAGTGATTTTGGTTCTGGTAGGTCCACATAGATCTGTGTGAATAATCTCTAATGGTTTAGTTGTGGAATGCTCTTTTGTTTTGAACCTAACTCTTCTTTGCTTTCCTATTTGACAATGTTTACAAATAGAATCATAAGGCTTAATCACTTTTGGAAGGTCCCTAACTGCCTCTTTTTCGTTGGCTTTGATCAAGTTGTCAAAGCTTAAATGTCCCAACCTTCTATGCCATATCCAACTCTCATCTACTTGGCTTAAGCAACATTTTTCTATTTCTTCTATATCGAGGATGTACACATTGCTATATGTTCTTGGTGCAACTGCCACTAGCTTTCCAATGTCCTTTTTTCTGATTTCACATTTATGAGAATCAAAAGTAAGTATGTGACCCTGATCACAAGTCTGACTTACACTTAGAATATTTGGTTTGATATTTTCTACCAAAAGTACATCTTCTGCTTTGGCTTTATTATTTCCTAAATTAACAATGCCTTTTCCCAGTATCTTGGCCGACATATTATCTCCAAAAGTTACTTTTCCTTTTCCTTTCTTAATTAACTTGAGAAATTTACTTTGATCTCTAGTCATGTGTTTGGAACATCCACTGTCTATATACCACTAGCACTCTTGATTTTTTGCATATAATTCTACATTTCACTCTGTTTTATTTTTCCTCCATTCTTTTTTATTATGGGGAATATTTGTCTTTTTATCATATTTTGGCAATCTACAATCACTTGTTTTATGACGATAGTTTTTGCATTTTTGGCATTCACTATTGAAATCTTGCAAAGGAGAAAATGAGTTATAGTTTCTCTTTTCTTTATTGTACTTGTTGTTCTTATATCTATGGACATTTCTATTATTGTATTGTCCATAAGCTTTGCAGTGTATTGCCTTATGTCCAAAATTATTGCAAGAGTAACATTATCTAATGAATATATATTTATTAGGGGGATTCCTTCCAATGATTGTATTCTTCCTATAATTTTTTATTTTAGTAGGGAATGTTGATTTCTATTTATGTGGAACAATTTTCAATGGTATCATGTTTGCCTTATTATCTTCTCTTTTTAAGGATCCCTTTAGAGCATCTACATAACTAATTGGTCTTTTGACAGATCCTTGTGATGTAGAAGTTGATTTTTGGGTGTATCCCAAACCAGTCTTTTTGTTTGGTGACCTTTGACTACTGAGAATTTCATCCAAGTTTTTTGAACTATTTCCAAAGTTTGATCTCTTCTTTTCTTTCTCAAGTTAACTTTTTAGCAGCTTAATCTCAGCTTCTAGTTTCTCACATGCTTGTTTTTTTTTATCACTAAGTTGTTTAAAATGACTTCTTCAGTTTTATTATCTTCCAGGAGCTGGGACTTTAAATCACTGATGGTCTATTCTGACTCCTTGATGGTTTTGGAAACTTCCCTCTCTCTTGATTTAGTAGCTTCTTTAATCTCTAGAATCTCTCTTCTTAGTACCCTGTTTTGTTTTTTAGTTTTTCCTAGTTCTTCAATTAAACTAAGGATTTCTTCTTCTAAGTTCCCTTCTTCTTCATCTTCTGAATGTTTATCATCTTGAGTTTTCATTCCCATAAACAAAAGCTCTGAATTTTCATCTTCACTCATGCCTGAAGAGATGCTGTCTTCTTTGGAGTAAAAGTTTCTCTTTTTCTTATAAAAATTATTCTTGTATTGGTTTTTCTGGTTGTGAACTTCTTCATCATTTTCCTCCTGGTTGGGATAGGAACATTTGTTAGCAAAGTGTCTAATTCTTCCACAATTGAAACATTTGAAAGGTAACTTTCCTTTATATTTTCCAAATCCTTTATGGAGTTTCTTTATAAAGTTGGCCTCTTCTACATCTGATATATTTGATAACTTATCATTGGTCTTTTGCTCCTATCTCATATTTGTTTTAGATGCATTAAATGTTGTTTCATCTTTTGCTGATTTATCATTCCCTGTTCTCATTTCATATGTTGTAAAAATTCCATGAAACTGATCAACTGTGAGTGTATTTGGATCAGTTCTATCTTCAATTGTAGAAATCTTTGCATCATATCTCATAGGTAATGACCTTAGTACTTTTTGCACAATAGGTTTATATGTAATTTCTTCTCCCGCTGCTCTGATTGAATTAACCACTTCATCTACCCTATGAAGGTACTCAACAATATTTTCTTCTTCTTTCATTTTTAGATTTTCAAACTGAGTTCTATAGGTCTGTAGTTTGGCTTCCTTGACTTTGTCATCTCCTTCATACACAACCTCCAACTTGTCACAGATTTCTTTGGCTGATTTACAATGCATCCTAGAATTCCATTAACTGCTTTTGAGTTGTCATTATATATTTTCTTCCCTGCAATGCCTTTGGATGGAGCAATTGGTGCAGTGTAACCATCTACAACAGATTTCCAGATATCAAAACCAAAAGCCAACATGAAGTTTTTCATTCTTATTTTCCATAGAGCATAGCCTCTTCCATTGAACAATGGTGCTTTGTTGTTAGTCATTCCTTCTTGTTGATCCATCTTCATGATCTACCTTCCAGTTGTTAGACTGTGCTGAAGGCACTCGCTCTGATACCAAATTTTGGAATACTGAGAGGGGGGTGAATCAATATTACCCCTTTTTAACAATTAACAATTATTTTTTATATTTTATTGATTACCACAATAAATCAATAATGAATTGTATGCAAAATCTATTATATAAATATATTCAATATGAATTACAAGTTTGTATAAAGAATAGTGAAGGACACCAATCCTTTTTAGAGCACCAACTCTAGTAGACACCAATCCCCTTCTTCAAGGCACCAACCCTAGGAAGCACCAACTCCCTCGTCTTTAGGGCACCAACCCTAGGAAGCACCAACTCCCTTATATTTAGGGAACCAACCCTAGAAAGCACCAAATCCCTCGTCTTTATAAGTTACCTATATTCTTTTACTTACACAAATTCCCTTGAGAGGAGAAGATATAAAAAATAAAAAGAATATTTCCATTTCTTTCAAACACTTAATTTACAAAATGCAACATTTGGAAATGATTTATATGTTCTTTTACTTACACAAGTTCCTTCAACGGGAGAAGATATAAAAGATAAAAGAAATATTTCCATTCCTTTCACTAGATTCCCTTGTATGCTATGGGCCTATCATACGCAAATAGAATAATATGCATATGGTACATTCCATTCCTTATATGCTATGGGCCTACCATATGCAGATAGAATAATATGCACATGGTACATTCCATTCCTTGTATGCTATGGGCCTACCATATGCAGATAGAAGATATTGGTTAAACATTTTTCCAACAAAATAACTTTTAACCTAAATCAACGGTACATTCAATTGATAAATTACAAAGTTGAGAATTCAAATGATAAGATATATGATAATATTACTTTATTCCTTGAATTTTAATAATGTGAAATAAAAATGTGTGTTTCTTTTATGAAATGCCCATTGAATTATGATAAAGTATATATTAGTTTTTTTTTTTTTAAATAAATATTAATATTTGTTAAATACAAGTTTTTAAATAATCACATTTTCTCTATAATTTTTTTCAAGTTTCATTCATTTGTCAAATGAAAGTGGAAGATTTCTCCATCAAAATTTAATATCATTTAAAAAGTTAAACTTGTCATCTCATACAATATCCCAAGATGGAAAGACACCCTTCAACAATGATAATTATAATATGTTTCAATGTCATGTAGGTTTATATTAATAATATATAATATGTTTAAATGATATTTATGTTTAGTTTGTATTATTGTTTGTTTATATTTTTATTTTTAAACATTATATTAATAATAATAATTTGATTTTAAAGTTTCAATGAGATTTTTTTGTTTGTGGGACAAGGTATTTTTTTTAGTTGTATAACAATTTGATTACTAAATTTTACATAAGTGTACATATCCTACTCTTTACCATTTCTGGATTTGAACCTGTAATTTTTTAGGCGAAAACATATGTTTATATTTTTACTTTTAAACATTATCTAATATTTGAGAATAATATCTTTTAATGAACTCATTTATATTATTGAAGCTTTAACTAAATAGGTAGGATATTTTTTGTTTGTTTGTGAACATTCTATGTATCACTTTTGCAAATAATTACAATCTTGTTATCTTAAACATTTTAGATTGTTCGTTAAGTAGAGTTATAATACACACCAAATTGGTGTATGAGACTCCTTGTTAACTTGATAGTTAGTTGAGTTGAAAAGTAGTTGAGTGGTTGAAAAGTAATGTTGTTATATTAAAAATTTGTTTTATATTTTGATAAATATATAATTAAAAAAATTAAATTATTAATAATAATTAATATTTGTTTAATTAATTCTTTTTAAGTAATATTAAAACAAATTACCATATTAATTATAATAAGAAAATTGAGGTGTACTTTATAATTTTAAATTATAAATGAGATACATAATATAAATAATAATTATAAATTAAAATGATAAAAATGTTGGAATCCATAATATAAAAATAAAATTAAAAAAATGTTTACCATTAATTATCATAATAAAAAATATAATAATGACAAAAATAAAATTAAAAAAATGTTTACCATTAATTATCATAATTAAAAAATATAACAATAACAAAAGAAAGTAAAATATAGATATACAATAATAATTGCACCTAGTGTTGATGAAAAAAATTGATCAACTAGATTTCCCGCCCTTGGAATAACAAAAAAATTGATATCAAAAGAAGTATATTTTGATATATTATTAGTTCATATCATAGCCCTCCGTCTCAGATTTGTCATGCATTTTACAGATTAAAAATCCGAGTCCGTATGCTCAAGATATCTAGGTTTTTGTTTGATCGCCCAAAAAATGTTTTTTCCATGTGCAACTCAACTAATTTTATTGTAACTAAGATTTTCTCAAACTATGCCCATTTTTTGGAACTATAATTATATTCTTGGAGCCACGTTGATTTTCTTGGAAGCACACTTACACTCATTTCTTGGTTCCGTATTTCTTGTTTCCACTCTTTATGTCTCGTTTCCATATTTCCATATCTTATCTCCACACTTCTTTCCATATCTCTTGTTTAATATCACGTTCCCCTTCCATACCCTTACTTACTCTCATTTCACTCTTTGGACCTACCCCATCTCCCTCCCCCACACTTAACCATATTTTTTTATCCCCCTCACTCCTCCATGCAAACTTGCAGACCTACTCTCCTCTCCTCCCTCACACCCCTTCCCTCACTCTGCATCACACTCCATTACACCATCCCCTATCCACTCATCCCTCTCCCCACTCACCCACACTTAAATGTTTTCCCTCCATTCTCTCTTCTCCCTCATGACCTTCCTCACTCCCTCATGCAGACTTGCAGACCTACAGTCCCTCCTCACTACTCATTGCTCACTTCGCATCTGCATTCCCTCCCTTATCTCTCCTTCCTCACGACCTCCCTCTTTCCACAATCTCATTCCATCTCCCACTTAACCAATTTACCTTATGTTTCTTCCAATATATCATTAACCAATCAAATTAATCAATGTGGTAACCACTCATTTCATGACACATGGCAACTAGTGAGATCATGGCATGTGGCACCTTATCTACCCAATTATACTATGACACATGAAACCCTATCCATCCAACCATATTATGACACATGGAAACCAATTACACTATGACATGTGGCACCCTATCAAAATTTGACACATGAGCTCTAACTAGGCGCTGACTTGTTGTTGATTGAGCACTTACTCATCCCTCACTTCACATCCGCATTCCCTCCCTTATCGCTCCTTCCTCACGACCTCCCTCTTTCCACAATCTCATTCCATCTCCCACTTAACCAATTTACCTTAAATTTATTCCAATACATCATTAAACAATCAAATTAATCCATGTGGTAACCACTCATTTCAT
>JZKD02S2213063.1:236799-248887 GCA_000966675.3 Picea glauca
CTTACGGATCGTTACCCCCACAGAATCTGTACTTTCCATTTCCTGGTCCCCCACAACCCATCGCTCCCCCACATCCTCATGCTGGGGTGAATTTTGTTCAACCCTCTCCCGTTCAACAATATCAAAATTTTGAACAGTTGAATATGACAAATCCGACCCACCCGTCGAATAATGCCAAAAAGAAAGGAAGAAACAGGAACAAAAACAACCCAGGTCACGTCGGGAATCAACCCCAGCAGAACCAACCTACCGGGGGCAACCAGAACCAAGGGAATCAGAACCCCCAGGGGGGAAATAACAATAGGCGTCAAGGGAAAAATAACAATAATGTTAAAACCAACTTCCCTTGTGCCCTTTGCGGTGAGTTCGGTCATTACACTCATCATTGCCCCCAAATCTCTGATTTCAAACGACTGAAAGACTTAGGTAGTCTACCCCATCCTCCAGCACCGCCTGCCCCTCAACATGCCCCACAAAACTACGTGAAACAACCCCTCCCTGCCGTGCTGTAGAATCCTATTCCACACCAAGGTGTGATAAACACCCAACATGACACACAACCTCACCCACCTCAGGTGGGACAATGTCTCAATCCAAAAATCTGGTAGATCGCACGATCCTCCTCACCAGTGAGGAAGAAATCCTTCTGCAAACACGCAATCGTCAGTATCATGCACTCGCTGAGTCTCTTCCCATTCCTCCAGAGACAATCCCCGCACCAACGAGACCCCTGTTGGCGATCCCTCGCCCTAACACAGAACCACCTCTTCACATCCCTCGCATCCCATTGTGCAGGAATGTCCACAACCCATAGGCAAGGGCAGCTCATAATTATAGTTTGGTTGATGACTTAGCACAATCCCTGGCTACCATGTCAGTCTTAGAAGTCCTTCAAACCTGTCCCACTCAGCAGAAATAATTAATTTCCACCTTGGGGGCAGTCGACCCCGCAGATACTCGACTCATTACATTTGATATCGATAGCGGAGAACCTCGCCTTCCCACTTTGATCGCTTTTCAAATTCCAGTGAAAATATGAAACATTATAGTTCATCGGTGTATCATTGATGAAGGTGCATCTACATGCATTATGTCCAAATCTGTATGGCAAAAACTTGGTTCCCCCGAACTCATACCCTCTGCCATTACCTTACAAGCTTATGATGGATGACCATCATCTCCTGAAGGGTTCTTCCAAAATGTCCCCGTAGAACTCAGGGGAAAGACTATTCTCATCGACATTGAAGTTATCGACGCCCCACTCGATTATAATATCCTGTTCGGTCGTAGCTACATGTACGCTATGAAAGTAGTTTCCTCTTCCGTCTTTCGAACAATGATGTTCCCCCATAATGGGAAGATCGTTACCATTGACCAGGTCTCACATTACGATCCTAACCCTTCTGCCAACATCAATAACATTCTTCCTCTCATCCACATGAGTCATGACACATACCCACTCATCGAAATGGGTCCCAGAATTTTCAAAGACCCATCATTGTTAGGATCTTACCATGGAGCACCACCACTCCTTCATCCTTCCAATCAAGTATGCGCCGTATCATCTAACAGAACTGACATAGAGGATACCCTTCCTCCTAGGGAGGCTTCTATCATATCTGACGTCCCACTAGTCGCAGAGCTCCCCCCTCATGAGTCTCCTACGAACTTGTCGACCCCACCAGTCCATGATTTCACCTCTCCCCAAGGCCATATTCTAGTTTGGGAAACAGTTCCCCAAGCCATTACTCAAATCCCCTTCTTTTACCCTCCTCCAGGTGTACAAGCTTTCCAGGTAGCCGCAACACTTACCCTCCCTAATATGGTGTTAACAATTCCAATTTGGTATTTACATCCACCTGAGATGGTCCCTTGACCATCCCTTCCCCCCTAAACAGAAGGAATCCCAATGACGATTCCCATACTCACTCCCAATATACCCTCTACACCCCCACTCACTACCCCCCCTGCCACAACTGGGGGCAGGAGAAAGAAGAAGGAGCCCACAGCTCCACTTCCCCTGCACATCCAACCCCCTTGCGTGCTATGTGAGAAATATGGACACCAAACCAACAACTTCCCATCTCTACCAGAGTTACAGAATTTTATTCCACTCAATCAAACTCCCTCAACACTCGCCACTATAGCTAGTACTGCTGCTACCACCCCTCATTCAAGTAGTAAAGGGTTGAGAAACAAATTTTCTTGCGCTATATGTTCAAAATATGGCCATTATACCCACCATTACCCAACACTGCCACACTTTCGACAGACATTAGCCGTAGTATGCCAAATCTTGTAGAGTGAACCCAATCCAACTACGTCATCCCTACCACAAATTGCTGACATCCATTATGTCACAACTATAGTCAATGAACGTATGAGATGCCCTTGCTCTCTATGTGAATCCTTAGATCATTTTACATACCAGTGTCCTATGATCATTGAATACAGGCAACACCAATTGACCCTGATTCAATGACCCACATAATCGATGGTTGACCTTACCTCATCACTAGAGATTCTTCATGTCATTTCTCCCGAACCCAAGGCCCTTCCAACGCATCCATGGTTCTTGGATGACTTATCCGAGGATTCACCCCCAAATCCCCCCAACTCTCCTGCTCATTTCCCTACAGAAATTTTACATCCAACTACCACGGGTACTCCTCAGTACTTCAATATTTTGTTTATGTTGAGCGAACCACAATTTCCTTGCATCGTTCCCCCTGCTTCTTCATCACCAGGGGGCAGCCATACAACAACAGTCACTGATATCACTCTTCACGACCCCTTGTATTCCCTCCAATTCCATGGTGACGAGGAAATACTAGAAGAGTTAAACAACCCTGACTACCCATGGGATGCGCTACACCACTGAGCACTCTTCTTTCCACAGGAAGCCTCCACGCCTCCTAACCAACACCCCATATACGCGGTCGAAACCAAGGATTTTATCCCATCAGGGCATATCGACTGGTTCAACAAACCCATTCCTGCCTCAGATGCTTTTGAAGAAGGCAACATGGCCAACATTTCCCCGACCATCAAAATGAACATTTCCATCAATAATGGCGTCGTCGAGGAAATCACCATTGGAGTTGCTTGCACTCCTCAAGAAATCACCGCCTATAAAACCCTCTTCTAGGAATATTAGGATATTTTTTCCTGGTCATACACAAAAATGCCTGGCCTTGATCCCTCTATCATCGAACATCGCATCGACACCTGGGCCGACATTACACCAGTTCATCAAAAACAACAACCGCTACACCCATCCAAAGCAGTAGCCATCGAAGATGAAATTGACAAATTACGCGCGGCTGGGTTCATCTACCCCATCACCTATACCTCATGGGTTTCCAACCCTGTACCCGTTAATAAAAAATAGGGAACTATCCGTGTCTGCACGGACTTTCGTGATCTCAATCACGCATGTCCCAAAGACAACTTTCCAACACCTTTCATCGATCAAATTATCGACGACTGTGTAGGCCACGAGGCTCTATCCTTCATGGATGGTTTCTCTGGTTATAATCAAATCCAAATCCACCTCACCGATCAATACAAAACCGCATTCACTACCCCTTGGGGTACTTTTTCATATTGTGTCATGCAATTTGGCCTAAAGAATGCTGGTGCAAATTTCCAATGGGCTATGACATACATTTTTCATGATCTGGCTCATATCATCCTTGCATACTTGGACGACCTCACACCTCGATCCAAGAAATGCACCCAACATCTTGATGATTTACAGATCATCTTCCAATGGTGCTGTCAGTACAACATCCACTTGAATCCCCTGAAGTGTGTATTTTTTGTCACCGCGAGGCACCTCCTAGGATTCATCGTTTCCCAAAGTGGTATTACCGTGGACCCCCTCAAAGTCCAAGATATCACGGAAATTCCACCTCCCTGGAATTTACGTCAACTCCAGAGCCTCCAAGGCAAGGCTAACTTTCTACGGCGGTTTGTCCCAGACTACGCCAGTTGCGCACACGGTTTCCTTCGCCTACTATGTAATGACATCCCATTTTACTAGGATGAACATGCCCAATAGTCATTTGACGATCTTAAAATGGAACTCTCCAACACCCCTTTAATTAGTGCACCTGACTACAATCGCGACTATATCCTCTACATATCAGCATCAGTTGTTTCAGTAGAAGGAGTTCTCGTTTAGATAGGTGATGACGATCATGAACATGTCATTTATTAAGTTTGTAAAAACCTCTTAGGGCCACCCTTGAAGTATAAACATGAAGAGAAACTAGCCCTTGTAGTCGTCCTTGCAGTCCAGAAATTGCGTCACTACATTATGCTTTGCACAACTAAGGTTGTAGTAGATTCCAACCCTATGCAATACTTGCTCAGTCATCGAAAAATTAATGACAAATTTGACCGATAGATCGTTATCCTTCAGGAGTAGGATCTTTAATTCTCAACACCCAAGAGCAAGAAAGCCCTCGTCGTCTCCGAAATTGTCACGGACCTCCCCTCTGACACAACCAGTGCCCCCGTCAATACCGACTTTCCCGACGAACACCTCTTTTACATCACTTCAGATGATCCTTGGTACGACGACCTCCTCGTCTACCTCCGAACTCAAAAGTTCGGTAACCACCTTTCACGAGATGATCGTCATTGTATTCGCCACTAGGCCCCCCGCTACCTCCTCATTGGAGACATCTTATACCAGCGAGGGGTTGACACCATTCTTCGTCAATGCCTGACCATTGACGAGGCTGATAGAGTCTTGAACGACTGCCATAGCGGTGCATGTGGGGGGCATCTTTTGAGAATATCCACTGCTTAGAGATTATCCGAGCAGATTACTTTTGGCCTACCTTGTTTCATGATTGCATTCACGTCGTGAAATGATGTGAGAAGTGTCAGCTTTACGCCAACAAAGCCCGAGCACCACCTGCTCTTCTTCATCCAATCATCACTGCCGACCCTTTTTGTAAATGGGGTATTGACTTCATGACTTGTAATCCCCCCTCCAACAATGGACACAAATACATTGTTGTTGCAGTCGATTACTTCACCAAATGGGCAGAAGCTATGCCCACCTTTGACAATACCGCCGACACCATAGCGCGTTTTTTCTTTAACCATGTCATATCTCACTTTGGGGTACCACTCCAACTAGTTTTCGATCACAGGAAACACTTCAAGAATGAGATTTTCGTCGAACTCTCATCTCGGTTAGGATTTTCCCATGAGTTTGCCTCACCATATCACCCTCAGTCTAACGGACAGGTCGAAGCAGTCAACAAGGTCCTCAAGACCATGTTACAGCGCATGGTTAACAAACATAAGACCAATTGGCATCATATGTTATTTTCCACGCTATGGGCTTACCGTATGGCTATGAAAACAACTACTGGTTTCACACCATTTCATCTAGTCCATGGGGTGGAGGCCACTCTTCCCATCGAGTGCGAAATTCCCACCTTACGCACCGCAATTGAGCTATTACTTGACACTTCTCCAATATAGCAGCGCTTGCTAAACTTAGAGTCCCTGGATGAAGATTGTCGATCCTCATTACAGAACAATGAGGTAGCTAAAAAATGATCAAAGGCCACCTTTGATCGCCATGTCAAACTTCGCTCATTCCACGAAGGAAACCTCATCCTTGCTTACGATATCGCTCACGATACCTTTGGTCATGGAAAATTTGAGTCACTATGGCATGGCCCCTACATTATCCAACATTGCCTCACCAAAGGCGCATACATCCTGGCCTCTCCCAAAGGCCTCTCTCTTAAAGAACCCGTCAACGGGTTATACTTAAAGAAAGTTTATGCTTAAACGTAGTCACTCTACTTTAGGTTATTTCTTTTATAGTGTTTTTAATCTTTTTTCCATCCCTCATGTCTAAACTATCATTTGTGCTATTGACAGATGCTTCCTCCACCGGCCTACCACATCGGTTACGCCGACGGCGCCAGTCGTTGGACACAAAATCTCGCTTCGGCTGCTTGGGATCTCTACACCCCCTCACATGAAATGCTCCATTCAAGCGGCATATGTTTAGGTTCAACGACCAACAACCAAGCCGAATACACTGCCGTCATTGGCCTCCTGGCCGATGCCCAACATCATCGTATTCGTCACCTTAGCTTATTGCTCGACTCTCAACTAGTTGTTCTCTAGCTCAATAATGTGTACCACGTAAGCGATCCTTGCGTCTTTCACAAATACCTCCAGGTTAGACTTTTAACTCGACATTTTGATTCCATTACATTTACACATATTCCAAGATAATTGAATCAAATTACAGATAACTCAACTAATATTGATTTAGACTGGCATATATCACATCAAGATACCTCTACACATACATAAACATATCAACAACTTGTCACAACATATATAGATTAGAAATCATCAACACATTAACAAAACACATGTAAACACCGCATAGATCTCAAAATGTATACTCATGTATATATACGATCATCCACAGTGCCATCCAAATGTTTACATACAAAAATACAAGTATTCGCATGCTAGTGAAGCACCTCGGTACAAAATGGGCTCACCAGCCTATATACAAAAATACACAAATATATAGAGCACCACTCAAGGTGCCTCTAGAGCACCACCTTCTACCCCTCCCTCAGGCAGTGGTCCCCCACCCACTACTTGTCCCTCCAGACTGGGAGGTAATCGTTCGGTCATAGCAACACCTGCTACTACAGCTTGTCGTACCACGGTCCGCCACGACGACAGAATCCCCACACACTACTCCAGGATGCCCTCATCCTGGATACGTGACCACATGCCCTCAGGCATGCCCTGTAGCATCGCCTCTAGGCGGTGGCGAGTGTCCTCAAAATAAGCTCCGACATCCGCCAGAGGAGCATGTGATGGCCCGACACTTGGGTCATCAAACCGACATCTCCTCACTGCTCTCTCAGGCTTAGCTGGTCTCGCCTCGATGTCCTCACGTCGATGTGTCTCTCCACTCGCGGCCCTCCCTGCGACGGTCTCTCCATCTCCCGACGAGCCGACGCTCTCAACAACTCAACCTCGCGCCTGCGAGGTGCCACATCTGCACATACAAACAACCAAATGATAGTATCAACATCTATATCATATACATATGTCATGCTATCTCAAAAAAAAAAAAGAAAAACAAAAAAAAAACATATATAAAACTCCCAAACATACCTCGGTGATCAAAAACCTCCCCTGGAGGTAACACCATGTCTGAATCATCCCGGAAGTCAACACTGACATATGGGAACTGCAATATCACCTGCAGCATCTGCAGCCACACCTGTGCCGCCTCAGCCGTAAAGAAGTGGCCACCCTCGCCACCACCGTGATGAAGCAAAATAGTCGACCACTGCCTCAGTCGTGGCTCTCGCGCCCCAGGAGCGCCCATTAAAATCCTAGGGCACAACATAGGCACCCTCTCCAAAAACCAGGCCACTAGGATGGACCCAAAGACAAACTCTCTTGTATCAGTGGACCGACAATGGTCCAGCTGCCCTACCATCTTGGCATGCAGCGCCAGCCCCCAGGCGAAGTGCTCACCAACTAATACCCTCTCCATCACACACAGTTGACCACCTGATCCACTGAGTCATAAGGGATCCATACACTCTCACAATCATCGCTGCTATACATCGATGCACTAGAGCATCCATCGCCCCAATTCTCACAACAGTTCCCGACATAAAGTTCACCCCCGAACAGAACCTTCGGCCCACTGTCACTAGCGCCACATCCCTAGGTAAACCCGGCTTTGCCGGTAGGGGCGTTCCTCGAAACGGGAGCCCAGTCAAAAAATATATGTCCTCCACCACAGTGAAGGCAATCTGCTCTCCCCGCACTATGAAACAATGCAGGTCTGGACTCCACATCCAGATAAGGAGCTGCAGGAGATACTCCTACACCCGTATCAATGGGAACTCAAAGAACTTCAGCAGCCCATAGGCTACCAAAGTAGCACATACCCCCGGATCCTCAATCGCTCCAACATCTCTTAGCTGGGACCAATCCCGCTCTCGCCAACCAATGGGCATTGTGCACAATAATCGCCTGCAGCCACATAAAACAGTCCTAGGTCAGCCACATGGACCATAAACAACTTTAAAAAGATAAGTTTTACACCCATCAACCTTGCCTTCAAGGCATGGCTGTTTAACCCACAGACACACACATGTGCGCCTGTTCACTCCATAGGTACTCACATGTGCGCGCTTGTCCACTCCATAGGCGCACACTCAGGAGCGTCTTCTCAGCATACAGGGGTGCCTTCATGCACCCCTGTCATGAACATAGGCGCGCATCAAAGCGCGCCTGTCCAATACACAACCGTGCACACATGCGGGGCTGAGTATCCCACAGGCGCACACATAATGCGTGCCTTTGTCCCCCTTACAGGCACCCCCATGTGTGCCTATTTGGTGGGTAGGCACACACTTATGCACGCATACTTTTGGATTGCCCACGCACATGGGGGCCCACATGCATAAAACCCGCTATACGACCCTCCGTATAGGCCTTGCCCAAAAATGGAAACCCTAATTCTATGCAGGATGATCAGACTACTAACCTAAATCTCGCTGGTCCTCAATCGGTTGCCTCATTCTCCCGGAATCTCCAAATCTCCTCTAAATACTTCTCGTCCAGTCACTATAGGAGAAAGTACAAATGAGGTGGAAATGTGGGCCCTACAACTATATATAGGCCTTTTCGCCAAACTTCCACTCACCATTCTAGGAGCTCTGGGTGTCCATTCCTCGATCCATCTTCAGCCATGGGATCAACATCCCGTCATCTACATCATGACAGTCCCCAGGCCACTTTTCATCCTGAGCCCCTGGGGCGCCATTTTTTTCATACCCCGACCAAGTACGCATGCACATATTCAAAATTATCAAATAAATGCTCGTATGTTCGATTCTCTTCAGATATTGTTCACGTCGGGTATTTGGTTTTCATGTGTGCAGGTACTTGGTCATCATACATCAACACAACCCCTTCAGGTATATACTCAACACTGGCATGTAGTCATTCCCTTTGAATCTCACTTGCATCTCCAGTCACACCCTCTGACATTTTCCTCTAGGATCCCCATCTCCGGCTCTGCAGTACCGACACCTCCATTTGCATCTTCAAGTACTATCACCCGGTAGCACTCTTACCCACATGAGTTGTCCCATTCATAGCACCCTTTTGCGCCTTTGACACTCATGCTGTTTTTCACAACCCTTTAGGGATGGGAGTCCCGATAGTCTTACATCATGTCATAAATCAGCCACATACTCCTTCTCCACATTTTTCTAGCTTTCCCCCCAGACTCCCAAATTACCTCTTCAAGGTTCTATTTTTGACTGCACCTCTGCAGTATCATGAACCCTCCATTTCATCCACAATCAGTTTACCCCTCTGCAAATTGCCCTTCATTTCACCTACCTCATATAGAAACTCACCCATGGGCCCCCCACCCTCCACCAGTTCTCCAAGCAATTTGCGCCCTACCTGGGCCAACCATATTACATTTTGGCACCCGTTTATGTATTTGTACACTTATCCCAAATTATTCTTTATTTATTGTACAAACACCTTTGTTTCCAACATTTACATTACCTTTTTGTCGTCACCCTTGGCGACCTTCTTCCCTTTTTTGGCAAACGCAACCCATGCCGCCCTTGGTTGGGGCACTCCTTATCATCTACCCTTGACGGCATCGTCCATATCCTCGGAGTATCCCACAGGCCACTTACCTATGCCCTTTGAGTTTGTTCACTTTGTCCCGCCTCTGGCACAACTTATTCCCTGTCTTGTTGTCCCCCTGACACTGGACCTCGCTGAATGGTTGCGACCACTTTTTACCTCACATATACCCCCAACCAAGGGCATTCTTGAGTCTTGACTTTCGTCCATGTACCTCCTTCAATTCCCAACCTCACCTAGTAGATTTCACGAAGCCCTTTGCTTCTAGGAGTCCTGTCCCCCTTTTTTCGACATCAACACAGTTTTCCAGAAGGGTGACAGTATCTTGACTCTCATTACCTTACCAATGAGAGCTCTCGGACGACACAGGGAGAACTACAATTGCTCCCTGCTGTCGTTGACCCCCATAACATTTGACGCCAATACTTTCTCATGTTACGGTGGGTATTACTTTGCGACTATTGCAGTTATTTCTTATATTTGTCAAAGACTTCTGAACTTGGCTAGGCTATCAATGCCTACAGAATCCGTGATACTTCTTACAGATCTCACTTCCTACTGTTCAGAGTATGTTCCTGCACAGAATTGTCTTCTGCCTTTATCACGACCGCCCCTGAGGGCGCTGCAGTTTTCTACATCAACACTTCATTCCTCTTTTGAGTTACATGACACGAGCATGGGGCATGCCCGCCTCATTTGTACACAATTTATTTTTACACACCTTATGGAAGGTTGGGTTCTATAGGTTCCCTTCTCCCTCCAACGTGGAACTCTTGACAACCCCACTATCGCTCTCTCTTACAACAACACTCTTAGTAGAAGAAACATTGATGGATTTCGGCTATACGTATTCTCCTAACCTCATCCATCAGGGGGCATCTGTTATCACTGAAATTTCGTCCGCAAATGGTTACAAGAATTCAACATCGTCAAACAGTTATGAGGTCACCCATGGACCCGAATTACCACAAAAGAATTTCCAAAGGGTAAAAAACTATACAACTAGTGAAAATCTTAAAGGGCGCTATGAAGACACAGGGCACGCGCACATGCGCAAAACAAGAATGCAGAAATCGCGCACATGCGCACGATGCGTGACTGTTGTCGCAAAAAGACGCACACCTGAGAAACGATGCATTTATGAGAGTGGTCGGCCTCCCACCCACTTCTGGTTCAACTTCCAAGTTGATTTGACACTCAAATATGGACTGGATTTGACTGGGTGGCTGGTCAAAGACCTAGAAATTCCCTAATTAGCCTATTTACACACTACAAACTAGTTGGACAATACCTCAAAGGAATGCTATAAAAAGGCCACAGATACACTTCATTTTTCAAGGAATTTATAGCAAAGTTATGCTTCCATTATTCTTTTGAGGAATCTTCTATCCTTACCAAGAGTATACTTGCATCATTGCATTGGGCAATACATCTCACCCCTTGAGTGGATTAGCAAAGAATTCTTTCACCATTTTCATTTTCATTTTCAAATTTGTAAGAAGAGATTATTTGTGGGGGTCCAAGAGCCCTCCCTTGGAGGAAGAAGGGACTCATAGTCCTCTTGCTTCTTGGTGTTTTCTTTCACTAATATCAGCCTTAGCATTGGTGACATGGGTCTCATTGTTTCTTTTGTCCTTATCTCCCTATGTTTATCAATTTAGTTGTTGTTTTATTTCTAAGTTTAATTCTTAGTTATTGTTTTATATTTATTTATCTAACCCTTTTCCTTGCAGCTGTCCTGCTTAGCAAACCCAACTAAGCTTGCAATCACCTCTATTTTTCTCACTAAGGTGATGAAAGAGGTGCAACAAAACCTATTGAGGCTTTCAAATACCAACAATAATAAGAGCGGGGACATAGGGCATCCCTGACAAAGGCCACACTCATCCCTGAAGAAAGAGGTAGTCAAACCATTGATGAGGAGAACAAAGGAGGTGGAGGAAATACAGTTCATCACCCAAGTGACAAAGGAGTCTCCAAATCCCAAGTGTATAAGAATGAGTCTGATGTATAGCCAACTGACCTTGTCAAAGGCCTTTGATAGGTCCACCTTGTATGTAATGGCCCTTTTCTTTTGAGTGTAAATTGAGTGGAGGCCCTCCCGAGCTATGCCAATTGCCTTACGGATTTGTCTGACTCTTAAGAATCTGAATTTCTGATAGAAGATGTTTTCTCTTAGGATATCTTTGATTCTATGTGCAATGATCTTAGAGATGATTTTATAGACACTATTGCAGAGGGAGATGGGTCTAAATTAATCGAAATTTTCTAGATTGTCCACTTTTGGAATGAGAGCTATGAATGTAGCGTTGAAGGGGGCATAAATCTGTCCTATTCTTCTTGAACATTCTATCATATTTAAAAGGTCCTCCCTAATGATATCAAA
>JZKD02S2213063.1:255089-281210 GCA_000966675.3 Picea glauca
TATATATAAACAATTTTTTATTATAAACAAGTGCAAAGGTCACAGAGACGGGGAAGAACAAGGAACAAATGGTAAGGTCTGAAAAATGGTTGCACGTGATTCAAAATAAGGCTACAGGGATACTCAGAAGAGGTGATTCTCCGACAGTCAAATTTTATGTATCAAAATTTTTGACTGCAATACGTGTAAAACGGAAGAGAGTATGATGGGGCAGTTTAGCAACAATTTTGTATATTTGACGAATTTTGAGAAAGTGGGTAAGTATGGAATAAGAAAACGGTGGGTCAGACTCATTTTCAGAATTGAGGATTGAAGATTTCATCGACGGACCAACCCGACGATGTGGAAATGAAATTCCATGATGTTTGAAATAAACACTCGGAAGGGATAATATAGCCATCCATAAATTTTGGTTTTACGCATGTTAATGGAGATCTCCTCAAATCCTGGTTTAGCATTAACGCTTGCTAAGTGCATAATTAGAAATAACAACATATATATAATTCCCAATTGGTAATTGCAAAGGGTACGTACACATGAAACAATTATTAGGAATTGGATAATTCTTGAACTCGCCAACCCGACGATCGACGAAAGAAATTCAAAGAAATGGCCAAGTATGGAAAGCGGACAGATGAGGTTCTAAAGGGGGTGACAATAGTTCCACAAGAGACGTTTGGAACCAACGGTCATATTGTATGTGTTATAACTTTTCAGTTCAAAATGTGTACCACCGAAGAGGGCATGACTGGTAGAATGTTATACGAAAGATGGTGTGATTTGAGTATGGTTGTAAATTTGTATATCGCAGAAGTCAAGGTACTATTTGCAGGTCATGAAAAATAGAAGTGAAATCTAGAGCTCGCCTACCTGGGAATCCGTGATCAGAGAAGTCACTGGACATGGAATGGGGAAGCGGGTGGTCGGAGTCGCGATATAAAAGCACAAGTGCAAATGTGAACCCGCAAGTCCGCCAACCCGTACAACTAGACATTTTCGGAAAAATGACTAAGTGACGAGAAAGATAAAGTACAGGGAAAAGAGAAATGAGAATTTTATCAAGTATAGAAGACGAATGTCGATCTTTTATACATGTTCGTGGAGAAGTTATATACTGATTCCATATACTTGGAAATAAGTGCGAAGGTGGCGGGCACATAAAATAGCGACTAGGAAATGGAAATTGTCTGAACATGCCAACCCGATGATCCACAGAAGATATTGCAAGAATGGCCGTGGAAAGCGGACGAGCGGGCTTCAAAATAGGCTGACAAGGGTTCTTGAGGAGACATGAGGCCCCGACGGTCAAATTGTATTGATCAGAAATTTTGAGTGCATACTGTATAAGACAAAAAAGGGGATGATGCAGGCATCCAGAAGGAAATTTGTATATCGCGGAAGCTGGGGGGCTGTTTACAGGTCAAGGAACACTGGAAATGCACACCGCCTATTCGGGAATGCGCAATTGCAGTCCTCAGAACTTTCATGTGCAAACTGTGTATCACGGAACATGGTTTGATGTGGGAGTATGGAAGTAAATTTGTATATCGCGGAGGTCCGGGTGTTGTTTGCAGGCAACATAACAATGGAAGTGCAATATAGAGGCCGTATGCCCAAGAATCTATGATCTGAGAAGTGCCTACGCATCGAATGGGTGATGGTTTTTTCGAGTCGCGATATAAAAGCATGAGCGCAAATTTGAACTTGTTAGATGACCAACAGGCTCATTGAGACATTTTCGGAAAAATGATTAAGTAACAAGAAAGAGAGTAGAGGGAAAAACGAAACGCAGATTCGGTCAAGTATAGAAGAGGGAAAAGAAGGTCCAATATATTCAAATATGCAATAAATATCCCATTTCCTGGAAAGATCTTTTTTATATGTTGCTGGAGAAGTTGTATAGATATTGCAGAAGGTAGCAAGCACAAGAAAGAGTAACTAGAAATTTGAAATTTCCTGAACCCGTGAACTTGACGATCTGTGAAAGAGATGTCAAGAAATGGTCAAGTATGGAAAGCGGTCAGACTAGCCTCAAAATAGGGTGACAGGTTCCTGAATAGATGTAAGGTCGTGACTATCAAATTGTATATATCAGAACATTTGAGTGAAAAATGTGTAACACAAAAGAGGGGATGATGTGGGAACCTAGACGTAAATCTACATATCGTAGAAGCTAGAGTGTTATTTGCAAGTCACAAAACAATTGAAAGTGCAATTTAGACAAAGTGGAAGCGCTCGGTCGAAACACGTGAATTCGCCAACCTGTGCAACAAGACATTTTCGGAAAAAAAAATGACTAAATAACCAGAAACAAAAACTACAAAGGATAAAAGAGTGGGAAAATAGAAAGACCGAGGGCAATTTTCATAAGCGGGAATTGGTTTCAAACAAGCCCCATTGTTGCAAAACCATTATTTTATAGTAATTATGAACAAATGATTTCTTGAAGATTAGATACATTTTTCGACGACTGTAACATATTAACTTAAGTATTAAACTTCTTGCATTATGGGGTTATTAGAAAAGCTCAATAATTGCATGCCTAGAAACAATAATGACGATCTTGCTGCAACATTGTGATTTGGTATTAATATGTTCTATTTGCATCACAAATAGAATTGAACATTGGTTTGAAAACTGTCCGAAATTCATTTTTTTGTTTCCATAAAAGCTTGATGGAATGACACAGTGCATTGCCATATAATTGTTAAATGTTTCATTTTAGAACAAATTACGTAAGTTAATACAATATCTAAGAACTACGAGACTATCAAACCATGCCAATGAGAAGAGGTGTTAAATCCAGAAAAGAAGCAACAAACAAGACTCCCAAGGCCAATTTTTTAATAGTAAATCCATTAAAATAAAACAATATTGAGAATTGTATATCTATGCTTAGAATTTTTACCAAGTTCTTTGGGCCAAAACACTGAACATATTTTCCATAGACACATGCATATGATCTGCAACATGCAGGAGCCATCAAGATGCTATTCAACATGCATAGAAAACTGATCACCATGCTTTTTTTTTCCAGGAAATCCTTGCAACCTTCTCCTCGGTGGTTCAATGTCCGGTGCCCCGATCTCAATATTTTGCAGAAATCCTGATCCGACAAAGAAACAATAAAGTGGGTCTGCAAGGGGGTAAATCCTTGGTTTGAAGCAGATGAAAAAAACACATGTGGCAAAATTCATAGTCCTCACAATCTTCCTGTGAGGAACAAGACGAAAAAACGTTGCAGGGCAAACGAAATAGCCCGAAACTGAAATTTAAGACACACCAAGAAACCAAATCCTCACATTTGTAAACTTCAGGGACACAGGTTTCACATGCTATTGCAGAGGCCCAAATTAGTCCATTCTGGGTGGAAGGAAATGACTAGTAGGAATATGCCTTGCACCAGTGGCAGTTCTAGTCCTCATTCCCTAAGATGTTAATTGCATATCCAGGGAACATGACAGTGGTCCCGCAATTGAATAGTTTTTTGGCTTGAAATTTATCTTTGGCAACATCAACAAATCATTTCCTTACAGTGAAAGACTTCTGCCCAAAACAAACTAATCTGGACCTCTGGAATTCCTACTTTTGGGCTGCAAAGTGGCTATTGCATTCAACATCGGTTTCTTTTCTGTAACCCATTCTTTTGGTGTTGTTAGGACTTCCATCACCGAGCCGGGAAGTGTCACCCGTCATAGTTTATTTCAATTTGGGCATAGTATTGGGACCAATCTCTGCATTGCCATCATCCATTTCCATATCATCGTCCATCAAATCATCTTCTTCCTGATCAAAATCCATCACATCAACATTTGCGCCAGGTATCAATGTAAGTCGGAAAGTTGTCTGAGCAGGCAGGGTTGCATTGGAATTTTTTGGCTTGAAATATATCTCTCGGTGCACCGAGGGACCATCTCCTTTTTTGCTCTTGGGTGGAGGGAGATGAATAGTAAGAATATGCCCTGGAATATTGGTACCTCTGGCCATCATGTCCAAAGGTGTTTACTGTATCTGGACAAAACTGATCATAAGTTAAAGAGAATTTCCATTTGCTCCAGATGATGTTTGAAATGAAAATTGAGGAGGGATAATATAATTGTTTTCAAATCTTGGTTTAATGTGTATCAATGGAAGATATCCTCGAACCTTTCACCGATCAATGAAAATCTCCAGGGTTCATGCGTAATGAGATGTTACCATTAAAGCTTACTAATTGCATATTTAGAAAAAAGTGTGAAGGTGGCGGTGACGACAAAGAACAATTAAGAATTAGAGATTTTGTAAAGGCACCAACCAGCCCACGCATGAAAGATTGCATCATGTTTGAAATGAATACTTGAAAAGGATAACATTCTTGTCCGCAAATCTTGGTTTAATTCGTATTAATGACAAATCTTCTCCGGCCTTCTAGACATTAATGACAATCTTAACGGTTCTTACACGATGAACTACTAGCATTAAAGATTTAATTTCATATCTAGAAAGTACAAAGGTAGCGGGGATGGTGAAGAGCGAGCAAGAATTTCACATTTCATCGTCCCGCCAATCTGTGAAACAGATTTCAAGAAATTCCTAAGTATGGAAAGTGGTCGAGCGGGTTTCAAAAAATATAGGGCCACAAGATATACCTAGGAGACGTGAGGGGACGATGGTCAAGTTGCACGTCACAATGACAGATTTCAGACATCAATTTGTATATCGCAGAATTTTGGGTGCTCTTTGTACATAGCGGAACATTGGAAGCGCAATGTCGAGCAAGCCTGGCCAGGAATCGTCGATGGTAATAGTGGCCAAGTATGCAATGGACAAGCGGTTGATCAGACTCATGATATAAAATCATTAGACATAGTCGGAATAGGAAATATTAACGGGCTTGAAAACATTCCCACAAGATTTACCCAGGAGACACGAGGGTCCGATGGTCAAATTGTATCTACCCCAACTGTTGCGAGGGTCAATTTGTATATTGTGGAACTTTAGGTGCTGTTTGTAAAAGTAGGAGACATTTGGAAAAATGACACATTTGGAAAAAGGACCAAGTAAAAAGAAACTGAAAGCAAACCAGATAAAGGGGAATTTGTTTGCTAATTTGTAGATCGCAGAAGTTCGGGTGCTGTTTGTAGGTGGAAGAACAATGGAAGCCAAAAGTTGAACCCATCTATCCGGGAACCCACGATTCAAAAAGTTTGTTCAATATGAAACGGGGAAGTGGTCGGTCAAGCTGGTGATATAAAAGTAACAGGAGAAATTTGAAGACGTGAACCATCAACTCCCGCAACTAAGCATTTTCCAAAAAACGAGTAAGTAACCAGAAAGGGAAAGCAGAGGGAAAAAATAAAGGGGATGGAAATTTTCAGAAGCGGGAATTGGTATAATAAAGGCCCATTGATGGGAATTGGTATAATAAAGCAAAACATGGTTATAGTTTCTAGCTTCCACAAGATATACCCAGGATACGTGAGGGGCCGATGGTCAAAGTGCACGTCACAACGACAGATTCCAACCATCAATTTGTATATTGCAGAATTTTGGGTGCTCTTTGCACGTAGTGGAACAATGGAAGCACAATGTTGAGCAAGCCTGGTCAAGAACCGGAAATGGAAATAGTGGCCAAGTATACAATAGACAAGAAGATGGTTAGACTTGTGATATAAAAGAATTAGACATAGTCAGAACAAGAAATATTGACGGGCTTGAAAACAGGCCCACAAGCTTTACTCAGGAGACGTGAGGGGCCGATGGTCAAAATGTATCTACCCCAACTGTTGAATGGAAATTGTGTAACACACAACAAGAGACAATGACAGATTTCGAGGGTCAATTTGTATATTGCATAACTTTAGGTGCTGTGTATAAAAGAAGGAGACATTCAGAAAAGGGACATCCAGAAAAAGGACCAAGCAAACAGGAATTGAAAGAAAAAGAGATAAATGGGATTTTGTTTGCTAATTTGTAGATCATGGAAGTCTGGGTGTTGTTTGTATGCGACAGAACAATGGAAACACAATCTTGAACCTATCTATCTGGGAACCTATGATTCAAATTTTTTTTTCAATATGAAACGGGGAAGCGGTCGGTCGGGCTGGTGATATAAAAGTAATAGAGGAAATTTGAACACGTGAATCCACCAACACCCATAGCTACACATTTTTCAAAAAATGAGTAAGTAACCAGAAAGGGAAAGCAGAGGGAAAAAAGAAAGGGGATGGCAATTTCCGAAAGCAGGAATTGGTATAAGAAAGGCCCGTTGATGGAAATTGGTATAAGAAAGCGAGGCATGGTTATAGTTTTCAGGATCTGTTTGTATAAGAGAAGCGTAAAAAAGATACAATAAAATCAATTTTGGGATGTTTTAAGTGAAGTTATTGTAATGTTAGCTTAAACGCAAGTAGAACAACGACGAATTTGAATTTTAATGTCCTCTCGCTGATATGATAGTTCCATTGGACTTCACACAATGTATATTGTTTTATTTCAAATTATTCCACGAGATGAATTTTGCTAAGTTCATCAATCAAGGAAAAGTGCTAAAAATGACATAAAGGGGAATTTGTTTGCTAATTTGTAGATCACGGAAGTCGGGGTGTTGTTTGTAGGTGACAGAACAATGCAAAGACAATGTTGAACCTGCCTATCCGGGAACCCGATATCAAAAACGTTTTTTCACTATGAAACATGGAAACGACTGGTCGAGCTGGTGATATAAAATTAAGTGGAAATCTGAAGACGTGAATCTGCCAACTCCCACACCTAGAAATTTTCTGAAAAATGAGTAAGTAACCAGAAATGCAAAGCAAATGGAAAAAAGAAAAGGGGATGGCAATTTTCAGAAGCGGGAATTGGTGTAAGAAAGCGCATTGATGGTCTTAACAGTAACCATGAAGTGGAATAAACATGTGAACATGTTCTTCAATCAAGGAATAGATACAGGGAGCCATTCTTATAGTTTCCAGGACCTGTATGTATAAGAGAAGCATAAAAAAGCTACAAGAAAATAAATTTTGGGATGTATAAGTAAAGTTATTGTATTTCCAGCTTCACCGCAAGTATAACAATGGCAAATTTGAATTTTAATGTCCTCTCGTTGATATGATACTTTCATTGGACTTCACACAATATTATTTTATTTCAAATTATTCCATGAGATTAATTTTGCTCACTTCATCGACCAAGGAAAAGTGCTAAAAACAAGACAAAGGGGAATTTGTTTGCTAATTTGTAGATCGCAGAAGTCCGAGTGCTATTTGTAGGCGGTAGAACAATGGAAATGCAATGTTGAACCCGCCTATGCAAGAACCCGCGATCCAAAAAATTTGTTCAATATGAAACGGGGAAGTGGCCGGTTGGGCTGGCGATATAAAAGAAAGTGTAAATCTGAACACGTGAATCCGCCAACTTCCACACCAATACAATTTCCCAAAAACGAGTAAGTAACCAAAAAGGGAAAGTAGAGGGTAAAAAAGAAAGGTGAGCGAAATTTTCGGAAGCGGAAATTGATGTAACAAAGCGCCATTGATGGTCTTAAGAGTAACTATGAAATGCATTAAACATGTGAACATGTTCTTCAATGAAGGAAGAGATACAGGGAGCGATGCTTATAGTTTCCAGGATCTACTTGTATAAGAGAAGCGTCAAAAAGCCACAAGGAAAATCAATTTTGGGATGTCTAAGTAAAATTATTGTACTGTTCATCACACGTATAACAACAATGAATTTGAATTTTAATGTCCTCTCATTGATATGATAATTCCATTGGACTTCGCATAGTATATATTCTTTTATTTCAAATTATTCCAGGAGATTAATTTTGTTAAGTTCATCGATCAAACAAAAGTGCTAAAACGAGCCACATACCACATTTTGCATCACAGAACTTATATCAAAGGGAAAATCATGTCCTCTATAGTCTTTAAGATCATAGAAAAACTGTGAAGATCCTGGATGTATTATTAATTTTCCAGAGTGAAGCATACAACCAAGAACCAAGTAAACACCAACTATATTGATATATTGATATATTAAACAAGAAATGAAATTCCATTATATATCAAACAATTCGATATATAAAAAAAACACATCGTCCCATTAGTTTTAGTTTCCCTTACAGAGCTTGACTCGATTTTTTATTTTAGTATTTCAGCCTATATGCAATATCACATTGTCCTCATTCAAGGTAAAGTTTCTATCTATCCGAAATTTGCGTAGCATGTAGACACTCTTTGTCTTTTTCTATAGGTATGATTCATATGGAAATTATGATAACTCAGGAAGAACATCTTGTAACAAAGGCTGTCGAATTGTATAATGCACGGTTCTGTTGCCAACGGTTTAGATAACAGCATTGAGGCAATGCCTATATATGTATGGGAATTTTTTACTGCATCATAGAAAATCAATCATATCATCATTTATGAAGGCAGAAGCAGAAGCAGGAGAGTTGCATTTCACACGCACAGGCTCAAAGGGGACCGATTAGGCATTCGATGCAACCAAAACACCTTCAACCTGGAAAAGTGAGCATAGCAACTAATATATTGAATAATATAATTTACAATTGCACCCCCCCAAAAAATAGAAAAAAAAAATGTAGAGATTTGGTCAAGGCTATTTGTATGAGAAAAGTGAGGATGAAACTATAGATGTACACAGACAACAATTGTAGAGATATTTAGCTTCTTGAGATCCTGTACTATGTCTTCTTGCAACTCTGTCACAAATGTTGATTGAGTTGTGTGAAAGATCCTTTATTTACCATCTCTTTTCTTTGTTATATTTTTGAAGAGCATAAGTGGAAATTGCCCTTTATGGAATTGTTGTTCGACTGGCGAATTTCTTTTTGAATAGGTATCGAACAATTGCAGCTGGAACATGGAACAATGCAATATTTGTGTAACTTAACCAAGATACATGGAGATGCGAAAGAAAAGGACAAAACTAGATATGGAGAATGGTACCATTGCCTTGTCGCTGTCTGAATCTCCATCTTTTATATGGAGAATGTGTTGTGAGCCAAGTTTTCTCGCGAGTATCACAGCTGCACCAATGGTTCCGAATGGGTAAATGTCATTGCTCTGTGCAAGTTGGCTGATAGTTGTGTCTGGTATGAAATGATATTTTGAACAAATAGCAGGGATTTTTTCCTCGATACTTGTTTCATTGAGTGATATAATATGATCACAATCACCACGGTCATATACTGTTTTGGAAAATATATTAATTTTTTTAATGGATATCCCATTACCTAGCAATATCTTTTTTGCATGTTTGTGTACAAGTTGTGTAGGAATAGTTAGTGTAACTGTCATGAGGGCCTCCTTGTCTGTCATCTCAGCACGCATAATGGATCTAGTTTTTTTTGCCTTGTCCAAGTAGGTGCTATAGACGAACATTATGTCCCCGATGAACACTTGTCCAGTTCGACGTTTGTTCAAGACCTCTATTGATAGGATTTTGGGTGTTACAAGTTTAGACCTGGTGACAATTTTTGAACAGGAAAAGGTATTGTGAATTGTAATGTGATTTTTTTATTTTTTTCCTGCCATGAATGTACAAGTAGACACACAGCTTGGATTAACTATGGAGCCAGGGTTTTGCAACAAGACTTCTTAGTTTGCGTAGCCTGCGCTGTGTTTGATGTCTCACTTGCACTTGTTGATACTTCTTGTGAACTGCAAAGTATGTGTTGCAGATGACATCAACATACTCACCATGCCATGGATGAACACATAGTTGAGGATATTTGTTTAGTAAACATACGAGTAACATAATGTATGCATCTTTACCTTTGGCCTTGTTGGTCTGCTGATGTATGGGATGATTGACTACTCATGGGCATGTCACTAGTCCAACTTTTTCTGATGCAAGCATGTGTAGTTCAACATCGGAAGGACTAAACAAGCATATGCATTGCATATTTTCCATTATTGTTATTAATGACACATACAGGGTCGAAGGAGATGGAATATGAAATACAATGTGAAGGGATACTCAAGAAACATGACGACCCGAGGGTCAAATTGTATGCCTCCAATTTTTTGACTGGAAATTGTGTAATAGTAAATAGGGTGCGATGGCGGGGAAGGAGGGCCAATCTGTATATCGCGGAAACTATGAGGCCAGACATGCAATCTTAAACCCGCTAGCCAGGAACCCGCAATAGAAAAAGTGGGTAAGTATGGAATAAGGTAGAAGCACGACCATAAATGTGAACCCATGAGTCTGCCAACCCGCGCACCAAGGCAATTTCAGAAAGACAACTAAGCAGAGAAATCAAAAAGAAAAAGGGATAATAGAAAATGGAAATCCCATTGTTGCCAAATCATCATTTTCTATTCCAATATTATATGCCCCAACCCGTTTTGTATGTTTAATTTACTAGCACAATTGGTATACCTTTTCGAAGATTGCACAACAGAACCCTTTGCTGTTGCATATAAGAAGTCATCTTCCTTTCCAATCAATCTGTTTCTTCCAAGGTAGCAACGCTGAGTATACAGTGGACATGAAGGCAAGTTAGTATGAAGAAAGACATGTAAAAGAAAGAAATATAGTTCTATTTATTTCAATGTAGCAACAAAGAGAATACGATTCAGATGAGAAAAAGAAAAAATATATGTAGTATATACACACAGTAAAAAAGGTGCAAAGCAATAGAACAAGTAGAACAAATATACAGACAATAAATGAAATACTAAACACTGGAATACGAAATAATACTACAGGTATGCACCTCTGCAACTTGTCGTCTATATTCGCGCCAAAGAGTCCATCATAGTCTCCAGCCACTCTGTTTGTTCAAATGTAGTAATGCAGGAAAAATACAATGGACACATGAAGACATTTAATGAATATAAGTTACTATGCAGGAAGGCACGTAATATCTACATACAACAAACAAGGTGAACACATATACAGACAATAAATGAAATACAAACAATGGAATATGAAATAACAGTACAAGCATGTATCCTTGTATCTCATCTTCCACTGTTGTACTTAAGACTACTTTGTTTTCTCCAACAATTTTGTTTGTTTGAACTTGGGAACACACAAAATACAATGAACATGAACGAAAGCTGGCATGCAACGAAGAACAAGTAATATGTACATACAATAAATGAAAATCAACGAATAGAATAAAATATAGTCAGAAACATGAACCTTTGCTTTTATCCATCCATGGTTGTAAATATATAAAGTTTTTCCCTGCCCAAAATATATTACAAGCCACACAATATTAAGAAATTGCATGAACATAGCTAAATGATTTTGATTTTATGTGGCAAAGTATCCAGATATGCTTCTAGACATGGAAATATAATTTTGTTGTATCTTTGGTGTATGTATCTTATCTCAGCAACAAGAAAAATTGTATCGTGGTCACACCAGTCTGTGTAAAGGATAAAGAAGCTGTATTGTGATATGGGCACATTTCACCATATATGGTTAATAATTGTGTTTTTGCACATGTTTTATCTTAACAAGAAAAACAACGAACACTGCAATTGCACATGTAGTTGTCGAATTATTTCTTATGCAACCTTTTTGTATCACATCAACATTGAAGTATCAACAAAATTTCACAGCAGAACATGCGAGCATGGAACATGTGCCAAATCTTGGCCTCGCCAGACATGACAAACAACACAACCGCAGGTCAACTCGTGCATGCAGGGTCTGAACACCGCAAATCACCCTTCCCCCAAAAAAAAAATGAAAAAAGAAAAAAATAAAAGACAGCTCCAACCACCGGTGCAAGACCCCAACCCTACAAAGTCGAAGCAAACAAAGGAAAACAACAAGCACCAAACCAGCGATAAAGCATGAACAGGCCCGACCTCATCAACATGTCCCCAAACTCGTAAACTTGAGCCGAACAACAACAACCAACAACCAACGAACCAACGAACCAATTAACAAGCAACAACCACCGAACCAACAAGCAACATATGTATCTCCAACGAATACCAAACTACAACCGAAGCATAGAAGGAACCAAAAACATATGACGAGCATGCCAGTAGAAATAAGAAAACATTCTTACTTGTAAACTGCAAACACTGAACAACAAAAGAAGGAATAGAAAATGAAACTATAGCATTGAAACTTACTCTGAAATGATGAATGACAGAAGCCCAGGTCAAATTGTGGGTGCAACAACTAGACCCCACAAAGGAAAAAAAAAAAAAAAAAACAGATCCAACTGCGAATGTAGAACGCCAACCTTGCAAAGTTTAAGCGAAGAACAACAAGCAACAACTGACGAACCAACGAAGAAGAAGCACTCACCGAACCAATATGCAATGTATGTAGCTTCAACGACAATGAAATTGCATTCAAAGCCTAGAAGAAGTATGAAACATACAATGCCGATTGAAGTGGCGGTGAACAACAATATTGTCCAAATTCACTGCAACATTGTATGAAAAATTTCAAGGAAAAATGTACTCCGAGAAGTTATTTAGGTACAAACATTTAAGGCTGCCAGGCCATGTAAGGGCTTCATGGTATACAAAAATTTAAGCTGGCATGCCTGTTTTAGGAACTCGCGCCATGTAAACATTTAAGCTGTCAGGCTTATTCAAGCACCTCAAAAAAAGTGTCAATGATCTAAACCTTTGGTATGCAAACATTTCAATACAAATACAAACACAATAATAATAATAATAATAATAATAATAGGATAAATACATTAATACATAAAAACAACAATAATAAAAAAACAACATCCATGCTCAAAACTTTCGGTTTGTAAACATTTCAGTAAAATTGCAATAAAAATTAGAAAGGAGTGACTAAGCTCAAAATTTTGGATATCTACACATTTACAACATTGAAAACAACGAAGCTGACAATAAGACCTCAAATATATTCTCCAATGAGACGATGACATATAGGTTGTTTTTTTTATATAAAAAATAATGTTTTCACTTCTATAGTACAAACAATACAGATGATGCGAAAATTTATAGTCAAATGACAGATTAATATGAAGCCAACGGATTATCCATCGCTATAGTCCCTATGTGCCTTCGACATGGATTAATAAAATAAATTTAATGTGGATTGAATGTTTTTTGAAATTCATATTAAATAAAACTTTGTTTATAGAATTTTGTGTTAAATTTATTTACTTATTAATTTATTTCAATAATATTTTTCATATATTATTTATGATATGCTATATATTTAGAAATTGAAATAATAAAATATTATAACTCTTGAAATCATTTATAGTTTTTTTTTAATATTTGTAATGTTTTACATTTGACCTTTAAAATAGTCGAATTACACCATGGTATATATTGTTATATCTTAGCTTATTATTTGTTAAATCTAGTTAAATTGATAGAATGAAACGTGGACCTATTTTTATGCAAAATTAATGTATTAGTTTTATGATATTAATGACGATTAAACATGCAAAAGTTAAAAATGGTACGTGGATAATTTCGGTCTAGAACTTACCTTGTTTTTAATCAAACCATGTCCTCGTGTCTAACATAAATCAACCACATGTTAAGGTTTATTATATGAATACAAGTTGATATTGTTTAGGTTAGCGTTTATTATATTAATAAATGCTAATAATGTTTTATTAATTTACCTTAATATTGTTTTATTAATAAACATTGATATTAATATTGTTTTATCAATTTACATTAATATTGTTTTATTAATAACCACTAATATTATTTTATTAATTTACATTAATATTGTTTTATTAATAAAAACTAATATTGTTTTAAAGGTAAATGGATTTATAAGAAACATCTTTAAATATAACAAGTGTTGCATGGCAGTGCAATCTTTGTTTAGGTTGGAATGGGAATAAATACACTGTTACAGTGGGATCGGGTACTGACACATGGAAAGCAGGTTGAAGTACATGTGGTATCCATGCAGAGGATGACTTTGTGGTAGCGTGTCACTGGCCAACGACAAGACATTTTCCTTGTAGATGACCCCCTAAGGTTAATATGCGAACGAGGCTGTTTTTTCCTAGGGTGTGTATAGTTCAAACACGGGACTTAGAATTTTTTTGTCCAAATGACTTGCAATAAAGGTTCTTGGAAAAAGCGACCAGGAAGCACAAACATTAAACATTCAAATATTATAAACACAATTTCCTGACATCCAACATAGTTGAAGGCAATAAAATTTAGCATTTCTGAATTTGTTTTCTTCGAAATTATCAAATATTAATAATGTCTTGCAACAAAGGTTCCTGGAAAAAAGGACCAGGAAACACACACATTAACATTCAAATATAATAAACACAATTTCCTGACGTCCAACACAATTGAAGAAATTTTTTTTTGGCATTTCTGAATTAGTTTTCTTTGAAATTTATCAAAAAATAGTAATGGCTGTTACATATTTCTTGAACACAATTATTAACATTCAAATATAATAAACACAATTTCCTAACATCCAACATAGTTGAAAGAATTTTTTTTTAGCATTTTCGAATTAGTTTTCTTTGAAATTTATTAGAAATTAATAATGTCTGTTACATATTTCTGGAATATGTTCCATATTTCTGGAAATTAAAATGTGTTTGTCATATAGACTGGGATTGGGGCTCCTGTGGACCATAAAATAAATAATTACAAGAATTAGGACTGTAGAAAGAAGACGTGCGTGACGGTAGAGAGGAAGACCTGAAAAGAAGAAATTGGAAGTTATGAGTCTATGGTTAGAGATTTCTATTTAAAGAGGTGTAATAACTAGATTGATAATGAAAACAAGATGACATCATGATAGACTTACTATGAAGTCGATGTGTTTTTGTTGGTGTTGTGGATTGTCGCTGAAATCGTGCCAACTGGTTGTTGCCCTTCGTTGATGTGCTTGTCCATTCTCCATTGGAATCATTTTTCAATGTAGCTTCTATTGGGGGCCACGTTGATTTCATCCTGGAGTTCTATGTCGAGAAGATCGTTTTCTAATTTCCTTAGATCCATAGAAATAATATGCAGAGCTTGTTCAATTTCTTCATTGTGTGTCGAATAGTCGAGTAGTCAGTTGTCGGTCTCATCTACATGATATTCAACTATGTTGTAAAAATTTTCAAAAGACAACCCCTTTAAAATATCAAGTTGTTCATCGAAGGTTTCTTTGGTCATTGACAAGGATTTGAGGATTAAGTTTGGGTCTTGAACCTCATTGGTACTTCTGACTAAGTCTATTTGGGTCAGGTTACTAAATAATTCTTATTTTTCTGATATGGTTTGTTCACATGATTTGACAATGAGTTGCAAGTTATTAATTTTCTTTTGCCAACATCCTATTAATTTTTTGATGCACTTTGGGGAGGGGAGATCCTCTTTTCTTCTTTTCAGATCCAAGCTATTGATGGCATGGTTAGAAAAAGGGGTCAATATTTGGTCATAGAAACATTGATCATTTTTTAAATTCATCTGCAAATGTTCGTGCAAATAATTTTCCCTCTTTCGAAAGGAAGCTATATTTTGTGATGTTTCCCAGGCTTCAATAACTAGCTGGATTCTTTTCTTGATGTTATTCTCTACAATGGTTCTACACAATGCAAGGAGGTTGGGCTATCCTTTTAACTTGTTTGCAGGGGTAGGAGGCACGATTTTTGCTAAAGGACTGGAAAACTCAGGGGTAGCAATGAAAGCCTCCTCCAATTCCTTGATGCAGTCGTTTAGTCTGGAATTCTCCGCTTCAATTCCTCCAATGGAATCATCAAGGGCATCACCGGTTACATGGTGAAATAAGGAGATTTGGGATGACCACATTTTCCTAAAATTAATCTCTGTACGATATTTTCCTTTCTTATTTGTTACATCTCTCTTTTCAATGACCATATTTTTAGATTGGCTGTAAAAAACAACGCTCTGGAATACAAAGGATTCATCTTTGTAAAAAATGTCGGTCTCAACTATTTCCATTGCGGAACTATGGTGCATGGCATCTGCGGACGGGCCAACTTTGTACATGTGCTCAATTTCAAATTCAAGTTGCATCTTCTCACTTTCAATTTCAGGTTCATCCCCCTTCCCTACAATGTTTTTTCTTTTCTTCGTTAGGGGAACTTTGTGAGAACTATCAATTTTTGTGCGAGGAGGGTTCTTATCTCCTCCTCTGTTTGATGATTTCTGGGTTTCTTTCTTAGTGGGGTGGGCCGTTGAAGCGATGCTCCATGATGTCGTGCTCTTGGGAGTCCTGGCGGGGGACTGTACACTCTTGTCACCAGATAATTTTCCCTGTTGTTTGTACAACTCAATCGTGCTTTGCAATGTCTCTACGTCGCAATCGTCAGAAGCAGGAGTGTTTTCGTCACTATCTCTGTCTTCAGCCATGCATATATTGATAAAAGAGTTTCTAAATCCAACTGATAGTAAATGTTCTCAAAAACTCCCATTAGGGTCAAACCCTTTTAGCCTTTCAACATATGCCAGGTTCAACTTCTTGAAATGGTTTGTGAATTCATCAATGTTGTTGATGTTTCTGCACACAAAGTCCCCGGCTTTCTAGGGAAGAGGAATGAACTGCTTTTTTTTCTTGTCATGGAAAAAATGCAACGAGTGTTTGTATTGACTTGCTATTTCTGTAACAAACATCTTGTTCGTGATGTGGCATGGAAGGAAAGCATGATTTTCCTTGGAGATAAAGACCATTAGAACACTACGATTTTTCTTTTGTTCAAGTGTTCCCTTCTTGTTCAAAAAATTGGTTTCCTGGACAAACATCCAGGGAGCATCCTTTCCTAACAATAAATATTTGAAAACCGAGACAAATCCATTAAAAACCTCATAAAAAAAATGGGAGGCCTTGTGCCTCCAGAGGGCCTAGTACCAGGATGTTACTGGGTCAAATTCACAATTTATTTTCTTGGAAAGAGATAGTTTTGGAAATGGGCAGCATTGCACTATTGCGAAAATCAAGTAGGAAGACATATAAAATTTATTCGATTCTTTGAATCATGACAACTGTGAACAGATTTCAATGGAAAATAGCTTCCCCCAATCGAAAATGAATTGTTCCTTGACTGTGAAGTAGAAAATATAAATAACCATACATGAAATACTTGCCGAGGATTCCTGTCCTGTTATTCTTGTAAACAACCAAGCAATTTCCCGGAATGGATTTCTAAAGGAACTTACCTGCAACTTTGTGATATCTTCAGAAACTGCTGTCAGGTCTTCGAGGAACTAGGCTAAGATGTCCAACCCGTTATCATGTGTTTCTAGGAATTGCTTGCAGTCTTGTCCTCTGAAGGTCAATGTTGGCTCCGACAATCTTAACATCTTAGACCTGAGGTGCCAAATAAACAAGAGAATGGTCACACAGTAGAATAATTCTTAGGCTTGAAATATATTTTTCGGCGCACCAAGAGACCAACTCCTTACAATAAAAAACCTTAGGGATGCAACCTGCATGGGTGATTCCAGAGGTCCAAATCACTTCATTTTGGGCAGAACGGGATGAATAGTAAGAGTATGCCCTGCACCATTGGAAGTTCTGGTCCCGACGTCCAGAGATATTGACTGTATCTCCACAAAACTGTTGTCGATCTGCTGCCATAAGTTTACAAGAACATTTGTTTTCTCCAGATGATGTTTGAAATGAAGAGTTGGAAGGGATAATATAACGCTGCACAAATCTTGGTCCAATGCATGTGAATGGGAGATTTCCTTGAGACTTTCTCTCATTAATGACAATTTCAATGGCTGTTGCATGATGCGCTGTTAACATTAAAGACTAGTAATTGCATACATAGAAGTGTGAGCATGGCAGATACGGAAATGAACAATTAAGCATTGGATATTTCTTGAATGGGCCAACATGACAACCCGTGTTTGAGATGAAAAATCGAAAGGGAGAATATAACTCTACGCAGATATTGGTTTAATGTGTATTAATGGGAGATATCCTCAAGCGTTTCACTCATTAATGACAATGTTGATGGTTCCTGCATGGTGAGTTGTTAGAATTAAAGGTTAGTAATTGCATATTAAGAAATAAGTATGAAGGTCGCGGGGATGGGAAAGAGCAATTAAGGAGTGTCTAATTATCGAAAGCGGTCGGGCATGATTCAAAATAGGGTTACAAGGTACAACCGTTGGAGGTGAGGGCGCGAGGGTCAAATTGTATGTCTCAGAGAGGACATTATAGGACAGTCCAGAGGTCAATTTGTATATCGCGGAAGTTCGGGTAATGTTTGCAAGACACAAAACGATGGAGGTGCAAACGTGAGCCCGCGTATCCGAAAACCCGCAATCGAAAAAGTGGCTCAAGTATGGAATAGAGAAACGACTGGGCCGATTCGTTTTCACCAATATATTGAAAATTGTAATATATATCCCATTGCGTGGAAAGATCTTTTCTGTAGGTCTCTAGGCAAAAAAGGGAAAACAAGAGAAGATAAATTAATTTAAATTCGAGGAGTTGAGATTTATTTAAATTTTACTGTTTCGTGGATGCTTTTTCTTTTTAAGGGTGGTCTGTATAGTTGTTGCGCGATGAACTATTAGAATTAAACCTTGGTCGGGTACAATAAACAGTGACTAAGAATTGGATATTTCATGAACCCTCCAACCCGAGGAACTGCGAAAGAGATTCCAAGAAATGGGAAAGTATGGAAATCCGTCAGACGGGATTCAGAATTAGGGTGACAATGGTTCCCTAGGAGACATGATTTCCCAAGGGTCAAATTGTATATCACAGAACTCCATGAATGCAAAATGTGTACCACGGAAGAGGGGATGATATGGGAGTCCAGCGATCAATCTGTATATGTCATACCCTTTCACTCATTAATGACATGTTTAAGGTTCAGGCACAATGAAGTGATAGCATTAAAGCTTGCGAATTTCATTTCCAGAGAGTAGGAAGGTGGTGGGGACAAGGAACAACAAGTAAGGAATGGCTAATTATCGAAAGTGGTTGGCGACTCTTCATAATAGGGATACAAGATATAACCAACAAAGGTGGGGGGCCGAGGGTCAAATTATATCTCTCGGGAGTTTTGAACACATAATATGTAACATAGAAGAGGGCATGATGATGCATTCCTGGGGACAAATTGTATATCATGGAACTCCGGGTACTGTTTGCTAGTCGTGAAACTTTGGAAACACAATATTGAGCCTGCCAGTCCGACAACCTGCAATCGAAAAAATGTCTAAGTATGAAACAAGGAAAGGGCAGGGCAAACTCGATACACAACACATGTACAATGCCATGGAGATACAACTAACTTGGGGCTAAGTTTTGAAAAGAACGGTGGACGACTGGGCTCGTGACAGGGCATTCTAGCAGACAAATTGTATATCGCGGAACTCTGGGCACTGTTTGCAAGTCACAGAAGATTCAAAACAAAATTTTGAGGCCGTCAATTTGGGAACCCGCAATCGAAAAAGTGTCCAAGTATTGAATAGGGAAACACTGGCCCATACTTGTTTTCACTAATATATTGAAATTTGTAATAGCTTTTCCATTACCTAGCAATATCTTCTTTGCATGTTTTTGGACAAGTTTTGTAGGGATGGTTAGACCTTGAGAGTTTTGCATATTAATGACGATATTTATGGTTGTTGCATGATGGAATTTTAGTATTAAACCTTTGGTGTTGCTATTGGCATGTTTTATAGGAAGAGTGTGCTTTTCATTGATGGGAATAACAACAATGACGATGGAAAATAGGAAAATCATAAGATCAGGAGGAGAAGTGAACAATATACAGAGATCAAATCTCAGAAGGGAAAGCACAATACATAAACATGATCAGGATCAAATCCTTGATCGTGGATCTGCTTCGAGAGTCCTCACGACCATTGGATCACTTTAAGTGGAAGGATAGGATAAGAGGGGAAAAATGGTTGAGAATTCGATTATCTGAATTTTCGTCAGTCATTGGATTGATTTAAGGTGGAAGGACATAAGCAAGGGATGATATCTGAGATCTCAATCACCTGAATTTCCGTCAGCCGCCAGATCGAAATAAATGGAAGGATAGGATAAGAAAATATGGAGAGACGTTAGATTTAATCCAAGGTAAATATGCATCGCAGACAGATCAAGTCGTTGATCTAATATCTTGATCAAATGAACATCATTCATTTCGGGTCTAAAGTTATGAGGAGGTTACGCTCCAGAAAAATTTCACTTCAAGATTTTTCAATTTGAGATTTGAAATCCCCGAAGTCCGGAGAGCCGGAGAGTCGAAGTAAATATCGATCGTTCGATCATCCGAAATAAATCTCAGTCTTCAGATCATCTAGAGTAAATATCAAGTGTCAGATCATCCAAAGTGGATCTGGGCCATCTGATCCAGAAGAGACGTGGCGTAAATATATGGATTTCGGGTAAAGACCTGAAGTAAGCCTCAACCGTCTAATCCAAGAGGACACGTGGCAGTAATATGCATACTTTGAGGGGAAGTAAAGTTTGAGACTTGATATTTCAGAAGTCCGGAGACCCGAAGGAGATCTCGACCATTGATCGAGAAAGGGGCCGCAAAACTGTTGATCTGGCTGAAATGTCAAATTCCCAAAGTAGAGGCAGAGTCATCGATTGATAAGGATAGGTGTTCATAGATCATCGAATCCGAAAGATTGGAGTACGGAGAAAAGCAGGGTTTGAAATTTGAAATCCCTGGAGCTTGGATCACGAAGTAAATCACAGCCGTTGATTTAGGAAGGTTAGATATGATATGCAGAAATTGAGAGGACAGATCTGAACCGTCAGTTCAGGAGCACCGTCAAGATCATGAGATTGATGGTCCCGTCACATTGCGGGGATTGAAGGTGCACGAACTTTAAAAATTTAAGGGCGGGCCACAATTAAAACCACGGTTTTGGATAAAGGACACGTGGAGGCTCGAGGTAAATTGCGGGGAAAAACATAGTTTGATCTCAAACCACCTTTGGTCGTGCCCACAATCGCATGGTCACATGATATCATCTCCCTAGGTCACATCAGTGGAAGATAGGGGAAGGGGATAGCGCTACTAGGCTCCACATCGGAGGTTACGCATTGAAAAGTAAAAAATCCTATGCGTGTATAATCCAATGACGCTGATCAAATATAATCTGATTGAAGGGTTACTATTTCACATCGTGATTTCTTGATCAATTACAATTCAATTACACTAACTGAATCATTGTTCCTAAGCAGTTGAATCATTGTTCCTGAGTGGTTGAATCATTTTTCCCGAGCATTGGAATCATGATCCCTGAGCATTTTTGAGATTCCCAACTTGAGCGTTGGAGATGCAGAGTGTAACGGATGATGAGAGCAGGAATAAAAGAAAAATTTCGTGACAGAGAGAGGTTGCTTTTTCTCTGTAAAAAGTAGTCGATCTATAAGCAATGAAGATTACAACATGAATCGAGGGAGAAAATGTAGAGATGAAGAACATAATCTAGAGAGAGAAGAAATGGTGAAAACAACAGACTATACGAGAACTTAAGTACAAGAAGATGCAAGCAGGAAGACACTGATGCAGACAGATAAGACCAGTGTAGCAGAATAGTGATGAGACTGGTCAACCATTGATAAATACTGTATCATTGTAATAAATTTCAACAAGTAAATATTTATATCTCAGGGTGGTAGGGTGGTGCTAGGGACAACTGTTGTCCTCAAAGTTTCAAGTGGGTGCTTGAACACAAGGAGTTGTAGCTTCCATCTGGTTGTATCCATAAAAACTAGAGTGGTAGGTTGGTGCAAGGGAGAACCATTGTTCTCTGTTATGTAGGTTGGTGCCTGTGTGACTGAAAGTTGGTTCTTCCATCCAGTTGGTGCTGGAACACTCAGGGAGTTGGTGCTTCCTTCTAGTGGGTGCTAGAGAAACCATAGAGTTGGTGTTCTCAACAAGTTGCAACTTGTTAAAGAAGAGGTTGTAGCCTCATTTTGAGTTGGTTCTCAAAGAAAGATGATGTACAGAACTTAAAAGACTGTCTATCATTCAAAGAAGAAGAGGTTTTCTCCCTTTATGGGTTTCCTCATGAATATCTGTCTCTTTGTATATCATATGTGTGATTGATGTTTGTTATTTCTATTGCTCATGTCTTGCATAATATTTATGATCACTTGGATAAAATTAATAATATTTTAATAGGCATAAAAGGTTTTAAGCATAGTAACAACTAATTCACCCCCCTCCCCTCTTAGTCATCTTAGTAATTCCAACAATTGGTATCATAGTGGGTTCCTTTTATTTAAAGGTAGATCAGTAAGCTTAAACATGACAAGCCATGAAGGAACTTAAAACAATAAGCCTCCTATGTTTAATGGAACAATTTTTTCCTTCTGGAAGGTTAGAATGAGAACATACATCATGGCCTTAGGTGCTGATGTTTGGGATGTTGTAGACACTGGATATACAAAACCTGTTGTGTTAGCTTCCAAATATGATAAGTTAGAATTTAGCTTCAATGCAAAGGCAATGAATGCTATCTTGAGTGGGCTTGCTGAAGCTGGATTTGTAAAGGTCATGCAACTTGAATCTGCCAAAGAAATGTGGGATAAACTTATTAGCAGTTATGGAGGAGATGAGAAAATAAAAGATGCCAAACTTCACACACAAAGATTGAAATTTGAAGAACTAAAGATGAATGAGGATGAAACAGTTAATAAATATTTTTTAAGAGTTGAGGAGCTTGTGAATGCCATGAAGGGTCTTGGTGAGAAGATTGAAGACGCATTTTTAGTTCAGAAGATTTTAAGATCTCTGCCTGATAGATTTAATCCAAAAGTTTCTGCAATAGGAGAAATGAATGATCTTAAAACTTTGTCTATTGATCAACTCCTAGGAACTCTAAATGATTATGAAATGAGGATTAGCAAAGATAAATCCACCACTAAAGAAGCATATTTTAAAGAAAACAAGAGTACTGATTTGGAATTAGATGATATTGAGGAAAAAATTGTGAGAAGGTTAAAGAAAGGATCAGTAAAATACCAAGGCAAGATTCCATTCAAATGTTTTAACTGTGGAAATATAGGTCACTTTGCATCTAAGTGTCCACACAAGAAGAAGGACCAAAACTCTGAAGGTGAAGAGAAGTACAAATCCAAGAGATTTGGTAAAAATAAAAGTTTATGTGTAAACAATGATGACTCTTCTGAAGACACAGATAATGACTCTTCCTGTGAAGATAAGGTTAATGAATTTATGCTTATGGCCAAAGAGGATTATGATAATAAAAAAACAGGAGGTGATGCTAATGATGAAGAGGCTGTGGTTGATATGGAAGGTGAACTAATCAGTTCTTTAGAAGAGATTGGCAGACTCAGACTTAAGAAGAGAAAACAAAAACAATTGTTGATGCAGTTTGAAAAGAATGGTAAAAAACCCGATGAAGACTTTTCCCTGCTAAAAGTGGAGTTAGAAGAGGGAAATAAAATAGAGGACACTCTGAAGCAATATTTGTCAGAGAATAAGGCAATATGTGAAGCGTTGGAAGAAGAGGTAGTAAAAACTATAAAAGAGATGGAGAAGTTTAAAACATTGTATCTCCAAAATCTTCCAAGCATTAAAGCCTTAGCAGAACTAAACAACATTTTGAGCAAACAAATATCTCCTTTGTTGAAGACTGGTTTAGGCTATGTAAGTGGTTCAAGTAGAAAACATACAGAAATAAAAGAACCAGTAAAGATGATCAAGTTCCAAGTCAACAAACAATTAGACCATGTGAGTACTCTGCCACCAAAAGCTAATAAAGACAAGATGATCCCTAATAAAAAATAAAGATATCAGAAGATGGAGCAACAAATTCTAAGAAGAAGGCCATCCTTCAAGTACCAAAATTTCTTCCATGGTTACTGTTTTTACTTCTCTAATTTTGGTCATAAGATTGCAAACTGACAAATTAAGTTTAGAGACATGCAACTGAGGAGATCAAGAAATAAATAATATTTGCAACATAGAACTAAACAACCAATGAGTAGAAAAAGTTGCATCAATCAATTTGACCTATTGAACAATGAGCTCGAATGCTATAATTTTCATAACTTTGGTCACAAATATGCAAACTGCCATCCGAAGAATTAAAAAGTAGATCCAAGGATAAAACCCTTATCTAGAAATGCCAGCACATGGAAAAATAAAGATAGTGAAAAATGTGGTCTAGTAATTTCATCTCAAAGACAAAAGAACCCCTGGTATATTGACAGTGGATGTTCCAAACACATGAATGGAGACAAAAGTAAGTTTCTGTCTCTAAGTGAAAGCAAATCATGAAATGTAACCTTTGGAAATGATGCATCGAGAAAAATCAAAGGTAAAGGAATGGTAAGTCTAAGAAATGGAAAAGGGAAAGCTCAAGATGTGTTGTTTGTAGATGGTCTGAAACATAATATTCTTAGTGTCATTCAAGTTTGTGACAGATGATGTAAAGTTATTTTCACTTCTAAAGATTGTAAAATTCAATCTGTGAATTCAGGACAGTTGATTGCAAAAGGCATAAGAACATAAAACAATGTTTATGTTTTGAAAGAAGAAAAACAAGAATGCCACTTAAACAAGTATGATGAAAGCTGGTTATGGCATAAGATACTAGGACACCTAAATTTTGATCATCTAATCAAACTTAGAAATATTGGGGAAATAAAAGATCTTCCAAAAATATCAAATCCATATGATTTTGTATGCAAACCTTGCCAAATAGGAAAGCTCACTCGGACACAGTTTAAATCTAATAACTTTGTATTAACAGAGAAACCTCTCCAGTTAGTACATATGTTATGTGGACCATCAAGGGAAGAAGGTACAAGAAAACAAAATTACTTCATGTTGATTATTGATGATTATTCTAGACTTACATGTGTTTCCTTTCTGAAAGAAAAATCTGAAGCATTTGAAAAATTCAAAGTGTTTAAGGCTCTGACTGAGAATCAAACAGAAAAACGATTGCAGGCAGTAAGGTCTGATAGAGGAGGAGAGTTTAGTTTAAGGGACTTCAAATGTTTTTGTGATAAACATGGGATCAAAAGAGAGTATATTATTCCAAGGACTCCACAACAAAATGGAGTAGTTGAGAGATAGAATAGATCAGTTCAGCAGATGGAAAGATCAATGATCAATGAAAGGAATATTGCTCAGACATATTGGGTGGAAGAAATTCATACAACTATACATATTCTTAACAAATCTCATCTCAAGCCACAAAGTGATAAGACTCCTTATCAACTATGGTTTGGAAGACCTGCTTCAATCAAGCATTTTAAAGTCTTTGGGAGTAAGTGTTATATCAAGAACAATGATGAAAATCTTGGAAAATATGATGATAGGGCTGATGAAGGTATCTTCTTAAGGTATGCTACAAACAATAAAGGATACAAATGATATAATAAGAGGCTACATAAATTGGTTGATTGTATTGACAGAAAAGTTGATGAAGAAATCTCGGTACGAAATGTAAGAAGTGTTGAATAAACAACAAAGGATATAGTTGAAGTTGAATATGAATAGGTCCAAGAATCAGAAAGAGAAGACTCTGAGTCAGATGAAGATACAAATACTCAGGAAAACTCAAATCAATAGACAACATCAAATTCTCCCTCTAGAATTACTCAAAAGAATCATCCTGCAAGTCAGATAATTGGTGAGAAAGACAAAGGTGTACAAACCAGAAGAAGGATAATCAAAGACACTGAGCAATCACACATAGCCTTCATATCTATGGTGGAACCCAAGAACTTTAATGAAGACAATAAATATGTAAATTGGTTAAAATCAATGAATGAGGAACTGGATCAGATTGAGAAGAACAATACTTGGGAGCTTGTTCCTAGACCTGCATATAAGAATGTAATTGGCTCTAAATGGGTGTTTAAATATAAAGTGAATGAACAAGGACAAATTGTTAGGAATAAATCCAGATTGGTCTATAAGGGATATGCACAAGTTGAAGGACAATATTTTGATGAAACCTTTGCACCGGTGGAAAGATTGGAAGCCATCAAAATGTTTCTTTCCTATGCATGTCATAAGAAATTTAAAGTATATCAGATGGATGTTAAGTCAACATTCCTTAATGGAGATCTAGAAGAAGATGTATATGTGGAGAAACCTGAAGGTTTTTCACTAAAATATAATCCTGACTATGTCTGTATGTTTAAAAAGACATTATATGGACTGAAACA
>JZKD02S2213063.1:315229-331422 GCA_000966675.3 Picea glauca
CATTTATTTCTAACATGCAACCATGTATGTTGAATCTATTGCAAAGATTTTAAAGAAAATACTCTCACTCAGAACCCTGAAAATCAATCAATACAAACACAAAGAATAACATGTATTTCACTAATTATGGCTTAACATATTATTTAGAGAGATCTATAAATAAAATATTGACAACAAGTTTGCAATATATTATTTATTACTAAAACAAAATAGTACAAAGATTATAATTACTCAGAAGAGAATAGTCTTTGGATTAACTGAAGAAATATTACAAAAAACTAAGAAAGAAGAAAGGAAAGAATATGCAAGAAGGTGGTGAATCCTCCGGTTGGTTTTCCAATCTACTATAAAAGATACGGCCATGTGGGATCTGAGTGCCTTCAACCCCTGTGCTGCAAGAAAACTCCAACCCCTTTATTCTTCTCCAATCCTACCTTTTATCCTTTCTTGTATGTTAATTTATGCCTCATCTTCTAGTAACTACATTCCAAAAATATAAAGTTATGGTTGAAGGAGTTTCAACAATTTGCTCAATAAAAAAGAGGAAATTTGTTAATATTCCATTTCCACCAATTAATATCATTAATTATCATATTTTTATAAATAATCATGAGTATTTGAAGATTGCTCCATTCTCAACTTTTTCACAAGCAAAATTAATTTTTATGAACATTCAAATGGTTGAATTCATATTCAAATTTCACATAAGCAATATGAGTTGAAGTAATAACCTTGATGAGGGTTTCCATTCATGGATTTTACATAACAAGAAGATTAAAATAGTACCCCACAACTTTCTCCATTGATTTATACACATGGATACTCCCAATGATTTTGCATTAATCCAAGCAAATGCCATCCTAGAATTACTTTCAAGGTGCAATGATTAAGAACAACCATTGTTACATTGTATATGCATTTGGTTTAAAAGAAACTACTAATGCATATTTTTGAACAACTCACTTTGGATTCAATCTCATTTAGACCCAATGATTTTGGTAAATGATCCTTTTCATGCGACCAAATCAAAAAGTGAGTCAACAATATTAAATTTATTTTTTTCGAAGGAAAACCTCATGAAAAATCCTCTGAGTAATCCCCCATGATCCATGGATGGTAAACGAGGTAAACCGTTATCCTTGATTATGGATCCTAACCTCGTGGGGATCAAGAGAGTCAAATGCATGACCTCCCCAACTTTAGGGTAGAGATATCACATCTAGCTCATGATAGCTTGAGCTAACCCTCGTGGATAAATAGTATAAAATTTATGTATATCTATCTAAGTCTATTAATTTTTGGATTCATACCTTACTCTGAACACTTGGTAACCAAGATATAAACATCACCATTTTGGGTGACAACGTTTTTCATACACTTGGCATGCAATAATTTGTACAAACACTTTCCCACAATTTAAATACAACAAATCAAAATATCAAGAAGAGGAGATCCATGGACATCAAGTCTGGATCTAGGTTGAACCCCCTCCGAAGGGTGTTATGCGTTTACCAGAAAGTCACTAGATCATGGAATCAACCTCTACAAACCTTCTTTAGACTCAAAATGGTGGTTGCAAGTCAATATAGCACAAATTCCCCCTAAAGTTGGTCCGAATCAAAATAGAATTGCCTAGGGACACGATTTCTTAAAATCAAATCAACAACCCATAAGATCACGAAATTTCAAGATCAAACTCAAATAAAAACATGTATATTCCTTCCCAAAATTTATTATCATGAATCTATAGTTTGTTTTCTAATAACACACAAGTATTGCCCCATTTATCCATTACCATATAGAGAAATAAAGAAGGTTACAAAACGTATTCATATCTTTTCACAAGTTAATCAACATCATGCACATAGATTTTACGCAAAGCAATTGCACCATATTACTTGTTTGATTTAACCACTTACTCAAGTTAAGAATATTGAAGGTATGAAATCATGGTTAGATATAGAAATTCCCAAATACACATTGAACACATTTAGACATTTTAACAAACACTTGGCATGTATACTATCGACTACATTTAATCCTACAAATATTATCCCATAAATCTTCCCTATTTAGCAACACAATATATCCATGAACTCGAGGTTTTAACACAAACATGTTTCCTCAATTTACTAGCATAATGAATACTTAATAGGTATCCAAATTAAACTTAATTAATTTCCCAAATATACAACATCATTCATTCAGGAATTTTTCCAAACATTTGGCAAACAAACCCCATACTTTTGTTATGAACTAAGATTTAGCCAGAAACTTCATTCAACAAATATATATTGCTGAATATGTCAATTAATTTATTATATAAACAACAATTGAAATGATCTCTATTCATCCTTGAGAGTAGGAAAAGTTATACATGAGATACTAATCCATTTTTAAAAAATGCAACCAAATCAATTCTTAAGCCAACCATTTATCATCTTTGTGAAGTATATCCATTTTTGTTTTTGTCTGGCCAATATGACCTATTTTTCACATCAATTTCTTCACATCTCAAGAATTTCTTCAATTTCAATCCACTATTAGTTATCCATTTCTCATCAAAAAAAATATCATATTAACAACTAAGAAGCTCATTCCCTCATTCGCAAATTTACTCAATAGTTAACAAGCATTCTTTGAATGCCATTATGATACCACTAAATTTACATTTAAATTTTCAAATCAGATGTATAGTTAATTTACATAACTTGCAAAAATAATACAAATTATAAGTGACCACTTACCCATACTACAAACATGTCCAAGCTCCAAATTGTTTATGAGACCTTGGAATTATTATAGTGATATTAGAGAATATATTTAAGTAAATCTATTGTATTGCATATCTGTCTCAAAGGTTGTTTGTGTGTCTGTGTGCGCTATGCACTTGATAGATTCATACCAAATTTACATTTACATGATTTACATGATTACTCATAATTCAATTGTCTTGGTTATGTTATTAGGTTCATATGTTGCATACCTTATATAAAGTTGTTTTGAAGTTATAACCATGTTTGCCATACGTTGTTCTATTGTTGAAATTGTTCATTGTTTAAAAGTCACACATTTTATCTTCATCAACTAAGAACTAAAGTAATATTTGCAAATATATATTTCCACACTTCATCATAGTATAATAAATCACTTTGGAGTATAATCATAAGGTACCTTAGGTATTGATTTTTTCTCTTGGTTATATTCTTTTACCTTCGGTTTTGTTTAAGTTCTTTTACTCTAAATTTGAAGGGATTTCCATTTTTTTTTATAAAGGATATTTAATTTTGAAGAGTGTTACAAGTGTTAGATTATAAGTCTTACTTATGTAGTAATATCAAGTTGTTAGGGATTGAGTTATTGTTGGATGATGGTTGAGATAATCACTCAACCAATTCCTCTCGAATAAGAAATAGTTAGATCTAATAACCATTTGCAACCTCTATAAAAGAGACAAACACTATTGTAATGATGAACTGGAACTAATATTGAAGTTAGTTAGTTGAATTTAGTGAATTTGTTGCAGGAATCGAATCCAAATCTCTCCTCAACTGTCTTCATTTCTCAACTGCAACATTGATTCCATTTGGAAATCACATCTCATCCTCATTCAAATATTTTTCTTGTTTCTCAGGTTCCCTTAGCTCTCGTGGGAGAAAATTCCAGACCAATGGTGAAAGCTCCAGAGAGAAATATGGGAAGCAATAGGGAGTGACATTGGTTATAGTGGTAACAAGAAATGTAGCAATAACCTTTTGAGTTATTTGTGTAGAGCTGAGCATCCAATATTCATTGGGATCAAACTTTCTTTCTCTTTGTACGATCCTAATGCAGTTAATTCTATGCAGGAAGATCCATGTGATTATTGTCTTCTAGAGACTGTGTTGGGCTATAAGTAAAGAAAAACTACATGATCTATTATTATTATCAAACAACTAGAGTGCTAGAGACTTCTGGAACCAAATTGGTCATTTGATGCAATTGGATTAAGTGCTATAAATCACACTTTCATCCATATTTCATTAATTCAATTGATATGTGTGGTTACATAGTTTCAATTTTTCTCACGAAAGCTTAATGGATACTTCTACCACATTTTTCTTTTCCTTCCCATATTCTTTAAATAGTTTTGATACAATCCATAATGCCAATTGCCTCAATTGGTTTAGGGCACCTTTGCAAGGTCCTCGAAATCAAAACCTTAGAGCAGGGTAGGGACGCTGAGGCCATAAAGATTCTATAATATCTCACTAAACATGTCCAACCCATTTTGATGAAGTGAAAATGGCATGTCAAGGTCTTCTCATAATCCTATTATCCATCTTTTTTAGGATTAAATATTGGACAAGGTACAAAATTTCAAATTAGATTGAGGAAGCTCTAACAAAGAAACATGGTTCTATCAATATAATCTTGTTGGGCACTATTTTGCATGAACACCATCGTGCACACGATGCCAAGTTTTACAATCTATTAGATGAGATCAAAAAGGAATGTAAATAGATGATGACTAAGGGAATCAATGGTACTAGAAAAATATTTGATGCCCTAGGAAAATGATTAGGAGAATTCTCACAATTCACCTCTTCCATCCCTCTGAGAGAATGCTTTGCATATTGCTAGGTTCTATTTTTAGTTGTGCCAATGTGTGTTTCTTTCAATGAGTTTTGTTTCAGTGCAATAAGTCTTAAGAGGGGTTGTTAGATTATAAGGTTAACTTATGTAATAATATCAAGTTGTTAGGGATTATTGTTGGATGATGGTTGAGATAATCACTCAACCACCTCCTCTTGAGTAAGAAATAGTTAGATATAATAACCATTTGAAATCTCTATAAAAGAGACAAATGCTATTGTAATGATGAACTAGAGCTAATATTGAATATCTTATTCAAGTTACTCTTGTTCATTCTTAAATATTTATCATTTAAGCATCATAGCCAATATTTCTTATAAAAAGGTTGTATGCTAGCATTAATATAAGAAAATTCAAACATCTAACCTTACAGTTATTGAAGAATCCATACACACTTACATTCTTACTTCATGCTTAGTAAAATAAAAAAGATACGATTCCTTCTTGAAGACCCATACTTGTTTTTTTGTTGAAGGAACCATACCAATATGTACAAGGGTCAATGCTCCATCATATTATGAAAGCATAGGAACATAAGAATTTTTCTAGATGGGAATCGAGTGCAATGCCCCATCCGATGTGGGATTTAAAAGCATACGGTGTAATCCTTTCAATGGTGAATTGTAGGCATTCAACAAAATCTTATCACACAATTTCCTATGAAAGGTATCATTATATGTATTATTAGTCAATGAAAAAATTCTCATCACACTATTTCCTAAGACCAAGAACACCATATGCATAGTTAAAGAAGGGTGGAGGCAAGAGAAAATCATCTTAGGACCCCCCTTGAACAATTTCGGGATGGTTCTCATAATATTTGAGCCAAAACCGATCATTGGATCATAGAGGGGGACAATATATACCAACTCTACCATCTTCATGAGATCAATGTGGAGGAGCACATCATCTTCCAGTTCCCCATATATTACAATATTACAAGATGGTTTTATTGTCTTTTTAGGGAGCCGTAGAGGTATTTTCCCACTTTTTCCAATTCCTAGACCAAATATTCTTGGCCTTATACATGAGAGAGGCCCTTGGACTTCACCCCTGCCTAGACCAAAACCTACACAATGGATTACCACTTTATTTTCAATGATTTTGGTTGATGGAGGTACCAAGAGGTAGGTGAACAACAAAATTGCATCTAATGGTCAGATCTATGAGACTCCGAGAGGCCTTCCATTCTCAACCAACAACACCCTTACATACATGTCACCTCAAATCTCGAGACATATCACATGACACCAACATACATGATACCTCCTCCCAATCTTAGTAATGGGTTACACTGTTTAGAGAGTGAGACATTTCTAAGACCATATATTCTTGCTCTTCGTGATCCTCCAATCAATCATCTATTAGTGGTTTCTTCCCTAAAATATTGGATGTCAGGAGACATAGTATCAGGGGGTGTTGATCACCACCTAGATGATACATCCCCTATTAAAGATTTGATGTTTTTGGTCTTTGGCTCTCCGCAATACTTGCATGCATCTACCTTACTGCTCCCCCCCCCCCACTCCATGATATTAGACTTTAGACTTTAGATCTTATTCAACATAGATTAGATATGATTATATCATTAGTTTCTAGGAGGGTCCTTTAACCTCCCACTTTGTATTTCACATTGTTGTACTTAGCAATCCCATTGACTTGTTTATGGTCATTTATTAGACATTAATAAAATTATCTTATCTTATTCATTATGGGAATACTAGGAAGATGGTGGATTCGAGTAAAGAAAAAGGGAAGAGAAAAAGGACATTGTGCCCAATGAATCAATACCCACATTGGAATATGGGAGTTTGGGTTATTTAGAGGAAATCATTATCACGACTAAGAAATGAAATCAATAAAATAGTTCCCAAAATAAGACTCCACAATAGAAGATGCCGATTTTTCAATAAAATTTAAATAAGGTAAAACTTACAAAATATATATTTTAGTTTATCTGGTTAACATTAAAATGTAACGTTTTCTTTTATTTAAAAAGAGATAAACATATTCCTTTTTTTAGTACAACTTGAGTGGGAATAATGGTCAAGAACATGTGTTTACTCCTTGGAGGTTATTATTTTGAATCCAGAGGGGGTTAGGATATGTACACCTTTGTAAACTAAGACATGAAACCCGTATGCAGAGGGAGTCCCATGTCCCACAATAAAAAAGGTCTTGTACATTAATTTGGTGTTTGGCTAGGTAGTGACCTTAAAAATTACATTATCATTATTGTAAGGTACTCGACTAGAAGGGCGCATGAACCCTTTCCCAAGTCCTCAAGGAGATAGAATTTGGGTTTCCTCCGACACCCAAGGGTCACACTAGTTGGGAAAGTGGGCAACTTGGGCTCACAAACACGCTAATGGGATTTCCCAATCATGAGGCAAAGCATAGGGTGGAAGCAACCAAGAGAAGGGGCACACCAAAGAGGTTGGGACACGTTGATATGAGGAGTGTACCCAAGGTTGAGGTGTGTCGGTCCCAAGGGACACAAAGGTTTATGATCACATGGGGTTGTTTTGGCACACCGATTCCTTGAAGGGGAACATCGGTTCATTTGGGCACGATGGTTCGCGAAGGGACACGACACACCCAAAGGACACAAAAATTTGTGAAGGTGAATTTGGAGTCCATATAAGAACAAAAGGTGCACAACCAAGAAGGAAGAGAGCAAGTGAAGAGGACAATAATAACTCTAAGGTTATGTGGAAAATTTAGACAAGGAGGGGCGAGCTCCCTCAAGGAGCCAAGTCGCTCCACGTAGGAGGACTTGTGCTGCCTTATAGTGATTTCATGGACAGAGCTGGGGTGACCTTCTTTGGTTTGAGTCTAGTAGCAAGCAAGGTGACTTTGGAGTTGGGGAAGTTTTATCATAGGTCTGGGGATGCATGATATGAGATAAAATTGCAGGTATATGTGAAGTCTTTTGACAGAGAAGAGATGGAGTTTGAGGTTGGCGCACTTTTGGGGTGCATCACGTGAGTTGAAAATGTTTTTACGGTGGATGAATATTGGGGTGACAAATCTGTGTATTAGTGTCTTGGTGAGGCAAGGTGATTCGTCTGGCTCTGCACAAGTTGTAAATCTAGCTGGTGGTGCTCATATTGTAACTGTTTCACAATAATAAGAATTAGTTGGGTGTTAGGCACGTCTTGTGTCGCCCACAATATATTTTTGTGGCTCTTGCTTGTTTCACAAGTTTTCTCTTTGTTTCATGGATGTATGCTTAAGTGAATAAGTGTTAAGCTGTTAACAAGGTTGTCTAAATATACAAGTGAGTTGCACTAGAGTAGGAGTGTGACTCACCCGTAGCCTAGAACATAGTATGGGTATGCTCTAGGTGAAGAGGCATAGTCTGGAAGAAATATCCTTGGTGTTTCCAAGCAACAAAGTGAGAACCATCACTATGTCGCATTCCCTCAAGAGGTTCACGATTGTAAGATCTGGGTAGGTTTCTTATGGGGACATGAAAAATGGCATCAGGTCTTGTTTGTCACAGATTTTGAAGAAGGGTTGGTGATCTCTTTATTTCTATCATGAAGATAGATGGTATCAGAGAAGATTTGGATCTTCACCACTACCACAATCATAATAGTGGTGGTGAGGTACATTGTAGTTGGTTTCATAGTTTTTTGTGAATGTTCACTTCCTTGGTGAACAATTCGGTGGAGTAAATTGGTTCATTGCAGGAATTTTGCATCAGAATTATGATAGAGGTTCCGGTTGATAGTGCAGTGGAAGGTTGATGTGGGCACACCCATTGTATAGACCGAGAGTAGAGTTTGCGGTGAAACAAAGAACTTGGGTATAATGGGTGGTTGTAGAAATCATTGTAGGACTTGTCGTAGATTTGATTGCAGAGACAATTTGGACACAGACTTGGTGAAGGCTCGGTAAGGTGGAGTGACCTTTCACATAGATAGCCTAGGTGTAGACTTGTTTGGTTTTATTTGTGATGGAAGTAAGTGCCAGACCTATGTTCACACCTTGAGAAGACTAGGAACATAGTTCATGGGTGAACCAAGCACTTGGGCAAGGTGGAATACTACACTAGGATGTGTTGTAGATCTGACCATAGAGGGTGATCGCATAAGTGATTGTGAAGTTGAGTAGTTTTGGGTTGCGATGAAGTGGATGCACCTTTGTACAGACTTATGATAGGGAAAATGGACATTCAATGAGTTGAATCACTTGGGTGAGTTGGGTGACTCAGAGAAGCTTCACATCAAGGAAGTTGGTTAGGCACATTTTCATCATGACATCTTTGTGTCGTGCATCATTGAGAAAAACAATTGAGTTGGCCTAGGTTGTTGGACGAGTGGGTCAACTACAACCTTCAGATGAGGTGACTATTCATAGAGTTATGTAAGTTAGTTAATAACAGTATGACTTGGCAGTCAGGTGGTGTGTGCATGGTGCCTTGAAGCGGAAGAAGTCAAGGTGCGGAGATGGTAGGACATTGGAAATGAGTTTGTCCTTTTGCATGGGAAGTTTGGGACTTATATGTATTTATGAAGTGGATGGATGGACTTATCCTTTTATCATAGTGAAGGTGCTATGCAGGTTTGTGGATTTGTGCATGGTGATTGAGGGGATTTCATGTGGAGAGTCAGTGTCTTGGGAAAGTGAAGGTCCAAGAAAATATATGTGTACCATGGGTGCAACTAAGAATGTCGTTGGAAAGGTATGGTTGGTTTTGAGTTATTGCATTTCCAAAGTGTTGTAGTGAGTTCTTTGAAGGGAAGTCATATGACATGGTATTTCAATTGTAATTTGTTTCAAGAGTGAAAACTGATAGACTTGATGGTGACTCAAGTGGTGTAGATTCAAAGAATTCATGTAGCAATTGGGACACCTTGACTTGAGTAAAGGTGCAAAGATCTTAGGGAAACCTACTTGGATGAGTCCTACGATGGACTTAGAGAGATGTGGATGTAGTTGTGGAGGTGACTTGAGGATTTGCATAACTCTTGGATGAGTTACCTTGGTGCATTGGTTCCTTAGCTATATTTTTTGTGTCATGTGATGAATTGAAAATCACAACAATGGTGCCAAAGTTTGGATTCTTGCAAGAGGTGCAAATCAATTATATTCTAAGAGATGGATGGAGTCAGTAGATAAGTCAGTCAAGAATTGTTGACAGTCAACCTGAATGGGAGGAATGCATACCAAGTGACTTGGGTGGTGTTTTATCACCTTTGGTATGGGACATTGGATGAGGTAGAGTGTACCTTGGTGACTTGCAGATGACTTTGCGATGACTGAGAGATCTGATAGGGTCGTTTGTTGAGGTTGACAAAATTATTGGTTTGAACGTGCCTAAGGAATGGAAGTTCTTTGAGATGAATTATTATAGTTGGATCACTTTTGATAGTTCATTGGGACATTTGAAAAGAGTCGGTGCATTGGCCACACTCATCATAGATGTTGAGTTGTAGAGAGGTGAATCGACATAAGGAGGTGAGTTGAGAACTTTACTTGGTTTGGAGGATTGTGTGGATAGGAAGATTGCAACATGAAATATTACTTGGGCATGGGTGTTTCTCTTGCATTGGGAAGCATGGTTGAGGGTGAATCCTAACCCTTCCAAGGCATAGAGACATAGACATAATAACATGGGCGAGTGATGAAGTAATGGGGAAAAGGAAGTTTGGATGTCAAGGTATTGGTGCATATTAGAGGTTTCATATCCAGAGACACATATGCAGATGGTGATAATTCAGACAAGGAAGCCAAACTTGTGGACTTAATCACAATTTGAGTCATAAGGGAAGAGATAGTTGGATGTGTATATGCAGAATAATTTCCCTTGACTCTTCAGAGACTTGGATGCGATGCATATTGTGTGTAGAATATTTTTTAATGGAACCATGAGGTGGGCAATGGAGTCAAGTTTTCACATGTGACTTTTTTTTGGGGTGACTTAATAGTGAAATAAGGTGAGGGATGACCTTGCCTTGGTTTGAGGTTGTTGCGTGGAAGGAATTGACAAACCTTTGTGCATGGTGTGCATTCTCAAGGAATGAATGTGATAGTTCAACACTTGGAGAGTTAGTGCACAGGAGCATGACTAAGAGGTTGAAGTATGGATGCACTAGTAGGTTCGAAGTGAAAAACGTAGACATTGTGGAGGATGTCCTTGATGAAGATTGGATGATGGAAACAATAGTGAGGAAAGGGTGGACAGTTTCCTTAGTATTTGGAGTTGGATGGAGTGACAAATATGCAGACATAAAATACTAAGTTCAGGCATGGAGATGCACATTTCAAGAATTGGACGTGACAGTTGGATTGATCACTCGACCAATGTAGGACTTGAGGCTATATAATTGTGTAGAGACATGACCGAGTTGGTTGAAGCATGGGAACAAAAATAGGTTCACAAGAGTTCAACACTTGGAAATTTTCATGTTCTAATTCAGGTTGCAATAGTGGAGGAAACAATAGTAACATAACAAAGTGTGGTCGTCATAGCGGGACAATGTCAGCTTGGACATTGCAGATAGAGTTGGGTAAGAGATGTATTTCCAATGTAGAAAACATATTGGTCACACATAAATTTGGGCAGAGGATAGTGTGGATGGTTGCACAGGTTTCAAATGAATACAATGTGAGTTGAAAACTTGGGGTTTACACTTCTTAAGGAAAATTGGGGTTTCCGCTTTGGCAGAATTCAGGGTTTCCAGTTGGAATGAAACTCAAGGTTTTCAACATCATTAATTGCAATGAGGGCATGAGTTCGGGAAGATACTTGGAGATCATAGATTTTGTGGATGTTGTCGGGGAAAAAAATGACTTGAGGTTGGGGAGGATGTAATGTACCCAGCTAGAAGGGCATGGGAACCCTCTCTCAAGTCCTCAAGGAGACAAAATTTGGGTTTGCTCCAGAACCAAAGAGTCACACTAGTTGGGAAAGTGGGCACCTTAGGTGCATGAACATACTAAGGGTATTTCCCAAGCATGAGGTGAAGCATGGGGTAGAAGTAACAAAGAGAAGGGGTGGAACAAAGAGGTTGGGGCACAGTGACATGAGGAGCACACTATTCCCAAGGGACATGAAGGTTGACAAGTGCACATGTTCATTTGGGCATACCAGGTCAATGAAGGGGCACATCGGTTTGTTTGGGCGTGATGGTTCATGAAGGGACGTGACACACTCAAAGGAAACAAAGATTCATGAAGGTGATGTTTAGAGTCCATATAAAAACACAAGGTGCACAACGAAGAAGGCAAGTGAAGAGGACAAGATCAACATTGAGGTTTTGCAAAAGATTTGGAAAATGATTGGCGAGCTCCCTCAAGGAGAAAAATCGCTCCACATGGGAGGGCTTGTGTTGCCTTGAGTTGATTTTGTAGACAGAGTTGGGGTGAACTTATTTGGGTTGAGTCTAGCTGTAGGCAAGGTGAATTTGGATTTGGGGAAGTATTATCGTAGGTTTGGGTGAGGCATGCTATGAGATGGAATTGCAGGTCCATGTGAAATCTTGCGACAAATAAGAGACAACGAGTTTGAGGTGGACGCACGTTTGGGGTGCACCAAAGGAGTTGTGAAATTTGTTATGCCAGATGAGTCTTGGGGTGATTAATATGTGCATAAGTGTCTTGGTGAGGTGAGGTGAGTCATGCGACCCTGCCCAAGTTGTAAACTGAGTTGGGTGCTCACATTGGAACCTTTTTGCAATATTAATACTTAGTCATGTGTTAGGAACGTCTTATGACGCACACACTCTATCCATGTGTCTCTTGTTTGTTTCACAAGTGTTCTCTTCATTTCATGGATGTATTCTTAAGTGACTAAGTTTTATGCTTTTAACAAGACTCTCTAAGTATACAAGTGAGTTGCACTAGAGTAGGAGTGTGACTCACCCGTAGCCTAGAATGGAGTATGGGTATTCTCTAGGTGAAGAGGCATAGTCCGGATGAAGTATCCTAAGTCCTTGGTGTTTCTAAGAAACCAAGTGAGAACCGTCACAGTGTTGCATGCCCTCAAGAGGTGCATGGTTGCAAGATCTGGGTAGGCATCTTGTGGGGACATGGCAATTATTATTATAAAACAAATATTAACCCTAAACTTGAGGAGAAGTAATATATTTCATTATTATAATGGTTAATTTTATAGCTCGACAGAAAGGATGGATAAAAGGTTCCTCTCTCCCTTATAAATTTTTAATGTCACAATATTTCACTCTGTGTAATGAGGCTCATGCATAAAAATCATGCCATGCGACATGAAAAATATTATTTAGCAATGGTTAAAGATGTTTATTTGCAAAGTGGTGATGGTGATTTATCATCTTCATCATTTATATATTTAAAAAATTTAATGAGTTATTTTCTTTGGAATGATTAATTGACTTGATTACATATGTCTTAGGTTTAATGTGAGGATCTAATGGATCTAAAATAAGTCAATTTTGGAGAGGAGGAAGGGTTATCCCTAGTCCATATTTAGATCTAGAGAAGAACTTATGGAGATATAGACAATTTCTAGGGCATGTAACTTTGATATTTCAATAGGTTTAGTTAGTGGGGGTCTTGCTTGGAGGAATTTATAATTTGGAGAAGTGGCTCTAGCTTGATGTCCTAACAAGTCTTGACATGACATTAGAAGAGATAAGGATAAAAAATTATTGATGTAGCTTGGAGACAATGACAAGTCATCCTAATATCTCATGCTTGTTGTCCATGAAATCAATGTTGAGGGTAACACATGAGGAGATGGATTTCATGTAGCATTTGGTGTAGAAGGGAATCTTGGGGAAGATTTTGAGGTTTGACTTTGTGATTTGTTGTTGAATGTTGTTTTTATGGTCATGCACAAAGTGAATTTTTCATTAATAATCCAATTTTTCTAGATTTAGAAGTGCAGGATGGTGAGAAGGAATTAGGGAAAGATCATTCTTCTGATTAGAAGCTGAGAAAGGTATAAATAATTGAAGGTGGGGAGGTTAGTGTGGAAGGTAAACTTATGAAAAAAAAAGAGGAATCATCGGAGCACTAGGCCAGAGTTCGAAAATATTAAAATGGTTCTCAAGGGAAACATTGGAATGGAGGCGATCTCAAGATTAATGGATAAATCTCTTATCATACATTTTATGGGTGAGTAGGTGAAGGTGGAAACTTAAAGACAACAAATATGGGAAAATTGATCGCTAGTATTAGGGTATATGCCCAAGTTCCATAATGTTCTTCATGGATGACTCTACTTCAAATTTCGTTGAGCTAAGGATGTTGTGGAGATTAGGATAAGCCATTATTTTAGGGTCCATTGATCTTGTATTTATCCCAATGGAGTCTTGGTTTTTACCTTGGAACTGATACCCTTTACATTCAATAAGTGTGGGTGATTATGCTAGGTATTCTATTGGAATTTTGGATAAGAGACATCCTAGAAAAGGTGGGGAATTATTTGTGAAAGTTTATAACATTGCAGAAAGATTTATAACAACAAGAGGATAGAAGATTTATCAAATTGTTAGTGGAATTCGACTTATGTGAAGGCTTAATTGTTGAACTACAAATTGAGTACTGGGAAAATTAGAAGTATGTTCAAGTTTTGGACTATTATAATTTACCCTTTATACGTTTTTGTTTCCATGAAGTTGTCCATTTGTAGACTAAATGCAAGAAGAAGAAGCCAAACTTGGTTTGGAAAGAAAGAAAAAATAAGGGAAGAGATCCCGAGGATTGTAGTCCCAAAGACAAAGTGGTGTTAGATGGGGAAAATAAAAGGAGGGAGTCTACTAAATCGAGGATGGTGGTTATCCATGCAAATGAGCTTGTTGTTGGCAAAGATGAGGTCTTAATAGTTCTACTGCATGGATATTCAAAGACCATATATACACTTCCCATGGTTAATAACTTCAAGGCCAATGTCGAGCAAGGCATTATCTCCCATAATCATGAACTTCATTTCGATTCAATCTTGGATGAAAATTTGTTTAGTAATAATAAGCTATGTATTGATCAAGTTGGGGAAATAAAAGAGGAAACTTTGGGTATTTTTTCCTTGTCTCATTTTGGGCTTGTGATTAAAATCCCTAATAGGAAGGCAATGATGTGTAGCCTTGTTTCTACTAATTGTAAACTAGTGTCCTTTTCCCAGTCCTTGATAAGTGTCGGGGAGTGAAAATTTAAGGATATCAAAAGATCTAGGCGTAGCCTTCATCCTAGGAAGGAAACCTTTGTGGATGAGGGAGGAGGAATAGAAGGCGGATTGGCTTTAGACTCAATCCAAATCCATTATGTAGGTAGTAAGTCCTTTTTGGCCATAGAAAAAAATAAAGCTATAAAAAATTCAGGGAGGGAAAACAATTGATGTTAAAAGGGAGCCTTGGAGTAGGGAAGTCTCAATACAAGGTGCTCAAATGAATATTTTCTCCCTAAACAATTGAGGGGTAGTGGGCGTGCACAAGAATCTAGCCCCAAGAATATTTATTTTCTATCTACAATCTTGATGTAGTTTTAGTTCAAGAAATATTGTATGAATTAAAAAGAGCAGTTTAAATTTTATCTTCATGTTTAAAGGACTAGGCCTTTTTTTGTCTAGAGACAAAAGTTCATTATAGAGGTCTGGTAATAGGTTGGAATCAATGTATGGTCCCTTAATTCCATATACTTTGAATGCAAGATTTTTTTTGGAGTGAAGGTCAAAAGAGTCGAGGAAAGTTTTCAATATTATAAACTTGTATGGACATTAAATGGATAGGAAAGTTTTATGGGATAACATGTTAGATATAGAATGTTTAAAAATGGATAATTTTATTATTGGGGGAGACTTGAATTTGACCATGAAATTGGGGGAGGTTTAGGGGGAGACATTTGCCAGACAAGATCCCCTTGTTTATTATTTTTTAAATATTTTTGAATATTTGAATTTGATTGATATGGAGCTTGTCCAATGGACTCCTACTTGGAGGAATTCAAGAAGAGGGAGGGACAAAATATAAAAGAGGTTGGACATTTTTTTAGTGGCAGAAAGGATTGTTGAGGAAGAGGACAACATGAAATCCTGGTTGGAATAGGGGGATATTCTAACCATTTGTGTATTCTTCTTAAAATTGATTAGAATGATAGAAACCCCCGATCCATTTTAAATTCAATCACTCATGGCATGATGAGAAAGAATTCAAAGATATAGTAATCCAAAATTAGAATCAATTTGATGAAAATTATGGAACAAGGATGTTCCAATTTGTCGAAAATTAGAAAAAAAGTGAATAAATTGGTAGTGGAGTGGGCTTGAAAAAGAGAAAAAGAAAGACAAATGGAGCTAAAATTAATTGAAAGAGGAAATTAACAATCTATCTGTGAACACCGTGGATGGATTTTTTTTCAGAGGAAGAGTTTCAAAGATTCAAAAGAATGGAGGGAAATATGAAATATTTTCTAGAAAAGGAAGAAGTGGAGTGAAGAGTTAAGAGTAGGGCTATTTGGTTGGAAGAAGGTGGAGAAAATACCAAATTATTTCAAAATTATTCCAAACACCGAAAAACTATCAATAGTATTTAGGAATTAACCTTCCAAATGGTTCAAAGGCTATATCCTTTCTA
>JZKD02S2213063.1:331432-359662 GCA_000966675.3 Picea glauca
TAGAAAGGATATAGCCTTTGAACCATTTGGAAGGTTAATTCCTAAATACTATTGATAGTTTTTCGGTGTTTGGAATAATTTTGAAATAATTTGGTATTTTCTCCACCTTCTTCCAACCAAATAGCCCTACTCTTAACTCTTCACTCCACTTCTTCCTTTTCTAGAAAATATTTCATATTTCCCTCCATTCTTTTGAATCTTTGAAACTCTTCCTCTGAAAAAAAATCCATCCACGGTGTTCACAGATAGATTGTTAATTTCCTCTTTCAATTAATTTTAGCTCCATTTGTCTTTCTTTTTCTCTTTTTCAAGCCCACTCCACTACCAATTTATTCACTTTTTTTCTAATTTTCGACAAATTGGAACATCCTTGTTCCATAATTTTCATCAAATTGATTCTAATTTTGGATTACTATATCTTTGAATTCTTTCTCATCATGCCATGAGTGATTGAATTTAAAATGGATCGGGGGTTTCTATCATTCTAATCAATTTTAAGAAGAATACACAAATGGTTAGAATATCCCCCTATTCCAACCAGGATTTCATGTTGTCCTCTTCCTCAACAATCCTTTCTGCCACTAAAAAAATGTCCAACCTCTTTTATATTTTGTCCCTCCCTCTTCTTGAATTCCTCCAAGTAGGAGTCCATTGGACAAGCTCCATATCAATCAAATTCAAATATTCAAAAATATTTAAAAAATAATAAACAAGGGGATCTTGTCTGGCAAATGTCTCCCCCTAAACCTCCCCCAATTTCATGGTCAAATTCAAGTCTCCCCCAATAATAAAATTATCCATTTTTAAACATTCTATATCTAACATGTTATCCCATAAAACTTTCCTATCCATTTAATGTCCATACAAGTTTATAATATTGAAAACTTTCCTCGACTCTTTTGACCTTCACTCCAAAAAAAATCTTGCATTCAAAGTATATGGAATTAAGGGACCATACATTGATTCCAACCTATTACCAGACCTCTATAATGAACTTTTGTCTCTAGACAAAAAAAGGCCTAGTCCTTTAAACATGAAGATAAAATTTAAACTGCTCTTTTTAATTCATACAATATTTCTTGAACTAAAACTACATCAAGATTGTAGATAGAAAATAAATATTCTTGGGGCTAGATTCTTGTGCACGCCCACTACCCCTCAATTGTTTAGGGAGAAAATATTCATTTGAGCACCTTGTATTGAGACTTCCCTACTCCAAGGCTCCCTTTTAACATCAATTGTTTTCCCTCCCTGAATTTTTTATAGCTTTATTTTTTTCTATGGCCAAAAAGGACTTACTACCTACATAATGGATTTGGATTGAGTCTAAAGCCAATCCGCCTTCTATTCCTCCTCCCTCATCCACAAAGGTTTCCTTCCTAGGATGAAGGCTACGCCTAGATCTTTTGATATCCTTAAATTTTCACTCCCCGACACTTATCAAGGACTGGGAAAAGGACACTAGTTTACAATTAGTAGAAACAAGGCTACACATCATTGCCTTCCTATTAGGGATTTTAATCACAAGCCCAAAATGAGACAAGGAAAAAATACCCAAAGTTTCCTCTTTTATTTCCCCAACTTGATCAATACATAGCTTATTATTACTAAACAAATTTTCATCCAAGATTGAATCGAAATGAAGTTCATGATTATGGGAGATAATGCCTTGCTCGACATTGGCCTTGAAGTTATTAACCATGGGAAGTGTATATATGGTCTTTGAATATCCATGCAGTAGAACTATTAAGACCTCATCTTTGCCAACAACAAGCTCATTTGCATGGATAACCACCATCCTCGATTTAGTAGACTCCCTCCTTTTATTTTCCCCATCTAACACCACTTTGTCTTTGGGACTACAATCCTCGGGATCTCTTCCCTTATTTTTTCTTTCTTTCCAAACCAAGTTTGGCTTCTTCTTCTTCTTGCATTTATTCTGCAAATGGCCAACTTCATGGAAACAAAAATGTATAAAGGGTAAATTATAATAGTCCAAAATTTGAACATACTTCTAATTTTCCCAGTACTCAATTTGTAGCTCAACAATTAAGCCTTCACATAAGTTGAATTCCACTAACAATTTTATAAATCTTCTATCCTCTTGTTGTTATAAATCTTTCTCCAATGTTATAAAATTTCCCAAACAATTCCCCACTTTTTCTAGGATGTCTCTTATCCAAAATTCTAATAGAATACCTAGCATAATCACCCACACTTATTGAATGTAAAGGGTATCAGTTCCAAGGTAAAAACCAAGACTCCATTGGGATAAATACAAGATCGATGGACCCTAAAATAATGTATTATCCTAATCTCCACAACATCCTTAGCTCAACGAAATTTGAAGTAGAGACATCCATGAAGAACATTATGGAACTTGGGCATATACCCTAATACTAGCAATCAATTTTTCCATATTTGTTATCTTTAAGTTTCCACCTTCACCTACTCACCCATAAAATGTATGATAAGAGATTTATCCATTAATCCTGAGATCACCTCCATTCCAATGTTTCCCTTGAGAACCATTTTAATATTTTCGAACTCTGGCCTAGTGCTCCAATGATTCCTCTTTTTTTTCATAATTTTACCTTCCACACTAACCTCCCCACCTTCAATTATTTCTACCTTTCTCAGCTTCTAATCAAAAGAATGATCTTTCCCTAATTCCTTCTCACCATCCTGCACTTCTAAATCTAGAACAATTGGATTATTAATGAAAAATTCACTTTGTGCATGACCATAACAATAGCATTCAACAACAAATCACAAAGTCAAACCTCAAAAGCTTCCCCAAGATTCCCTTCTACACCAAATGCTACATGAAATCCATCTCCTCATGTGTTACCCTCAACATTGATTTCATGGACAAGAAGCATGAGAGATTAGGATGACTTGTCATTGTCTCCAAGCTACATCAATAATTTTTTATCCTTATCTCTTCTAATGTCATGTCAAGACTTGTTAGGACATCAAGCTAGAGCCACTTCTCCAAAGTATAAATTCCTCCAAGCAAGACCCCCACTAACTAAACCTAGTGAAATATCAAAGTTACATGCCCTAGAAATTTTCTATATCTCCATAAGTTCTTCCCTAGATCTAAATATGGACTAGGGATAACCCTTCCTCCTCTCCAAAATTGACTTATTTTAGATCCATTAGATCCTCACATGAAACCTAAGAGATATGTAATCAAGTCAATTAAAAATTCCAAAGAAAATAACTCATTAAATTTTTTAAATATATAAATGATGAAGATGATAAATCACCATCACCACTTTACAAATAAACATCTTTAACCATTGCTAAATAATATTTTTCATGTCGCATGGCATGATTTTTATGCATGAGCCTCATTACACAGAGTGAAATATTGTGACATTAAAAAGTTATAAGGGAGAGAGGAACCTTTTATTCATCCTTTCTGTCGAGCTATAAAATTAACCATTATAATAATGAAATATATTACTTCTCCTCAAGGTTAGGGTTAATATTTATTTTATAATAATAATTGTCATGTCCCCACAAGATGCCTACCCAGATCTTGCAACCGTGCACCTCTTGAGGGAATGCAACACTGTGACAGTTCTCACTTGGTTTCTTAGAAACACCAAGGACTTAGGATACTTCATCCAGACTATGCCTCTTCACCTAGAGAATACCCATACTTCATTCTAGGCTACGGGTGAGTCACGCTCCTACTCTAGTGCAACTCACTTGTATACTTAGAGAGTCTTTTTAAAATCTTAACACTTAGTCACTTAATAATACATCCATGAAATGAAGAGAACACTTGTGAAACAAACAAAAGGCACACGGATATAGTGTGTGCGTCATAAGACGTTCCTAACACATGACTAAGTATTAATATTGCAAAAAGGTTCCAATGTGAGCACTACCAACTCGGTTTACAACTTGGGCAGGGTCACTTGACTCACCTCACCTCACCAAGACACTCATACACATATTAATCACCCCAAGACTCATCTGGCATAACAGATTTCACAACTCCTTTGGTGCACCCCAAACATGTGTCCAACTCAAACTCGTTGTCTCTTCTTTGTCGCAAGATTTCACATGGACCTACAGTTCCATCTCATAGAATGCCTCACCCAAACCTACGATAATACTTCCCCAAATCCAAATTCACCTTGCCTACAGCTAGACTCAACCCAAATAAGTTCACCCCAACTCTGTCTACAAAATCAACTCAAGGCAACACAAACCCTCCCATGTGGAGCGATTTTTCTCCTTGAGGGAGCTCACCAATCATTTTCCAAATCTGTTGCAAAACCTCAATGTTGATCTTGTCCTCTTCACTTGCCTTCTTAGTTGTGCACCTTGTGTTTTTATATGGACTCTAAATGTCACCTTCATGAATATTTGTTTCCTTTGGGTGTGTCGCGTCCCTTCATGAACCATCACGCCCAAACGAACCGATGTGCCCCTTCATAGACCTGGTATGCCCAAATGAGCATGTGCACTTGTCAACCTTCATGTTCCTTGGGACTAGTGTGCTCCTCATGTCAATGTGCCCCAACCTCTTTGGTCCACCCCTTCTCTTTGTTACTTCTACCCCATGCTTTGCCTCATTCTTGGGAAATACCCTTAGTATGTTCATGCACCTAAGGTGCCCACTTTCCCAACTAGTGTGACTCTTTGGTTCCGGAGCAAACCCAAATTTTGTCTCCTTGAGGACTTGAGCGAGGGTTCCCATGCCCTTCTAGCCAAGTACATTACATCCTCCCCAACCTCAAGTCATTGTTTTCCCCGACAACATCCACAAAATCTATGATCTCCAAGTATCTGCCCAAACTCATGCCCACATTGCAATTAATGATGTTGAAAACCTTGAGTTTCATTCCAACTGGAAACCTTGAATTTTGCCAAAGAGAAAACCCCAATTTTCCTTAAGAAGTGTAAACCCCAAATTTTCAACTCACATTGTAGTCATTTGAAACCTGTGCAATCATCCACACTATCCTCTTCCCAAATTTATGTGTGACCAATATGTTTGCTACATTGGAAATACATCTCTTACCCAACTCTATCTACAATGTCCAAGCTGACATTGTCCTGCTACGACGACCACACTTTGTTATGTTACTATTGTTTCCTCCATTGTTGCAACCTGAATTAGAACATGAAAATGTCCAAGTTTTGAACTCTTGTGAACCTATTTATGTTCCCATGCTTCAACAAACTCGGTCATGTCTCTACACAATTATATAGCCTCAAGTCCTACATTGGTCGAGTGATCAATCCAATTGTCGCGTCCAGTTCTTGAAATGTGCATCTCCATGCCTGAACTTAGTATTTTATGTCTTCATCTTTGTCACTCCATCCAACTCCCAAGACTAAGGAAAGTGTCCACCCTTTCCTCACTATTGTTTCCATCATCCAATCTTCATCAAGGACATCCTCCACAATGTCTACGTTTTTCACTTCGAACCTACTAGTGCATCCATACTTCAACCTCTTAGTCATGCTCCTGTGCACTAACTCTCCAAGTGTTGAACTATCACATTCATTCCTTGAGAATGCACAACATGCCCAAAGGTTTGTCAATTCCTTCCATGCAACAACCTCAGACCAAGGCAAGGTCATCCCTCACTTTACTGCACTATTAAGTCACCCCAAAACAAAGTCACATGTGAAAACTTGACTCCATTTCCCACCTCATGGTTCCATTAAAAAATCTTCTACACGCAATATGCATCACATCCAAGTATCTGAAGAGTCAAGGGAAATTATTGTGCATATACACATCCAACTAGCTCTTCCCTTGTGACTCAAATTTTGATTAAGTCCACAAGTATGGCTTCCTTGGCTGAATTATCACCATCTACATATGTGTCTCCGGATATGAAACCTCTAATATGCACCAAGACCTTGACATCCAAACTTCCTTTTCCCCATTACTTCATCACTCGCCCATGTTATTATGTCTATGTCTATATGCCTTGGAAGGTTTAGGATTCACCCTCAACCATGCTTCCCAATGCAAGAGAAACACCCGTGCCCAAGTAATATTTCGTGTTGCAATCTTCCTATCCACACAATCCTCCAAACCAAGTAAATTTCTCAACTCACCTCCTTATGTCGATTCACCTCTCTACAACTCAACATCTATGATGAGTGTGGCCAATGCACGCACTCTTTTCAAATGTCCCAATGAACTATCCAAAGTGATCCAACTATAATAATTCATCTCAAAGAACTTCCATTCCTTAGGCACGTTCAAACCAATACTTTTGGCAACCTCAACAAACGACCCTATCATATCTCCCAATCATCGCAAAGTCATCCGCAAGTCACCAAGGTACACTCTACCTCATCCAATGTCCCATACCAAAGGTGATAAAACACCACCCAAGTCACTTGGTATGCATTCCTCCCATTCAAGTTGACTTTCAAGAATTATTGATCGACTTATCTACTGAATCCATCCATCTCTTAGAATAGAATTGATTTGCACCTCTTGCAAGCGTCCAAACTTTGGCACCATTGTTTCGATTTTCAAGTCATCGCATGACACAAAAAATATAGCTAAGGAACCAATGCACCAAGGTACCTCATCCAAGAGCTATGCAAATCCTCAAGTCACCTCCACAACTACATCCAAATCTCTCTAAGTCCATCGTAGGACTCATCCAAGTAGGTTTCCCTAAGATCTTTGCACCTTTACTCAAGTCAAGGTGTCCCAATTTCTACATGAATTCTTTGAATCTACACCACTTGAGTCACCATCAAGTCTATCGGTTTTCACTCTTGAAATAGATTACACTTGAACTACCATGTCATATGACTTCCTTTCAAAGAACTCACTGCAACACTTTGGAAATGCAAGAACTCAAAACCAACCATACCTTTCCAACGACATTCTTAGTTGCACCCATGGTACACATATATTTTATTGGACCTTCACTTTCCCAAGACACTGACATTCCACATGAAATCCCCTCAATCACCATGCACAAATCCAAAAACCTGCATAGAACCTTCACTATGATAAAAGGATAAGTCCATCCGTCCACTTCATAAATACATATAAGTCCCAAACTTCCCATGCAAAAGGACAAACTCATTTTCAATGTCTTGCCATCTCCACACCTTGACTTCTTCCGCTTCAAGGCACCATGCACACACCACCTGACTACCAAGTCATACTTTTATTGACTAACATACATAACTCTATGAATAGTCACCTCATCTGAAGGTTGTAGTTGACCCACTCGTCCAAAAACCTAGGCCAACTCAATTGTTTTTCTCAATGATGCACGACACAAAGATGTCATGATGAAAATGTGCCCAACCAACTTCCTTGATGTGAAGCTATTCTGAGTCACCCAACTCACCCAAGTGATTCAACTCATTGCATGTCCATTTCCCCTATCATAAGTTTGTACAAAGGTGCATCCACTTCATCGCAACCCAAAACTACTCAACTTCACAATCACTTATGCGATCACCCTCTATGGTCAGATCTACAACACGTCCTAGTGTAGTATTCCACCTTGCCCAAGTGATTGGTTCACCCATGAACTATGTTCCTAGTCTTCTCAAGGTGTGCCCACAGGTCTGGCACTTACTTCCATCGCAAATAAAACCAAACAAGTCTACACCTAGGCTATCTATGTGAAAGGTCACTCCACCTTACCGAGCCTTCACCAAGTCTGCGTCCAAATTGTCTCTGCGATCAAATCTACGACAAGTCCTGCAATGATTTCTACAACCACCCATTATACCCAAGTTCTTCGTTTCACCGAAAACTCTACTCTCGGTCTATACAATGGGTGTGCCCGCATCAACCTTCCACTGCACTGTCAACCGAAACCTCTATCATAATTCTGATGAAAAATTACTGCAATGAACCAATTCGCTCCACCGAATTGTTCACCAAGGAAGTGAACATTCGCAAAAAACTATGAAACCAACTACAATGTACCTCACCACCACTATTATGATTGTGGTAGTGGTGAAGATCCAAATCTTCTCTGATACCATCTATCTTCATGATAGAAATAAAGAGATCACCAACCCTTCTTAAAAATCTATGACAAACAAGATCTAATGCCATTTTTCATGTCCCCACAAGAAACCTACTCAGATCTTACAATCGTGAACCTCTTGAGGGCATGAGGCATAGTGACGGTTCTCACTTTGTTGCTTGGAAACACCAAGTATACCTCATTCAGACTATGCCTCTTCACCTAGAGCATACCCATACTATGTTCTAGGCTACGGGTGAGTCACACTCCTACTCTAGTGCAACTCACTTGTATATTTAGACAACCTTGTTAACAAATTAACACTTAGTCACTTAAGCATACATCCATGAAACAAAGAGAACACTTGTGAAACAAGCAAGAGCCACAAAAATATATTGTGGGCGGCACAAGACGTGCCTAGCACCCAACTAATTCTTATTATTGTGAAACAGTTACAATATGAGCACCACCAGCTAGATTTACAACTTGTGCAGAGCCACACGAATCACCTCGCCTCACCAAGACACTAATACATAGATTTTTCACCCCAAGATTCATCCACCATAAAAACTTTTGCAACTCACGTGATGCACCCCAAAAGTGCGCCAACCTCAAACTCACCATCTCTTCTCTATCGCAAGACTTCACATATACCTGCAATTTTGTCTCATATCATGCATCCCCAGACCTATGATAAAACTTCCCCAACTCCAAAGTCACCTTGCTTGCTACTAGACTCAAACCAAAGAAGGTCGCCCCAGCTCTATCCATGAAATCACTACAAGGCAGCACAAGTCCTCCTACGTGGAGCGACTTGGCTCCTTGAGGGAGCTCACCCCTCCTTGTCTAAATTTTCCACATAACCTTAGAGTTATTATTGTCCTCTTCACTTGCTCTCTTCCTTCTTGATTGTGCGCCTTTTGTTCTTATATGGACTGCAAATTCACCTTCACAAATTTTTGTGTCCTTTGGGTGTGTCATGTCCCTTCGTGAACCATCGCTCCCAAATGAACCGATGTGCCCCTTCAAAGAATCGGTGTGCCAAAACAACCCCATGTGATCATAAACCTTTGTGTCCCTTGGGACCGACACACCTCAACATGTCCCAACCTCTTTGGTGTGCCCCTTCTCTTGGTTGCTTCCACCCTATGCTTTGCCTCATGATTGGGAAATCCCATTAGCATGTTTGTGAGCCCAAGTTGCCCACTTTCCCAACTAGTGCGATCCTTAGGTGTCGGAGGAAACCCAAATTCTATCTCCTTGAGGACTTGGGAAAGAGTTCCTGTGCCCTTCTAGTCGAGTACCTTACAATAATGATAATGTAATTTTTAAGGTCACTACCTAGCCAAACACCAAATTAATGTACAAGACCTTTTTTTATTGTGGGACATGGGACTCCCTCTGCAGACGGGTTTCATGTCTTAGTTTAGAAAGGTGTATATATCCTAACCCCCTCTGGATTCGAACTAATAATATCCAAGGAGTAAACACATGTTCTTGACCATTATTTCCATTCAAGTTGTACTAAAAAAAGGAATATGTTTATCTCTTTTTAAATAAAAGAAAATGTTACATTTTAATGTTAACCAGATAAACTAAAATATATATTTTGTAAGTTTTACCTTATTTAAATTTTATTGAAAAATCAACATCTTCTATTGTGGAGTCTTATTTTGGGAACTATTTTATTGATTTCATTTCTTAGTCGTGATAATGATTTCATCTAAATAACCCAAACTCCCATATTCCAATGTGGGTATTGATTCATTGGGTACAATGTCCTTTTTCTCTTCCCTTTTTCTTTACTCAGATCCACCATCTTTCTATTATTCCCATAATGAATAAGATAAGATAAGATAATTTTATTAATGTCTAATAAATGACCATAAACAAGTCAATGGGATTGCTAAGTACAACAATGTGAAATACAAAGTGGGAGGTTAAAGCCCCCCCCTAGAAACTAATGATATAATCATATCTAATATATGTTGAATAAGATCTAAAGTCTAAAGTCTAATATCATGGAGTGGGGGAAAAAAGCAGTAAGGTAGATGCATGCAAGTATTGCGGAGAGCCAAAGACCAAAAACATCAAATCTTTAATAGGGGATGTATCGTCTAGGTGGTGATCAACACCCCCTGATACTATGTCTCCTGACATCCAATATTTTAGGGAAGAAACCACTAATAGATGATTGATTGGAGGATCATGAAGAGCAAGAATATATGGTCTTAGAAATGTCTCACTCTCTAAACAGTGTAACCCATTACTAAGATTGGGAGGAGGTATCATGTATGTTGGTGTCATGTGATATGTCTTGAGATTTGAGGTGACATGTATGTAAGGGTGTTGTTGGTTGAGAATGGAAGGCCTCTCGGAGTCTCATAGATCTGACCATTAGATGCAATTTTGTTGTTCACCTGCCTCTTGGTACCTCCATCAACCAAAAGCATTGAAAATAAAGTGGTAATCCATTGTGTAGGTTCTGGTCTAGGCAGGGGTGAAGTCCAAGGGCCTCTATCATGTATAAGGCCAAGAATATTTGGTCTAGGAATTGGAAAAAGGTGGAAAATAACTCTACGACTCCCTAAAAATACAATAAAACCATCTTGTAATATTGTAATATATGGGGAACTAGAAGATGAAGTGCTCCTCCATATTGATCTCATGAAGATGGTAGAGTTGGTATATATTGTCCCCCTCTATGATCTAATGATCGGTTTTGGCTCAAATATTATGAGAACCATCCCGAAATTGTTCAAGGGGGGTCCTAAGATGATTTTATCTTGCCTCCACCCTTCTTTAACTATGCATATGGTGTTCCTGGTCTTAGGAAATAGTGTGATGAGAATCTTTTCATTGACTAATAATACATATAATGATACCTTTCATAGGAAATTGTGTGATAAGATTTTGTTGAATGCCTACAATTCACCATTGAAAGGATTACACCATATGCTTTTAAATCCCACATCGGATGGGGCATTGCACTCGATTCCCATCTAGAAAAATTACGATGTTCCTATGCTTTCATAATATGATGGAGGATTGACCCTTGTACATATTGGTATGGTTCCTTCAACAAAAAAGCAAGTATGGGTCTTCAAGAAGGAATCATATCTTTTTATTTCACTAAGCATGAAGTAAGAATGTAAGTGTGTATGGATTCTTCAATAAGTGTAAGGTTAGATGTTTGAATTTTTTTATATTAATGCTAGCATACAACCTTGTTATAAGAAATATTGACTATGATGCTTAAATGATAAATATTGAAGAATGAATGAGAGTAACTTGAATAAGATATTCAATATTAGCTCCAGTTCATCATTACAATAGCATTTGTCTCTTTTATAGAGATTTCAAATGGTTATTATATCTAACTATTTCTTACTCAAGAGGAGGTGGTTGAGTGATTATCTCAACCATCATCCAGCAATAATCCCTAACAACTTGATATTATTACATAAGTTAACCTTATAATCTAACAACCCCTCTTAAGACTTATTGCACTGAAACAAAACTCATTGAAAGAAACACACATTGACACAACTAAAAATAGAACCTAGCATTCTTCAAAGGATTTGTCTTTGAAAACATTTCTTGAACCAGTAAGACTTCTTCAAGTTTCTCCCTATTCCACCGAAAGTTATAGTCTCCTAGATATGACATAAGTTTCCCTACATCATTGGAAATCTTTAGAACTTGAAATGTCTCATAATGCTCGCAAAGGTATGATGTTGAACTTCCAAATCCTAGATCTCCCTTCAACTATTGGACAACATTCCCCAAATGCATGTCTCATAACCCCACTGAGGTATAGTTTCTCTTATCCACAAGCATCATGGACTATTGAAAAACTATCAATCTTCCACTGCATCCCTCTATTTCTTCATGGTGTAGGCCTCTTAAAATGAAGAAAGCTCTTATCATCATAAATAATCTATATTAATAAGAATTGGACATGGTCACCTGAAGCAATGTGTTTTCAATCTCTTCCCTATCTTACTAATCTATATTAATAAGAATTGGACATGATCACCTGAAGTGATGTGCTTTCCATATCTTCCTTATATTATGATGTTGCTAATGAATACTACCCTAGAAGATCATTTTTAACCGATGAGCATAGCCCATAAGGACATAAAGAATAGGTATGAAAGTACTACAGTCTGAAGGTTATTATTTTTATTTTTATTTTTGTAGTAGCAATATGCAAAGCATTCTCTCAGAGGGATGAAAGAGGTGAATTGTGAGAATTCTCCTAATCATTTTCCTAGGGCATCAAATACTTTTCTAGTACCATTGATTCCCTTAGTCATCATCTATTTACATTCCTTTGTGATCTCATCCAATAGATTGTAAAACTTGGCATCGTGTGCACGATGGTGTTCATGCAAAATAGTGTCCAACAAGCTTATATTGATAGAACCATGTTTCTTTGTTAGAGATTCCTCAATCTAATTTGAAATTTTGTACCTTGTCCAATATTTAATCCTTAAAAAGATGGATAATAGTATTATGATAAGACCTTGACATGCCATTTTCACTTCATCAAAATGGGTTGGACATGTTTAGTGAGATATTATAAAATCTTTATGGCCTCAGCGTCCCTACCCTACCCTAAGGTTTTTATTTCGAGGACCTTGCAAAGGTGCCCTAAACCAATTGAGGCAATTGGCATTATGGATTGTATCAAAACTATTTAAAGAATATGGGAAGGAAAAGAAAAATGTGGTAGAAGTATCCATTAAGCTTTCGTGAGAAAAATTGAAACTATGTAACCACACATATCAATTGAATTAATGAAATATGGATGAAAGTGTGATTTATAGCACTTAATCCAATTGCATCAAATGACCAATTTGGTTCCAGAAGTCTCTAGCACTCTAGTTGTTTGATAATAATAATAGATCATATAGTTCTTCTTTGCTTATAGCCCAACACAGTCTCTAGAAGACAATAATCACATGGATCTTCCTGCATAGAATTGACTACATTAGGATCCTACAAAGAGAAATAAAGTTTGATCCCAACGAATATTGGATGCTCAGCTCTACACAAATAACTCAAAAGGTTATTTCTACATTTCTTGTTACCCCTATAACCAATGTCGCTCCCTATTGCTTCCCATATTTCTCTCTGGAGCTTTCACCATTGGTATGGAATTTTCTCCCACAAGAGCTAAGGGAACCTGAGAAACAAGAAAAATATTTGAATGAGGATGAGATGCGATTTCCAAATGGAATCAATGTTGTAGTTGAGAAATGAAGACAGTTGAGGAGAGATTTGGATTCGATTCCTGCAACAAATTCACTAAATTCAACTAACTAACTTCAATATTAGTTCTAGTTCATCATTACAATAGTGTTTGTCTCTTTTATAGAGGTTGCAAATGGTTATTAGATCTAACTATTTCTTATCCGAGAAGAATTGGTTGAGTGATTATCTCAACCATCATCCAACAATAACTCAATCCCTAACAACTTGATATTACTACATAAGTAAAACTTATAATCTAACACTTGTAACACTCTTCAAAATTAAATATCCTTTATAAAAAAAAAAATGGAAATCCCTTCAAATTTAGAGTAAAAGAACTTAAACAAAACCCAAGGTAAAAGAATATAACCAAGAGAAAAAATCAATACCTAAGGTACCTTATGATTATACTCCAAAGTGATTTATTATACTATGATGAAGTGTGGAAATATATATTTGCAAATATTACTTTAGTTCTTAGTTGATGAAGATAAAATGTGTGACTTTTAAACAATGAACAATTTCAACAATAGAACAACGTATGGCAAACATGGTTATAACTTCAAAACAACTTTATATAAGGTATGCAACATATGAACCTAATAACATAACCAAGACAATTGAATTATGAGTAATCATGTAAATCATGTAAATGTAAATTTGGTATGAATCTATCAAGTGCATAGCGCACACAGACACACAAACAACCTTTGAGACAGATATGCAATACAATAGATTTACTTAAATATATTCTCTAATATCACTATAATAATTCCAAGGTCTCATAAACAATTTGGAGCTTGGACATGTTTGTAGTATGGGTAAGTGGTCACTTATAATTTGTATTATTTTTGCAAGTTATGTAAATTAACTATACATCTGATTTGAAAATTTAAATGTAAATTTAGTGGTATCATAATGGCATTCAAAGAATGCTTGTTAACTATTGAGTAAATTTGCGAATGAGGGAATGAGCTTCTTAGTTGTTAATATGATATTTTTTTTGATGAGAAATGGATAACTAATAGTGGATTGAAATTGAAGAAATTCTTGAGATGTGAAGAAATTGATGTGAAAAATAGGTCATATTGGCCAGACAAAAACAAAAATGGATATACTTCACAAAGATGATAAATGGTTGGCTTAAGAATTGATTTGGTTGCATTTTTTAAAAATGGATTAGTATCTCATGTATAACTTTTCCTACTCTCAAGGATGAATAGAGATCATTTCAATTGTTGTTTATATAATAAATTAATTGACATATTCAGCAATATATATTTGTTGAATGAAGTTTCTGGCTAAATCTTAGTTCATAACAAAAGTATGGGGTTTGTTTGCCAAATGTTTGGAAAAATTCCTGAATGAATGATGTTGTATATTTGGGAAATTAATTAAGTTTAATTTGGATACCTATTAAGTATTCATTATGCTAGTAAATTGAGGAAACATGTTTGTGTTAAAACCTCGAGTTCATGGATATATTGTGTTGCTAAATAGGGAAGATTTATGGGATAATATTTGTAGGATTAAATGTAGTCGATAGTATACATGCCAAGTGTTTGTTAAAATGTCTAAATGTGTTCAATGTGTATTTGGGAATTTCTATATCTAACCATGATTTCATACCTTCAATATTCTTAACTTGAGTAAGTGGTTAAATCAAACAAGTAATATGGTGCAATTGCTTTGCGTAAAATCTATGTGCATGATGTTGATTAACTTGTGAAAAGATATGAATACGTTTTGTAACCTTCTTTATTTCTCTATATGGTAATGGATAAATGGGGCAATACTTGTGTGTTATTAGAAAACAAACTATAGATTCATGATAATAAATTTTGGGAAGGAATATACATGTTTTTATTTGAGTTTGATCTTGAAATTTCGTGATCTTATGGGTTGTTGATTTGATTTTAAGAAATCGTGTCCCTAGGCAATTCTATTTTGATTCGGACCAACTTTAGGGGGAATTTGTGCTATATTGACTTGCAACCACCATTTTGAGTCTAAAGAAGGTTTGTAGAGGTTGATTCCATGATCTAGTGACTTTCTGGTAAACGCATAACACCCTTCGGAGGGGGTTCAACCTAGATCCAGACTTGATGTCCATGGATCTCCTCTTCTTGATATTTTGATTTGTTGTATTTAAATTGTGGGAAAGTGTTTGTACAAATTATTGCATGCCAAGTGTATGAAAAACGTTGTCACCCAAAATGGTGATGTTTATATCTTGGTTACCAAGTGTTCAGAGTAAGGTATGAATCCAAAAATTAATAGACTTAGATAGATATACATAAATTTTATACTATTTATCCACGAGGGTTAGCTCAAGCTATCATGAGCTAGATGTGATATCTCTACCCTAAAGTTGGGGAGGTCATGCATTTGACTCTCTTGATCCCCACGAGGTTAGGATCCATAATCAAGGATAACGGTTTACCTCGTTTACCATCCATGGATCATGGGGGATTACTCAGAGGATTTTTCATGAGGTTTTCCTTCGAAAAAAATAAATTTAATATTGTTGACTCACTTTTTGATTTGGTCGCATGAAAAGGATCATTTACCAAAATCATTGGGTCTAAATGAGATTGAATCCAAAGTGAGTTGTTCAAAAATATGCATTAGTAGTTTCTTTTAAACCAAATGCATATACAATGTAACAATGGTTGTTCTTAATCATTGCACCTTGAAAGTAATTCTAGGATGGCATTTGCTTGGATTAATGCAAAATCATTGGGAGTATCCATGTGTATAAATCAATGGAGAAAGTTGTGGGGTACTATTTTAATCTTCTTGTTATGTAAAATCCATGAATGGAAACCCTCATCAAGGTTATTACTTCAACTCATATTGCTTATGTGAAATTTGAATATGAATTCAACCATTTGAATGTTCATAAAAATTAATTTTGCTTGTGAAAAAGTTGAGAATGGAGCAATCTTCAAATACTCATGATTATTTATAAAAATATGATAATTAATGATATTAATTGGTGGAAATGGAATATTAACAAATTTCCTCTTTTTTATTGAGCAAATTGTTGAAACTCCTTCAACCATAACTTTATATTTTTGGAATGTAGTTACTAGAAGATGAGGCATAAATTAACATACAAGAAAGGATAAAAGGTAGGATTGGAGAAGAATAAAGGGGTTGGAGTTTTCTTGCAGCACAGGGGTTGAAGGCACTCAGATCCCACATGGCCGTATCTTTTATAGTAGATTGGAAAACCAACCGGAGGATTCACCACCTTCTTGCATATTCTTTCCTTTCTTCTTTCTTAGTTTTTTGTAATATTTCTTCAGTTAATCCAAAGACTATTCTCTTCTGAGTAATTATAATCTTTGTACTATTTTGTTTTAGTAATAAATAATATATTGCAAACTTGTTGTCAATATTTTATTTATAGATCTCTCTAAATAATATGTTAAGCCATAATTAGTGAAATACATGTTATTCTTTGTGTTTGTATTGATTGATTTTCAGGGTTCTGAGTGAGAGTATTTTCTTTAAAATCTTTGCAATAGATTCAACATACATGGTTGCATGTTAGAAATAAATGCCTCTTATCAAAAATCAAGATTTTACAAGGGTTTTTGTTACGGCTGAATTATTGGTTTTAGGTGAATATGTCAATATGTCTTCATGAAATCTACTAACCTCATCTAAACACCAAACATGTTTTCTTTCTTATTTGAAATGTTAAGGATTGGCATCCTCTTTATTATTTCTAATAATTTAGTATTCCTCAGTGCCAAGGATTTCTATTTCATTCTCATTGGCATTTGAGATTGTTATTTGAAATGTTAAGGACTACCATCCTCTTTATTGTTTCCGATAATTTGTTATTCCTCGGTGCCAAGGATTTCTATTCCATTCCCACTGGTATTTGAGATTTTATTTTTCATCTTCCATTAACTTATTTTATGTATCTGTAATGTTGGATAAAGGTTCCCAATGGAAAGGACCTGATCTGATATTTTATTTGGAGCCAGTTGATTTCTCTTATTGTTATTAATTCTTCAACATTATATTATTTATTAATCATTTAAAACTAACATTAGTGTTTGCATTAAATAGTAGTCTCTAAGATTAATTGAAACAATAATATTTGTTACAATTTGAGGCTTACCCCCTCTATCCCAAGAGATAGCTTGAGGCCAAAAGCGGGGAGGATTTTCCCAAGCCTCCATAGCATGCCTTGGCATTGTTCCCTTGCTAGGAACAACATCCGATTGGGCATCGTTGTTAGGGTGCGAAGTAAAAAAGTTTATTTCTATGGTAAATGACAAGGATTAGATTTTGTTTCCTAGTGATGAACAAGAACAAAACAACAGTGATGAACAAGAACAAAACAACAGGCAGTTTGGTTCTTTTCAAGAATATATTTTTAAGAAAAATTTCACTTGATGACTTCACACTTTGATAATTCCATACTTTTTCCATGGAAAACTCAATTTCTTCCCGAGTAGTTGTGAGGTATGCTCCTTTTGATTTTTCTTCTATACTTGGTTTTCCAAATGATATGCTCAATATGGAAAAATGGGATAAATTCCTTCCTCGGTTTTGAGAAGATGATGATGATAACCATGCACAACACTTACAAGATTTTCATGATTGTATGAATCAATTGGGTATTGTTCATGAAGATGTATTAATGAATCTTTTTATGATGTCTTTGGAGAGAGATGCCCAAAAATGGTTTAGAGATCTCCCTCGTGTCAGTATTTCATCTTTGAGATATTTCCATGCATGCTTTCACTATAATTGTAGGATAATATATCCAGTTGAACTTCTTTTTGAACATTGGTGTAATGAAGAATTTCAAATATAATATTGCTCCTATAATTCAGAACAAGAAAATGAATTTACAGTTGAAAAAATTGAGCAAGATAGTAGTTATGAACATATCCAAGAACATTCTAAAGAAGATATAGTTTCTTTTCTTGTTCCTAAAGATAAAAATCATAACGATGATCAACATATTGTTTCCTCTTTCATTGAGAGTGATCAAGAGTTTCAAATGGTTGTTGAATCCTTTAAAGATATAGGATATGCTCATATTTTTTAAGATATTGATTTGTCTACCACTTTAGCCTACTATTTAGATTTTCATAAAAACTTTGGTATATATGATAAACAAAGTTTTGTGGAGCAACTTCTTAATGATCTTAAACAAAGTTTCAATTCCCAAGTACAAAAGGAAAAATATTTAGAGGTTTTAGTTTCCCATGAAGAACAAATACAAATACCTACAGAAGCTTCAAGAAGTCTGCAAGAGGATGTGGACATTAAAACAAAGTCTGTCGTAATAAAATCCATTTCTGAACTTTTTGTCGATAAGGAAATATTTCAAAATCCAATAAGTACTGATATATTTGATAATGAGGGTTTGTCTACTTCTTCCCTTTATGATGATAAAGAAATGTATGAGCAAAGGGTAGAAACAAATGTTCATGAAAGTTTACATAAGAATATGAGTTGGTTTTATGTTGATGGATCAGCAGTACAACTGATTCACAGTGAGCCTTCATTAGTAGACTAGTTTATGATGACTCAAGATTTGTATGATGAGTCTTTTGAAAATGATTTTTCTTATAAGATTAAAGGAGATTGTGTTGAAAAAGATAATTTATATAGCATTGTTGCTCAAGAAATGATTGAATATATGCATAGACAACAATCTTTTGTATATAATGATTCAGAGAAAATTCATATTTATGAGCTTGCATCTACTAGATTTTCAAATATTGAACCTATGTATGATGAATGTGAAGATTCAGATACTAAATATTGCAAGGGCATGTTGTTGTCATATGTTTTTGTTGAAGAAATCGTTGTTCCAAATCTTTTTGAAGACCGAGATATTAATGAATAAGGGTAGAATTCTTCATCATTATTTACAAAAATCTATAGCAACTCACCTATTTATGATGATTTTTATGAATATGATCATGGTGATTTTCAAATCTCGGCCATTTCACTTCCAGTTAAAGAATATTTAAAATCATTTTCATATGAAAATGTTTTTGTTTGTATTTATTGTCAAGAAATTTATGTTCAAAAAGTTAGTAGTCGTGATAAACATCAAATACATAGTTGTTTGGTTGAAGCAAGCAACAAGGAACAACAAATTTCTCAAGAAACATCTTCAGAAATTTTTGGCAATCAACCCAGGTATGATGATTATAATGTTGATTTCCATAAACAAGAAGAATGTATTTCTCTTTTATTATTGATGGAAATTTTCAGCAATAAGTCCACATATGTCAGTTATAAAAATCCATGTGAGGAGAAAAATGTTGAAAAATGTTTTGAGATGTATGTTCCTGTTGAAATTTTCAAAGACCAATTAGTATTTATGCAACAACCATTCAGTTAGTTAGAGGAAGTAGAATAGCAAGTTTAGCCATTTGAACCAGGATGATAGGTATATGGATAATCATGAGGTCATCTTTAATATTATGAAGATCCCATGGGAGTCTACTTGTAAGTTCCATGTACTAAAACTCTTTCACTATTTACAAATTGTGAGTATGGATTTCATTTCTATCATGAATTGCTATTATGCATACTATTTTTCATTTTAGTAATAAAGGGTGATCCTTACCTTGTATCATTGGAAGTTTCACATAACCTGACATAAGTATGGATCTTATTAGGGTAGGAAGATATGTGCATAGATAATCTTATCATTAAGCAATAGTTTAGTTGTTTAAATATTGCACATGTTTTAAAGATTTTGGTTTTACTTTTTCAAAACATGTATAGTTAGGATTATAAAATAAAAGATAAAATAAAATTAAAGTAAATATTATAAAACCTTTTTATCTCAATAATTGTAAGGTTCTTAATAGAAATTATTTTCCTAATTGGTAAGTATGTTCCTAGTATGTTTCCATGATGAGATTGGTGAACATTTCTTTCAAAGAGTGTTTTTCTCGTGATTACATTGAAAGGCTTGTTCTTTTAGTAGTCATCCCCTAGAGATTGACTGGGATGAAAAATTTCGAAACGGATTTTCTTATTTACTCGAAGTATCATATCCATACACAACATTAGATAATAATTGGTCCATGTGGAGTGATACAGTTAAGATTGTGGGGATGGACACATTAAATGGGTATACATTATTACATGGGCATATCCAACTCATATTCAATAACAGGAATCATCCCTCTATGTCTAAACATATTAATTTCCCCCCTTCTCAAGATGCTCAAATCATAAAAATGAAATTGAGATGGTGAAAGGAAATTCAATTAGGAAATGCAGGTATCTTCGTCGGGGCTATGGATTCTCGTTGGCAGTGGAGCAAGACCTTGGATGTCGGTGTAACTACACCATAGACTATGGATTATTTTTGGCAGTGTAGTAACACCGGAATACAAGAGAGGAATGATCATATGAATATTTATTTTCATACTCCATCATTAGAAGTCCCCTCAGATTTAGCCCTGTCTCAACACATTTAGACTATGTTACTGGTAAATAAACAACAATCATGCATTTCTTTGAGCAAGGACAGAGAACAACTAGGAATTTTTCTTTCAATCCTAATCGTTAGATCTATCATTCCTACCACAGATTCTTTAAGACATTGAGAGAAAAGGGTTTGATTTCATGTAATAAGTTTTTGTTTCTTTTCTTTGTAAATAATTTAGAGAGATTATAGTTTATAAATAAAGAGGAGTTCTTTCATTAAAATTCTGCAATGAGAATTAGTCTTACTTTTTTACAAGAATATATGACATTGTACTTGTATATCCATATATTTTTGTTTATTACTAATCATGTGTTGTCAGCAAAAATATTTTCTACCAAATATTAAGCTTTGGCAGGTATGGATCCTTTATTAAAGAATGTGATGAGAGAGAAAAATTGGTTTCTAAAAGAAGAGTGACTCCATGCCCAGTGATAGAAGGCACAGGTCTACAGTTCTTGGTGCCTCACAGGGAGACACCATCCCTCAGTTGGAGCTAGATTTTGTAGCTCAAAACGTCCCTCCAAAACTTTTTCGGCTTCTCACAAAATTAGCTTACTCATTGATCTTTCCCTCGCCTCAAAACCAATTTTAGTCCACAATCTTAAGATTAACTCATTTGTTTTGTCTTGTCCCACCAAATGTTGAGTTCTTCTCTTATTGTCAAATACCGTCATTATCCAAGACAAGCTAAACACCAAAAATAATTATCACTAATTGGAATGTGTCTTGTTATAAATTCATATTTATTAAAGGAATAATTCTCAAAGAATAGTTTTTATTAACGACCAAAACTGTAAATGGGCATTATTAGTCCCTGTCTAAGGTGTAGAGGGACTATAGTGATCGATAATTCTTTGACTTCATATTAGTTTTTCCTTTGACCACAAATATTTGCATAATATCTATTGTTGGAACTAGGGAACTAAAAACATTGATTTTTATATAATAAAAAATACCATATCTGTTGTGATCTGATTGGATATCAGATTGGAGGTATTATTTTTGGATTCGCTATCCCCAATGTTTGATATGTTAGCATATCCAAAGTTTTTTGATCATGTATGGTATTTATAAGTTGTTTTTTTTTCTTAAAATGTTTGGATATCCAAAGTTTTGAAGATAGATAGTCAGTTTTTTATAAGTTGACTTCATATTAGTTCGTCCTTTGAATAAAAAAAAAAAATTACATAGGCTCTACTGTTCGAACTATTGTTACTAATATTTTTTTATTATTGTTATAAAATAATAAAATAAATGTTTTTTTGTACGTAAGAGATCTGCCACACTACATTCTTTCTTAAATGTTTACAGAGCAGTTCTGACAAACTTAAATGTTTACCTAATAGTCTCGATAGACTTAAATGTTTACTTAAGAGGCCTATTACAATACATTTTCTTGTGTTTTTTTTCTTTATATGCAATGTTCTCTGCAGTAAATGTGGGCAATATTGTTCTTCAGCAGAATTGTTGGTTCACTGGTTCATGGTTGCTTCTTGCATGTTCATTGATTTCTTGTTTTCCCGTTGTTGTTGTTCTTGTTTTCCTGTTGGTCTTGTTGCAGTTTTCATGCTTGGGGTTATACAACCGCAATTGGAACTGCCCTTCTGTAGTTCCCCATTGACAGGAGGGTTTGGGTTTTGTGTTTAGCTTCGCTTGCTATTTGCAGTTTGCAGGTGGGAAATTTGACAACTGGGGATGCCTGAGTTGAAATCATCTTGAAGAACATCTTTGTATGTGAGGAGAAAATATGATTTCATTTTGCGATGCATCACTGTGGTTGTGATGGAGGTAGGTTATGTGTCCAACATTGGCCTTATGTCATTCTTTGTTGACAGTCGTGTTTGGGTTTTGTGATTAGCTTCACTTGCTATCTGCAGTTTTCAGGTGGGAAATTTGACTGTTGGGGATGTCTGGGTCGAAATCCTCTTGCAGAACATCTTTGTACGTGAAGAGAAAATATGATTCCCTTTTCTTGTGCATCGTTGTGGCTCTGATGGAGGTAGGTTTTGTGTCGAACATTGGCAATCAGGAATGAGACGAAGGCAGCATTACAATCCTTCTTCTTTGGTTGTAGTAATCACATACAAAGATGGACTACAAAAGGATTTTTATGGCTCCCAGTATTGAAAAATACCAACCGTGTGTTAGGATATTTAGACACTTAGGAGTTAGTAAGATCTACTTGGTCTATTGTGTCGTTATGAAAGTGTGTTTTCTAGTGTGTTTCTTTAGTATGCATTAGTTTGCATTTGTAGTTAGGAAATCTGATGGTCACAATATGTTCCTGACATAGAGTGATCCGATGGTTCATACTCTCCTCGATCTTAACGGCCATTGATCCGTGGCTTAACACCTGATTGGTCCATGATATCTATTTAAAGAGCATGGAGGGTCATTTGTCGATGATCAATTGTGAGAAACTCTCTTGTAAAATCTCTCTATAATCTTTTTCTTTGCATTAATAAACTGCTCCAAGTGGTCATGTTGGTTGGGGTCATGAATGTTTCCCCGTAGGGGTTTTACCACGTGAAAACATCAGTGTGTTGATCTTTGATCTATTTATGTGAGTGGTTAGTGAAGGTGTTCATCCTCTGTTGGAATGCCTTTGATGTCGAACATGGTATCAGATCCTGTTTGAAGATCCGCTCCTGTTGTAGATCGAGATCGTGAAGACGAGTTGCCTCATATCCATTTTTGTCTCTTTTCGTACATTTCTGGGATGCAAGGACTATTCCATTGCATCCAGAGCACTCGTTTCATTCAGTAACACCTTTTGTTTCACTCGAAAAGGTTTTCGTTTGCCTAAGATACGGCCATTACAGTCAGATCCGGAGGTATAAAGTTTGAATACGCATTTTTTAAATTTTTTGCAGAGAAGTTTTTTGGGTTTTATTTCAGTTTTGTTTTATTTATTTCCGAGTTTCTACTCTTTTATATATGTGTATTCTCTTTTCCCTGCACCCTGTGTGATCTCGGAAAATCAGAAATAGATAGGAAAAGATGCATCTTCCGGGTAAGCTAACCGAGATCTAACCCTTGTTGTCATCGAGAAGCGAATTTTTTTTCTTGTGTGAAAAGAGTTTTTTTTAGCAAGCTCTCCAAGGTCATCTTCAACAACAACAACAACAAACATTTAGTTAGAAGTTTCCTTATTAAGTAAGAGGTCTTGAGTTCAAGTCTTTCTTTTGTTACCTTTTTTTAAAAAGTTATGCAAAAATTGTAAAGTGTATTTCACTTCAAGTATAAAAGTGAATCATTATAAGTAGCTTTAATATTTTATTTTAGAGTTATTTTTCATGCAGCCTTTTTGTTATAAAGTAACTTCATTGTAAAAGTGATCCCCACTTATCTTTATAAAAGTGGGTCACTTCATAAAGCAGCTTACACAATCACGTGGTCATTTGGTTACCGATTGTGTCTTTTTTTAAAAAGGAATAACTCTAACATCGGAAGTTCGTTTTCAGTGCTGTTTTTTTTTTTAAACCGCATAAATTTTTGAGCTCTTTCCATCCAGATCATCATTTTCAGTTTTTTAAATCCATATTATCTGCATATTTAATATGAATTCTACAAATACTGTCTTTCTTACCAGCAAGAACTACTTTCAATGGAAATATCATATGGAAGACTTATTAAGAAGTAAAGGCTTGTACCGGATTACCTTGGGAAAGGAAAAAGAACCCACTAATGCTGATAAGAAAGCCAAGTGGGATAATAGGAATGACGAATCATGTGGACTAATAGGAATTTCCATCTCTCCTAATTTAAGGTACCACATTCAAGACATTGATTACCGCGAAGAAGCTTGGGAAAAGATTGAATCTGTGTTTGGTAAACTCAATATTATTCGAGCACAACAGTTACAAACTCAAATATTGACCTTGAGTCCAAGTGATTTTTCTTGCCTTGGAGACTATCTATCTAGGTTTAAAATACTCAGAATTTTATGTGAAGAATGTAAGATAAATATGGAGGAAGAGCGTTGCATCTATCTTATTCTTTCTGAGCTAGGTAGAGCATATTCTGTGTTTGTATCTATCCTTTATGCCATGAGAGAGGCTCTAGGGGAAGAAGCTTATGAAAAACCCACTCTTGAGTCCTTTTTTGCTTCTTTGATTCGAGAGGAAGATAAGCTTGTACAATTTGGAGTGATCAACACTGCAGGTCCCTCCAACAAAGCCTTAGTTTCCTAGCAAAAAGATAAACCCAACTATCCCAAGAAGCAACATCCTCGCTACAACAACAAACAACATAAGGGTCCCAAACCTGCTCAGACAGCTTCAGCTCCTACTGGTGACAAAGGAGGAAAATATAAAAGTAAGAATACTAACAAACATTGCAACTCTTGTGATAAAGATGGTCATGATGAGTCCAAATGTTTCAAGAAGATGGCAGCTTTAGAAGTAGTGATGAAGAAGCACAACATCAGTATTGATTCTACTTCTTCTTCTCACGGACATGCACTTTCTACTTCTGGTTTCTCCTTCAATGCAAATTCTACTTCTACTACTTCTTCTTTTGATGAGTGGATTATTGATTCAGGAGCATCTTATCATATGGATAAGGATAAATCCATATTTTCTTCTCTAAATGAATGTAACACCAAAAAATTATTTGTTGGTGATGATAGATCTCTTAGTGTTATAGGATCTGGAACAATTCAAGTAGATAATGGTCATTTCAATGATGTATTATGTGTTCCAAGTCTTTCTTGTAACCTTCTATCAGTATATCAAATCACTCATTCAGGTGAAGGTAAAATCATCAAGTTTTCACCTCACCAAGTTGTAATCAAGGATCTAAAATATCCTAAGCATGTTCTTGCAACTGGAATTGTTGATGATATTACTAGGTTGTACAAGTTTGACAACTTTGGGTCATCAGCTTTTTCATCAGTTTTTGTTGCTCATAACGATGACTTGAGCAAACTTTGGCATGAGAGGTTTAGTCATCTAAACTATCTCTCATTGCAGCAACTATGTAATCAACAGATGGTGACTGGTCTTCCTCTTGTTTCATGCAGAGATGGTGTTTGTGTCAGTTGTGTTCTCGGCAAACATCATCAGGACACTTTTGACAAACGTGCCTCTTAGCACGCCTCGGGTCCTTTGTAGTTGTTCACAGTGATTTGTGTGGTCCACTTTCTTCTCCTTCTTTTTCTGGGTGCAAGTATTTCTTAAATTTCATTGATGACTTTTTCAGACGAACTTGGGTTTACTTCTTAAGACTCAAGAGTGAAGTTGTTGACAAGTTTTGGGCCTACAAGGCCCTTGTAGAAAAGCAATCTGGACATCAAATTCAAAGGTTAAGAACAAATAATGGAGTTGAATATGTGAACAATAATTTTACAAGCTACTACACTACAAAAGGAATCCAAATGCAATACACAATTCCATATACACCACAACAAAATGGTGTTGCTGAGAGAAAGAACCGCACATTAAAAGAAATTGTTAATTGTATGATCCAATCTAAGGGATTAAGTCTAAAGTATTGGGAAAAATCCATCAACTGTGCAAATTACATAGTAAATCACACTCCCACAAAGTCTCTTAAAAATATAACATGGAAGAAGCTTGGACTAAAACTAAACCAGATGTAAGTCACTTCTATGTATTTGGCAGTATAGCATGGGCTCACATTCCTGATGAGAAAAGGAAAGCATTGCAGCCTAAAAGTGAGAAGTGTATATTTGTTGGTTATTTTGAAGATGTCAAAGGTTACAGACTTCTTCAATCACATTGTAATGACATTATTATTAGAAGAAATGTTAAATTTGATGAAAATCTATTGGCCTACGAGCCTAATTCAGTGATTGTGCCTTCTTTGGCCTATGAGCCTAATTCAGTGATTGTGCCTTCTTCGGCCTCCGAGCCATCTTCGGCGTTTGTGCCTTCTTATGATATGGTTTCTTCTTAAGATGATGACAATGAGGACGAAAATCCACCTCTACCTGCTCACCCTCCTCGAGATGAGTCCTTTGAACTTGAACCAGCACTAGCTCCATCGCTTCCTAGATGGGTCTATTCAACACGAGAAGCAGTTGGTGATCTTGTCGGTGATCCTTCAGATCAGCGTTAGACACGTTCACAGTTCCAGCGAGCCTCTTCCCTTTTGGCTCAAGTTTCAAAAACTCATGATCCAGAGACATTTGCAGAAGCTTCAGGCCAACCAGATTGGGATACAACAATGAATGAAGAGTATCGTTAATGGAAAACAATACTTGGGATCTTGTACCTCTTCCAAAAGGAAGAAAACTTGTTAGATGCAAATGGGTCTACAAAACTAAGTATGCATCAAATGGAAGTGTTGAAAGACACAAGGCTCGGTTAGTTGCCAAAGGATTTTCCCAGGTTGAAGGAATTGACTATAATGAAACATTTTCCCCTATAGCCAAAATGAATTCCATCTGCCTTGTTCTTTCCCTTGCTGCCTCACATAAATGGGAGGTCCATCAGATGGATGTTAAATCCACCTTTTTGCATGGAGATTTGCAAGAAGAAATCTACATGGAACAACCTCCTGGATATGTCCAGAATGACTCTAGCCTTGTTTGTCACCTCAAGAAATCTCGTTATGGTCTCAAGCAAGCTCCCCGAGCTTGGTATGCCAAAATGGATAGCTTTCTTATTTCCACTGGATTCTCTAGATGTCATTCTGATCCTAATGTCTATACCAAGAAAGTAGGAATCCATCTCATAATCCTTGTCCTTTATGTTGATTACCTTATCCTTACTGGTAGTGACTCAAAACTTTTAAACCATGTGAAAACCAGCCTTAAAAGGAAATTTGAAATGATAGAATTAGGCTTTTTGCACTATTTCCTTGGCCTCCAAGTTTTGAAAACCAATGAAGGATTTTTTCTTTCCCAGTCTAAGTATGCTTGTGACCTTATTCGTCGCTTTCACATGGATGATTGTAAACCAACCCCTTCTCCCTTCCAATCTGGAGTCAAGCTTTTTGCCACCTGTACTTCTCTTGAAGTTGATGCCACCCTGTACCGTCAGTTAGTTGGTAGCCTCTTATACTTGACTCATACCCGTCCTAATCTTTCCTTTTTTGTTGGTCTTGTTGCCTGATATATGCAAACACCTCATGAAAGCCATTGTAAAGCAGCTAAAAGGATATTTTTCTATGTTCGTGGTACAGTTCAGTTCAGGATACATTACAGTTTAGGGGGGACTCCTTTATTGGTTGGTTTCACTGATTCAGATTGGGCTGGCGACCCTGATGATCGGAAGTCTACTACATATTATGTTTTAATCCTTGGTTTAGGACCTGTCACTTGGGCCTGTAAGAAACAACATGCTATTGCACTTTCTTCAGCATAAGCAGAGTACCGAGCAGCGGTAAATGCAAGTCAAGAAGCCATGTGGATTCGATAGATCCTTTCAGAGTTTGGATTCTAGCACCAGCATCCGACCAGCCTTTGGTGTGACAATCAGAGTGCCATCAAGCTTGCCAAAGACCCAGTTTAACATCAGC
>JZKD02S2213063.1:381830-402673 GCA_000966675.3 Picea glauca
TGTTTCAGTCCATATAATGTCTTTTTAAACATACAGACATAGTCAGGATTATATTTTAGTGAAAAACCTTCAGGTTTCTCCACATATACATCTTCTTCTAGATCTCCATTAAGGAATGTTGACTTAACATCCATCTGATATACTTTAAATTTCTTATGACATGCATAGGAAAGAAACATTTTGATGGCTTCCAATCTTTCCACCGGTGCAAAGGTTTCATCAAAATATTGTCCTTCAACTTGTGCATATCCCTTATAGACCAATCTGGATTTATTCCTAACAATTTGTCCTTGTTCATTCACTTTATATTTAAACACCCATTTAGAGCCAATTACATTCTTATATGCAGGTCTAGGAACAAGCTCCCAAGTATTGTTCTTCTCAATCTGATCCAGTTCCTCATTCATTGATTTTAACCAATTTACATATTTACTATCTTCATTAAAGTTCTTGGGTTCCACCATAGATATGAAGGCTATATGTGATTTCTCAGTGTCTTTGATTATCCTTCTCCTGGTTTGTACACCTTTGTCTTTCTCACCAATTATCTGACTTGTAGGATGATACTTTTGAGTAATTATGGAGGGAGAATTTGATGTTTTCTGTTGATTTGAGTTTTCCTGAGTATTTGTATCTTCATCTGACTCAAATTCTTCTCTTTTTGATTCTTGGACCTATTCATATTCAAATTCAACTATATCCTTTGTTGTTGATTCAACACTGCTTACATCTCATACCGAGATTTCTTCATCAACTTTTTTGTCAATACAATCAACCAATTTATGTAGCCTCTTATAATATCATCTATATCATTTATTGTTTGTAGCATACCTTAAGAAGATACCTTCATCAGCTCTGTCATCATATTTTCCAAGATTTTCATCATTGTTCTTGATATAACACTTACTCCCAAAGACTTTAAAATGCTTGATTGAAGCAGGTCTTCCAAACCATAGTTGATAAGGAGTCTTAACACTTTGTGGCTTGAGATGAGCTTTGTTAAGAATATGTACAGTTTTATGAATTTATTCCACCCAATATGTTTGAGCAATATTCCTTTCATTGATCATTGATCTTTCCATCTGCTGAACTGATCTATTCTATCTCTCAACTACTCCATTTTGTTGTGGAGTCCTTGGAATAGTATACTCTCTTTTGATCCCATGTTTATCACAAAAACCTTTGAAGTCCCTTAAACTAAACTCTCCTCCTCTATCAGACCTTACTGCCTGCAATCGTTTTTTCTGTTTGATTCTCAGTCAGAGCCTTAAACACTTTGAATTTTTCAAATGCTTTAGATTTTTCTTTCAGAAAGGCAACCCATGTAAGTCTAGAATAATCATAAATAATCAACATGAAGTAATTTTCTTTTCTTGTACCTTCTTCCCTTGATGTTCCACATAACATATGTACTAACTGAAGAGGTTTCTCTGTTGATGCAAAGTTATTAGATTTAAACTATGTCCGAGTGAGCTTTACTATTTGGCAATGTTTTCATACATAATCATATGGCTTTGATATTTTTGGAAGATCTTTTATTTCCCCACTATTTCTAAGTTTGATTAGATGATCAAAATTTAGGTGTCCAAGTCTCTTATGCCATAACCAGCTTTCATCATACTTGTTTAAGTGGCATTCTTCTTTTTCTTCTTTCAAAACATAGACATTGTTTTATGTTCTTATGCCTTTTGCAATCAACTATCTTGAATTCACAGATTGAATTTTACAATCTTTAGAAGTGAAAAGAACTTTACATCATCTGTCACAAACTTGACTGACACTAAGAATATTATGTTTCAGACCATCTACAAACAGCACATCTTGAGCTTTCCCTTTTCCATTTCTTAGACTTACCATTCCTTTACCTTTGATTTTTCCCGATGCATCATTTCCAAAGGTTACATTTCCTGATTTGCTTTCACTTAGAGACAGAAACTTACTTTTGTCTCCATTCATGTGTTTGGAACATCCACTGTCAATATACCAGGGGTTCTTTTGTCTTTGAGCTGAAAGTACTAGACCACATTTTTCACTATCTTTCTTTTTCCATGTGCTGGCATTTCTAGATAAGGGTTTTATCCTTGGATCTACTTTTTAATTCTTCGAATGGCAATTTGCATCTTTGTGACCGAAGTTATGAAAATTATATCATTCGAGCTCATTGTTCAATAGGTCAAATTGATTGGTGCAACTTTTTCTACTCATTGGTTGTTTAGTTCTATGTTGCAAATATTGTTTATTTCTTGATCTCCTCAGTTGCATGTCTCTAAACTTAATTTGTCAGATTGCAATCTTATGACCAAAATTAGAGAAGTAAAAAACAGTAACCATGGAAGAAATTTTGGTACTTGAAGGATGGCCTTCTTCTTGGAATTTGTTGCTCCATATTTTGATATATTTGTTTTTTATTAGGGATCATCTTGTCTTTATTAGATTTTGGTGGCAGAGTACTCACATGGTCTAATTGTTTGTTGACTTGGAACTTGATCATCTTTAATGGCTCTTTTCTTTCAGTATGTTTTCTACTTGAACCACTTACATAGCCTAAACCAGTCTTCAACAAAGGAGATATTTGTTTGCTCAGAATGTTGTTTAGTTCTACTAAGGCTTTAATGCTTGGAAGATTTTGGAGATACAATGTTTTAAACTTCTCCATCTCTTTTCTAGTTTTTACTACCTCTTCTTCCAAGGCTTCACATATTGACTTATTCTCTGATAAATATTGCTTCAGAGTGTCCTCTATTTTATTTGCCTCTTCTAACTCCACTTTTAGCAGGGCAAAGTTTTCATCAGGTTTTTTACCATTCTTTTCAAACTGCATCAACAATTGTTTTTGTTTTCTCTTCTTAAGTCTGAGTCTGCCAATCTCTTCTAAAGCATGGATTAGTTCACCTTCCATATCAATCACAGCCTCTTCATCATTAGCATCACCTCCTGTGTTTTTATTATCATAATCCTCTTTGGCCATAAGCATAAATTCATTAACCTTATCTTCACAGGAAGAGTCACTATCTGTGTCTTCTGAAGAGTCATCATTGTTTACACATAAACTTTTCTTTTTACCAAATATCTTGGATTTGTACTTCTCTTCACCTTCAGAGTTCTGTTCCTTCTTCTTGTGTGGACACTTAGATGCAAAGTGACCTATATTTCCACAGTTAAAACATTTGAAGGGAATCTTGCCTTGGTATTTTCCTGATCCTTTCTTTAACCTTCTCACAATTTTTTCCTCAATATCATCTAATTCCAAATCAATATTCTTGTCTGCTTTAAAATATGCTTCTTTAGTAGTGGATTTATCTTTTTTAATCCTCATTTCATAAGCATTTAGAGTTCCTAGGAGTTGATCAATAGACAAAGTTTTAAGATCATTCATTTCTTCTATTGCAGAAACTTTTGGATTAAATCTATCAGGCAGAGATCTTAAAATCTTTTGAACTAAAAATGTGTCTTCAATCTTCTCACCAAGACCCTTCATGGCATTCACAAGCTCCTCAACTCTTAAAAAATATTTACTAACTGTTTCATCCTCATTCATCTTTAGTTGTTCAAATTTCAATCTTTGTGTCTGAAGTTTGGCATCTTTTATTTTCGCATCTCCTCCATAATTGCTAATAAGTTTATCCCACATTTCTTTGGCAGATTCAAGTTGCATGACCTTTACAAACCCATCTTCAGCAAGCCCACTCAAGATAGCATTCATTGCCTTTGCATTGAAGCTAAATTCTAACTTATCATATTTGGAAGCTAACACAACAGGTTTTGTATATCCAGTCTCTACAACATCCCAAACATTAGCACCTAAGGCCATGATGTATGTTCTCATTCTAACCTTCCAGAAGGAAACATTTGTTCCATTAAACATAGGAGGCTTATTGTTTGAAGTTCCTTCATGGATTGTCATGTTTAAGCTTACTGATCTACCTTTAAATAAAAGGAACCCACTATGATACCAATTGTTGGAATTACTAAGACGACTAAGAGGGGAGGGAGGTGAATTAGTTGTTACTATGCTTAAAACATTTTATGCCTATTAAAATATTATTAACCTTATCCAAGTGATCATCAATATTATTCAAGACATGAGAAGTAGAAATAAAAAAACATCAATCACACATATGATATACAAAGAGACAGATATTCACGAGGAAACCCATAAAGGGAGAAAACCTCTTCTTCTTTGAATGATAGACAGTCTTTTAAGTTCTGTACATCATATTTCTTTGAGCACCAACTCAAAATGAGGCTACAACCTCTTCTTTAACAAGTTGCAACTTGTTGAGAGCACCAACTCTATGGTTTCTCTAGCACCCACTAGAAGGAAGCACCAACTCCCTGAGTGTTCCATCACCAACTGGATGGAAGAACCAACTTTCAGTCACATAGGAACCAACCTACATAACAGAGAACAATGGTTCTCTCTTGCACCACCCTACCACTCTGGTTTTTATGGATACAACCAGATGGAAGCTACAACTCCTTATGTTCAAGCACTCACTTGAAACTCTGAGGACAACAGTCGTCCCTAGCACCACCCTACCACCTTGAGATATAAATATTTACTTGCTAAAATACAATGATACAGTATTTATCAATGGTTGACCAGTCTCATCACTATTTTGCTACACTGGTCTTATCTGCCTGCATCAGTGTCTTCCTGCTTGCATCTTCTTGTACTTAAGTTCTCGTATAGTCTGTTGTTTTCACCATTTCTACTCTCTCTAGCTTATGTTCTTCATCTCTACATTTTCTCCCTCGGTTCATGTTGTAATCTTCATTGCTTATAGATCGACTACTTTTTACAGAGAAAAAGCAACCTCTCTCTGTCACGGCATTTTTCTTTTATTCCTGCTCTCATCATCCGTTACACTCTGCATCTCCAATGCTCAAGTTGGGAATCTCAAAAATGCTCAGGGATCATGATTCCAATGCTTAGGAACAATGATTCAACCACTCAGGAACAATGATTCAACCACTTAGGAACAATGATTCAGTTAGTGTAATTGAATCGTAATTGATCAAGAAATCACGAGGTGAAATAGTAACCCTTCGATCAGATTCTATTTGATCAGCGTCATTGGATTATACACGCATAGGATTTTTTACTTTTCAACGCGTAACCTTCGATGTGGAGCCTAGTAGCGCTATCTCCTTCCCCTATCTTCCACTGATGTGACCTAGGGAGATGATATCATGTGACCATACGATTGTGGGCACGGCCAAAGGTGGTTTGAGATCAAACTATGTTTTGCCCCGCAATTTACCTCGAGCCTCCACGTGTCCTTTATCCAAAACCGTGGTTTCAATTGTGCCCCCCCCCTTAAATTTTTCAAGTTCATGCACCTTCAATCCCTGCAATGTGACGGGACCATCGATCTCATGATCTTGACGGTGCTCCTGAACTGACGATTCAGATCTGTTCTCTCAATTTCTGCATATCATATCTAACCTTCCTAAATCAATGGTTGTGATTTACTTCGTGATCCAAGCTCCAGGGGTTTCAAATTTCAAACCCTTATTTTCTACGTACGACAATCTTTTGGATTTGATGATCTACGGACACCTATCCTTCTCAATCGATGACTCTGCCTCTACTTCGGGAATTTGACATTTCAGCCAAATCAATAGTTTTGCGGCCCCTTTCTCGATCAACGGTCGAGATCTCCTTCAGGTCTTCAGACTTCTGAAATATCAAGTCTCAAACTTTACTTCCCCTCAAAGTATGCATATTACTGCCATGTGTCCTCTTGGATCAGACGGTTGAGGCTTACTTCAGGTCTTTACCCGAAATCCATATATTTACGCCACGTCTCTTATGGATCGGACGGCCCAGATCCACTTTGGACGATCTGACACTTGAGATTTACTCTGGACGATCTGAAGACTGAGATTTATTTAAGATGATCGAACAATTGAGATTTACTTCAGCTCTCCGGCTCTCTGGACTTCGGGGATTTCAAATCTCAAATTGAAAAATCTTGAAGTGATATTTTTCCGGAGTGTAACCTCCTCATAACTTTAGACCCGAAATGAATGATGTTCATTTGATCAAGATCTTAGATCAACGACTTGATCTGTCTGCGATGCATCTTTACGTTGGATTAAATCCAACGTCTCTCCATATTTTCTTATCCTATCCTTCCATTTATTTCGATCTGGCGGCTGACAGAAATTCGGGTGATTGAGATCTCAGATATCACCCCTTGCTTATGTCCTTCCACTTTAAATCAATCCAATGGCTGACGGAAATTCAGATAATCGAATTCTCAACCATTTTTCCCCTCTTATCCTATCCTTCCACTTAAAGTGATCCAATGGTCGTGAGGACTCTCAAAGAACATCCATGATCAAGGATTTGATCCTGATCATGTTTATGTATTGTGCTTTCCCTTCTGAGATTTGATCTCTGCATATTGTTCGCTTCTCCTCCTGAGCTTATGCTTTTCCTATTTTCCATCGTCATTATTGTTCTTCCCATCAATGAAAAGCACACTCTTCCTATAAAACATGCCAATATCAACACCAAAGGTTTAATACTAAAATGCCATCATGCAACAACCATAAATATCGTCATTAATATGCAAAACTCTTGAGGTCTAACCATCCCTACAAAACTTGTCCAAAAACATGCAAAGAAGATATTGCCAGGTAATGGAAAAGCTATTACAAATTTCAATATATTAGTGAAAACAAGTATGGGCCAGTGTTTCCCTATTCAATACTTGGACACTTTTTCAATTGAGGGTTCCTGGATTGACGGCCTCAAAATTGTGTTTTGAATCTCCCATGACTTGCAAACAGTGCCCAGAGTTCTGTGATATACAATTTGTCCGCTGGAATGCCCTGTCACGAGCCCAGTCATCCGTCATTCTTTTCAACACTTAGCCCCAAGTTGGTTGTATCTCCATGGCATTGTACATGTGTTGTGTATCGAGTCTGCCCTGCCCTTTCCCTGTTTCATACTTAGACATTTTTTCAATTGCAGGTTGTCAGACTGGCAGGCTCAAGATTGTGTTTCCAAAGTTTCACGACTAGCAAACAGTAACCGGAGTTCCATGATATACAATTTGTCCCCAGGAATGCATCATCATGTCCTCTTCTATGTTACATGTTCTATGTTCAAAACTCCCGAGAGATACAATTTGACCTTCGACCCCCCACCTTTGTTGGTTATATATTGTATCCCTATTATGAAGAGTCGCCAACCACTTTTGATAATTAGCCATTCCTTACTTGTTGTTCCCTGTCCCCACCACCTTCCTACTCTCTGGAAATGCAATTCACAAGCTTTAATGCTATCACTTCATCGTGCATGAACCTTAAACATGTCATTAATGAGTGAAAGGGTATGACATATACAGATTGATCGTTGGACTCCCATATCATCCCCTCTTCTGTTGTACACATTTTTCATTCATGGAGTTCTGCGATATACAATTTGACCCTTGGGAAGTCACGTCTCCTAGGGAACCATTTTCACCCTAATTCTGAAGCCCGTCTAACGGCTTTCCATACTTTCCCATTTCATGGAATCTCTTTCGCAGTTCCTCGGGTTGGAGGGTTCATGAAATCTCTAATTCTTAGTCATTGTTTATTGTACCCGACCAAGGTTTAATTCTAATAGTTCATCACGCAACAACTATACAAACCACCCTTAAAAAGCAAAAGCATCCATGAAACAGTAAAATTTAAATAAATCTCAACTCCTTGAATTTAAATTAATTTATCTTCTCTTGTTTTCTGTTTTTTTCCTAGAGACCTGCAGAAAAGATCTTGCCACGCAATGGGATATATATTACAATTTTCAATATATTGGTGAAAATAAATCGGCCTAGTCGTTTCTCTATTCCATACTTGAGCCACTTTTTCGATTGCGGGTTCCCGGATACGCGGGCTCACGTTTGTACCTCCATCGTTTTGTGTCTTGCAAACATTACCCGGACTTCCGCGATATACAAATTGACCTCTGGATTGTCCTATAATGTCCTCTTTGAGACATACAATTTGACCCTCGCGCCCTCACCTCCAACGGTTGTACCTTGTAACCCTATTTTGAAGCCTGTCCGACCGCTTTCGATAATTAGACACTCCTTAATTTCTCTTTCCCATCCCCATGACCTTCATACTTATTTCTTAATATGCAATTACTAACCTTTCATTCTAACAACTCACCATGCAGGAACCATCAACATTGTCATTAATGAGTGAAACACTTGAGGATATCTCCCATTAATACGCATTAAACCAATATTTGCGTAGAGTTATATTCTCCCTTTCGATTGTTCATCTCAAACATAGGTTGTCATGTTGGCCCATTCAGGAAATATTGATGCAAACGCACCACCCAGGCACGTCTACTCCCACAGGACCTTCTTCTCCTTCGGCCCGAAGAGATGAAATTCTCTTTGAATCCCTTATCGGGACTTTCCTACACCCACAGGACTCACCTTATGATCTCCCTTCACTCTATCGGGAAATCGGACCCCGTGTGATCGCGAGTCTTGAAACTACGGGATCGGGTCTTACAAATCCCCGAACCCCGATGAATATTCACCCACGTGTTCCTTGCTTTTATCGGGAATTTTCCCGTCGGGAAATCGGCACTTGCGAGGTCATGAATCACTCACCTCACGGATCCCCGATTCCCGATCTGCGATGCTACTCTCTACACCCCTTATCTCCCTCCGGCTAACTCTTTTCGCATGTGACCTTCTAGTCCACAAGACCATGGTCCTTTCCCCTATCGGAGTTTCGGAATTTGTGGAATTGGCGTGTATAGAACTTACACCCTTGGGATTTCCGATTCTTCGATTTTCGATGCCACCTGGCATTGATTCACGGCAAGGCTTGACCTTCCAACACTTGTCCCTTGCCCTGGCCCCTATGGCCCACACTCCTATGGTGATCGGGAAATCGCGTATCGCTAAATCGTGATTTCTGTTGCACAAATTCACAGGACCCTCCAAGTCCCGAAACCCGATACGAATGACACTTGTCCTCCACTGAAATGCTATGACTGTGGGACCGTCGCGTTTCAAAATTTAGCGACTTCTCCTGCCATGGTTTTCTCATCACCGAGAATCCCGAAATGTCGATCCCCGATGCATGCGTGAGCTCTCTCCTCCACATCACCACTTCCTCGTCGCTCTATCGGGTATCGCAAAATCACGATTTCCAGTGCAATAGTTCCGTTGTATGCGGAAACCCTGAAATGTCGAACCCCGACTCCCTTAGATCCTCGGACATGCATCCCTCAGATCGAACGGCTCCGACCGTGTCGGGAAATCGTGCATCGCAATTTCATTGTGCAAGAGTTTCACGACTCTGGAAACCCCGATATCCCGAACTCCGACTCTCCGGGATCTCTCGCCATGTGTCCCTGTTGTTTGGACGGCTCTGATCCTATCGAGAAATTGCGGATCGTGATTCCTACCTGCGAGGGTTCTATGCCTCTGGAAACTCTGATGCTCCAAACGCCGACTCGTCAGGATCTCCGACCACGCATCCTCGCCGATGGACGGTTCAAAACTCCCATCGGGAAATTGTGGATCGCGATACCAACATGTGAGAGTTCTATGTCCTCGGAAACCCTGATTCTCCGATGAGCTGAACCTCGATGGCTCCCTGGTTCCTTGACACGTGTCCTGTCAAGATCAACGGTTGATATTCTCTCTCGGGATTTCAAGAACCACAAGGTCTCGATTCTCTACCTTAACAAAACCCCGATGACTCTGATATCCCGATGACTTCCCCAGGACTCTTCCTTTGCACACTAGGGCTTAACATAGGCGCAACTTCTCGAGATCTAACGGCTGACGGGATTTCGTCAATCTCCTCTACGAATCCTGACCGTCGATTAATCTCCGCCCCTCTTAAGAACTTCTTGGCATGGAAATCTCCTGTGCTCTATGTTAACGATGTCACGAAGGTGCTATACCTCCAGATATTTTCAACTCTACTTCTTCAGAGGAACTTGCGCGCACTCCTTGCGCTCAACATTCAACAACTTCCCAAGTGTTGAATCCTTTCGACTCTGCGCACTTCCTGCAGCAGCAGTCTTAGATCTCCTTTGCTCAGATTTACAACTGAGACTTTTCTTCACCTGCGCACTTCTTGCATGGCTTTAGCAACCCACTTTCACTTTTGACAGCTTTGAGAACAAGATTTTAACTCCCTGAGCCTCCTATCAACGCACTCCTTGCGGACGACTTCAATTGCGCTCCTTGCGGGAATCCTTGCTCAAAAGGAGAAACAATCGTAACTCACTTCACCTCCTCTCAGACTTCTATCTTAACACATGAAATCATACACACGGCATAACAACAATGCCTAACAGGAAGAAATATTCATAAACAGAGCATTCAAAACACATACACAGAGAATAACACAACAGCCATGAATCTGAATCAACTTCTTCTATTAATTCAGGATCTATACATGGGTGTTCTTCTACAGCTCTCTGCTATTCTCCTATGCTCTAGATTCTTATAACTCTTGTTGCTAATGTTACAATAATACAAATGAGGGTGTCTATATCCGGTTTCCCTCCTGCCCTCTAAAAAATGTCTAATCTAAGAATTCAATTCTATCTACCTGCAACTACTACTATAAATGCCTCTGTCTATCTCAGACGAGAGAGTATAGCTCGAGGTGTGATTACATTCTTACCAAGGCGCCTAAATTAAATGGTCTCATTTATATTTTGCGCGTCAACTTGAAGGGAAAATTTAAAATTCAAAAACTTGCGCTGGACGTCTTCCAGCTGTCTTCTGCTTCCACATTGGTTTTGCTTGTCGTGAGGGATGCTCCTGCATCATACTCCCTCGCTTGAAAATTTGCATGGGCTCATGTCCATGAGCTCCTGCACGGTATGTCCATGCTTCTGCATCTCTGCTTCAGTCTCCCAGCTGGCATCTTCAACTAGATGACCCTTCCACTTAACCAAATATTCAAAATATTCTTTCCTCCGGGTTTTCTTACCCACTCGTTTGTTCAGTATCTGCTCCATCTATGGCTTCTCTGCAACTGGCATCTGCTTCTGCCACTAGACCTCTGGTTGATCATCACCTTCTGCTCCTGCTTCATCAACTCTATATGGATATAAATCTGAAACATTAAATATCGGAGATATTCCGATCCCATCTGGTAACTCGATTTCATAAGAATTATGTCCCATTTTCTTCAAGACCTTGCATGGCCCAATTTTCTTCATCTTCAGCTTGTTGTATGTTCCTCTCGGGAACCTTTCGTTCCTTAAATGTGCCAGAACCAGATCACCAACTTCGAACTGAAGTTGTCTCCGATGTTGATCTGCTCTGCGCTTGTACTCCTGACTTGACTTCAATAGTCGCTCCTTCACCTGGCTGTGAAGTTCCTTCATCGTTTTAGCAAATTATCCTACACTAGCGCTGTTATTATCAACCTGTTATGCATCCCTCAGTTCAGAAACTCCTCTTGGTTGTATTCCATATACAATCTGAAATGGACTTTTCCTTGTGCTTCGATTTACTGAATCATTGTAAGCAAACTCTGCTTGCGGTAATATGCTATCCTAGCTGCTATGGTGCTCTGTCACCAAGCTCCTCAACAAATCTCCTAGACTTCTGTTGACCACTTCTGTTTGTCCATCCGTCTGAGGATGATAAGCAGAACTAAACATCAAATTAGTTCCTAGCTTCTTCCACAATGTTCTCCAGAAATGCCCTATGAATTTTGTGTCCCTGTCCGAGACTATGATTTTCGGCAATCCATGGAGTCGAACAATCTCTTTGAAAAAAAATTGCGTTGTGGATCGCATCGTTGGTATTCTGGAATGGAATGAAGTGTGCCATCTTAGAAAACCTGTCAACTATCACAAGGATTGAATCAGCACCCCTTTGTGTCCTCAGCAATCCCAATACAAAATCCATGCTAATTTCATCCCACGGCCTCTCAGGTATGGGCAATGGTTGATAAAAACCCACATTATGTTTCCTTCCTTTTGAATGTTGGCAAATTCTGCATCTATCCACAAACTTCTTGACTTCTGACTGCATCCCTGGCCAAAAGTATGACTCGCTCAGCTTTGCAAATGTCTTATCATGGCCAAAATGTCCAGCCAATCCTCCACCGTGCTTCTCCTTCAACAAGTTCTCCCTCATGGAGCAATTTGGAATACACAGTTGATTGCCTTTGAACAGCAATCCGTCCTGGATCACGTACTCTATCCACTGGCTTCTGTCTCTGAGAACTGGATTCTCAGCTACTTCATAAGCTTCCTTGAAGTCTGAATCATCTGCATACATGTCCTTGAGATCCTCAAAGCCTAACGTCATGACTTTGAACTCCTGCAATAGCAAACACTTCCTGCTCAAAGCATCAGCAACTTTGTTAGCAATACCAGAAATATGTTTTATCACAAAAGTGAAATTTTGCATGTATTCAACCCACTTAACATGCCTCTGATTCAACTTTTCCTGTTGAGTCACAAATTGTAATGCATGGTTATCACTATATAAAACAAATTCTTTTGGAATCAAATAGTGTCTCCATTTCTTCAATGCATGTATGATGGCATAGAATTCTTTATCATATGTGGAGTATTTCTCTTTTGCCTCATTCAGCTTCTCGCTGAAATATGCAATCGGCCTATCTTCCTGACTCAAGACTGTTCCTATGGCAAACCCGCTTGCATCACATTTCACCTGAAATGTCTTTTGAAAATTCGGCAACACCAAAACCGGTTGCTTTGTAATCTTTCGTTTCAACAAATTGAAACTCTTCTCAGCCTCTTCTGTCCAGTGAAAAGATTTTTGTCTTTTCTTGACTGTATCCATCATTGTTGCACTAATTCCACTGAAATTCCTGATGAATTTTCGGTAGAAACTAGCCAATCCATGAAAACTTCTCACCTCGAATATGTTCCTTGGTGATGGCCAATTTTTAATTACCTCCACCTTATCTGGATCCATCCTCAACTCATTTGCAAATATAAAAAAACCCAGATAAATGAGTTATGCCTTCATAAATGAGGATTTCTTCATGTTTATCAACAGCTTCTCCTGTTGTAGCTTCTTCATCACAATGGCCAAATGCTTCAAATGTTTAGCCTTTGTCTTGCTGAAAACCAATATGTCATCTAAATACATGATGACAAATTTCCCAATGAATTCCTTCAGTACTTCATTCATCAACCTCATAAAGGTACTCAGTGCATTCATCAAGCCAAACGGCATGACAAGCCATTCGTACAAACCTTCATTTGTCTTGAATGTTGTCTTCCATTCATCACCTTCTCTCATACGAATCTCATGATATCCACTCTTCAAATCTATCTTTGAAAAAAAAATTGCCCCACTTAAGAAATCCATCAAATCATCCATTCTCGGCAATGGGAATCTATACCTGATAGTTATCTTATTGATGGCTCTTGAATCAATGCACATCCTCCAGCCTCCATCTTTCTTCGGACTGAGTATTGTTGGAACAGTACACGGACTCAAGCTTTCCCTGACCAAGCCTTTGTCCAACAACTCCTGGACCTGTCTTTTAACCTCTTCATTCTCCTGTGGTGTCAACCTGTATGCGTCTTTATTTGGCAGACTAGCTCCTGGTATGAGGTCTATATGGTGACTCACACTCCTCATCGGTGGCAATGAACGAGGTAGTTCTTCCACTACAATATCAGCGAACTCTTCCAGCAGTTCCTGAACTTCTCCTGGTAAATCGTCCACTCTTGTGCTAGTCAAAACAATTCTCGGTTTTTTGACCACAAAGAATTGTGGATCCTCCTTCTTCTTAACTTCTGTAAGAAGTTCCTTCCCACTCATGAGAAGTACTATGTTGTTTACCTCTGGCTTCACCTCTTTATCTTCAATTGGACACAACATATGAGTTCACCCATTCTTTTCCAGGGTATATGTATTCTTCCTCCCATCATGAATTACATTTCTATCATATTGCCATGGTCTACCCAGTAATAAATGACAGACATCCATAGGAATAACATCACATAAAATATTATCATTATATCCTCCTATCTTAATGTCAACTAAGCACTATTTAGTGACATTTACCTGATGTCCCTTATGTAGCCATGAAACTTTGTATGGACTCGGGTGATCAGTTGTCTCCAGCTCCAGCTTTTCTACCATCTCGGTTGAAACAAGATTATCAGTGCTTCCACTGTCCACGACGACCTTGCATGCCCAACCCTTGGTCTTGCAAGCAGTCCTAAAAAGACTGTTCCTCTGTGTTGGATTCTCCATCTCCTTCTCTGGCATCAAAAGGACTTTCCGCATCACCAGCGATCTTCCACCTTCAGCGTATTCTGCCTCAACATCTCGCCTCTGTGCCTCGACGATGTGAGCTTCTCCTCCATCCTTCTTCCTATCTGGACAGTCAACTGACTTGTGCCCATTCTTTCCACATGTGAAGCATGTGATTACTCCACCTATTCCTCTTCCTCTACCTCTGGTACGAGGAAACCTATTATTATCAGCATATCCTCCTCTCTGCTCAGTATGTTGCCTTTGTTGATCCGCATATGGCCCTCTCTGTGAGGTTCCACCTCATTCAACCTTTCCCTGAGGTTTCTTCCATTCGTCCTTGGGCTTCTGGATTCTTTCCTGGGAAACTGCTTTGCCTCTGGGCTGACTTCTGCCTCGGCCCCTTTGACTCTGTTTGCGTCTCAGCTTCTCCTCAGCTTTCAGAGCCAATTGGTAAGCATCCTCCACAGTTCAGATGGTCGCCAAATTTAGTTCATCCTGAATTTCATACCTCATGCCATTCATATACCTGGCCACCTTTTCGTCATTTCTTTCACGATGACCTGCTCTGATATTCAACCTGTAAAACTCCTCAGTATACTCCTTCATTGTCATCAGCTTCTGTCTTAGGTTTTGCATCCTCCTGAACAGATAAATTTGATAGTCCCTGGGAATGAATTTTGCCTTCATCTTTGCAATCATCATGTCCCATCTCTTAATCTTCTGCTTGCCTCGGCAACGCCTGTCAGCTTGCAGTTCATCCCACCACAAGGCTGCATGTCCTTTTAATCTTGTGACGGCATGTCTAACCTTTTTATCATCTTCGATATCCTCATAATCGAAATAAGTATCAAGAGCTCTAATCCAGTCTAGCAGCTCTTCCGCATCCAGACTCCCTTCATAAGCTAGAATGTCCATCTTTGTTTTCGAACTCATCCAAGCGATAGCCTTAATCAATTGCTCATTGGTTGCATCTTCTGTTGGGATTTCCTCTTCTTCATGTCCAGCATCATCTTCGTTCTCGGATTCATTGATATCTCCTACATCAGCTGTGCTCCTTTGTCTTATCTCCATGTACTCCATTCTGGCACGAAGATTTCGCATTCCTCTCTCCACATTTGGATTATGTACTTGCCTACCTCTTTCTCTGGACAATTCCCTTTCTTCCTCTGGATCGGGTGATTGTCTACCTCTTCTTCTTGGCGACATGGTGAATTCTCCCTTTTTCTCTGCTATAGAAAGCAAAGAACTTTTCTATGCTCTTATACCACTTGATGCAAACGCGCCACCCAAGCACGTCTGCTCCCACAGGACCTTCTTCTCCTTTGGCCCGAAGAGATGAAATGCTCTTTGAATCCCTTATCGGGACTTTCCTACACCCACAGGACTCACCTTATGATATCCCTTTGTTCTATTGAGAAATCGGACCCCGCATGATCGCGAGTCTTGAAACTACGGGATTGGGTCTTACAAATCCCTGAACCCCGATGAACATTCACCCACGTGTTCCTTGCTTTTATCGGGAATTTTCCCTTCGGGAAATCAGCACTTGCGAGGTCGTGAATCACTCACCTCACGGATCCCCGATTCCCGATCTACGATGCTACTCTCTGCACCCCTTAGCTCCCTTCGGCTAACTCTTTTCGCATGTGACCTGCTAGTCCACAAGACCGCGGTCCTTTCCCCTATCGGAGTTTTGGAATTCGCGGAATTGGCGTGTATAGAACTTACACCCTTGGGATTTTCGATTCTCTGATTTCCGATGCCACCTGGCGTTGACTCACGGCAAGGCTTGACCTTCCGACACTTGTCCCTTGCCCTGGCCCCTATGGCCCACACTCTTGTGGTGATCGGGAAATCGCGTATCGTTAAATCGCGATTTCTGTTGCACAAATTCATAGGACCCTCCAAGTCCCGAAACCCGATATGGATGACACCTGTCCTCCATTGAAATTCTATGACTGTGGGACCGTCGTGTTTCGGAATTTCACAACTTATCCTGTCGTGATTTTCTCGTCACCGAGAATCCTGAAATGTCGATCCCCGATGCACGTGTGAGCTCTCTCCTCCACGTCACCACTTCCTCGTCGCTCTATCGGGTATCACAAAATCGCGATTTCCAATGCAACAGTTCCGTTGTATGCAGAAACCCTGAAATGCCGAACCCCGACTCCTTTAGATCCTCAGACACACGTCCCTCAGATCGAATGGCTCCGACCGTGTCGGGAAATCGTGGATCGCGATTTCATTGTGCAAGATTTTTACGACTCCGAAAACCCCGATATCCCGAACTCCGACTCTCTGGGATCTCTCGCCACGTGTCCCTGTTGTTTGGATGGCTCTGATCCTATCGGGAAATCGTGGATCGCGATGCCTACCTGCGAGGGTTCTATGCCTCTGGAAACTCCGATGCTCCAAACGCCAACTCGTCAGGATCTCCGGCCACGTGTCCTCGACGATGGACGGTTCAAAACTCCCGTCGAGAAATCGCGGATCGCAATTCCAACATGTGAGAGTTGTATGTCCTCGGAAACCTCAATTCTTCGATGAGATGAACCCCGATGACTCCTTGGTTCCTTGACACGTGTCCTGCTAAGATCAACGGCTAAGATTCTCTCTCGAGATTTCAAGAACCACAAGGTCTCGATTCTCTACCTTAAAAAAACCCCGATGACTCTGATATCCCGATGACTTCCCCGAGACTCTTCCTCTGCGCACTAGGGCTTAACTCAGGCGCAACTTCTCGAGATCTAACGGCTGACGAGATTTCATCAATCTCCTCTACGAATCTTGACTGTCGATTCCTCTGCTCCCCTCTTAAGAACTTCTTGGCACGGAAATCTCCTGAGATTTTCCACTCTACTTCTTCAAGGGAACTTGCGTGCACTCCTTGCGCTCAACATTCAACAACTTCCCAAGTGTTGAATCCTTCCGACTCTGCGCACTTCCTGCAGCAGCAGTCTTAGATATCCTTTTCTCATATTTACAACTGAGACTTTTCTTCGCCTGCGCACTCCTTGCACGGATTTAGCAACCCACTTTCACTTCTGAGAGCTTTGAGAACAAGAGTTTAACTCCCTGAGCCTCCTGTCAACGCACTCCTTGCGGACGACTTCAACTGCACTCCTTGCAGGAATCCTTGCTCAAAAGGAGAAACAATCGTAACTCACTTCACCTCCTCTCAGAATTCTATCTTAACACATGAAATCATACACACAGCATAACAACAATGCCTAACAAAAAGAAATGTTCATAAACAGAGCATTCAACACACATACACAGAGAATAACACAACAGCCATGAATCTGAATCAACTTCTTCTATCAATTCAGGATCTATACATGGGTGTTCTTCTACAGCTCTCTGCTATTCTCCTATGCTCTAGATTCTTCTAACTCCTGTTGCTAGTGTTACAATGATACAAATGAGGGTGTCTATATCCGGTTTCCCTCCTGCGCTCTAAAAACTGTCTAATCTAAGAATTCAATTCTATCTACTTGCAACTACTACTATAAATGCCTCTGTCTATCTCAGACGAGAGCGTATGGCTCGAGGTCTGATTACATTCTTACCAAGGCGCCTAAATTAAATGGTCTCATTTATATTCTGCGTGTCAACTTGAAGGGAAAATTTAAAATTCAAAAACTTGCGTTGGATGTCTTCCAGTTGTCTTCTTCTTCCACGTTGGTTTTGCTTGTTGTGAGGGATGCTCCTGCATCAAATATCCAATGCTTAATTGTTCATTTCCGTATCTGCCATGCTCACACTTCTATGTATGCAATTACTAGTCTTTAATGTTAACAACGCATCATGCAACAGCCATTGAAATTGTCATTAATGAGCGAAAGTCTCAAGGAAATCTCCCATTCACATGCATTGGACCAAGATTTGTGCAGCGTTATATTATCCCTTCCAACTCTTCATTTCAAACATCATCTGGAGAAAACTGTAACACACCCACTATCGTTATTTAAAAAAAAAAATTGGGTTAATCTCCCATACATGAGAAATCTCCACAAACCCGCATTAGCGAAGTGCCAATCCCTGGTTCAATATCGGGATTCAGGGTTTCTAATGTCAAAACTCATTCACCCCATGACTCGCGATCCTCCGAATCCCGATGCGCTCCTTACGCATTAACTCCCCAGGCCAAGCCTGTGGTTCACTGCCTTTACGACCATGGTCTTACCTTCTGTACAGGGCTACTTCTATCGGAGGTTCGAGATTTCCTTTGTCGTAATTCACTAGTCCTCAGAACTCGCAATTCTCTGATCCCCGATACGCCCCTAACGCATTGGCCCTCTATGCTATACATTGGTCCATGTGACCACTTACCATAAGACCAGCGCCATGTAACCTCCCATCGAGATTTCGTTGTTTTTGATGACACAGAACACATGTCCCCGGGACTCGTAATTTCCCGATTCGCGACTCTCTCCGGATGTTCGACACGCGTCCCTTAGATCCACGACTTATGATGGTATCGGGAATTCGCATATCGTGGTTTTGTAATGTAAGGGTTTCATGTCCTTGAAATCCCCGATACGTCGATTCCCGATATGCTGAATTCTGACTCTCTGGGATCTCTTGCCACGCATCCTCATTGATGGACGGTGTTGATTCCGTCGGGAAATCGCGGATCGTGATTTCCTGTTGCACAATTTCTTATCATCGAAAACTCCGATGAACAAAGCTCCGACGGCGCCCGATCCTTTTCCACCTGTCCTCGCAGACGGACGGCCTGGATTGATTCTCGGGGTTTTGGGACTTATGATGTCCTGGTTCTCACGGCCTCGAGAACTCCAATTTTTTGATGCGTCAAACTCCGACACCTGTCCCTCAGATGGACGACTCAGATCCTATCGGGAAATCGCGTATTCGCAATTTCATAATGTATGAGTCTTTTGTTTCCAGAAACCCTGATTTCCTGATCCCTGACTTTACGGGATCTCCTGACACGCGTCCTGCACAATGGACGGTCCAGATCTTATCGTTGTTTCGAGACTTGAGTGGCCCCGATGCCTGGTACCCCGGATTTTCGAGATGGATGATCTCGTGACACGTGTCCCTCTCCAACCAGACGACTTAGATTTGCTCTCAGGATTTCGAGACTTTCGAAGTCCTGTTTCTCTTTCTCTCATGATCTCTGATTCCCCAATCCCCGACTCTTCAGAATCTCTTGCCACGTGTTCTGGCTGAGATAAATGGCTGAGATTCTCTGTCGAAATTTTGAGGCTCAAGAGATCTCAGTCCTCTCGACTTGTAAAACCCTGATGCCTCCAAAATCCCGATGACTTCTCAGAGTGCTGACACGTGTCCTGCCGAGATCAACGGCTAGGATTTTTTTTCTGTACACTAAGGTTTTAACTCCGACGCAACTTCTCAAGATCCGACGGCTGTCGGGACTATGGTTTAAGATCTGGAGGTTCAGATCATTTCTCCTGCATGCTTCCCTTCCAGAGGCTATACTCCGTGCAACTCCTCCCGATCCAACGGTTTACGGGATTTCTACTCTAGATCCGATGGCTCAAATCACTTCCTCGCACGCCTACCCCTGCGCTTAACCCCTGCGCAATTTCTCCAGATCCAACGGCTGACGGGTAATTGGACCGAAATCTAATGGTCTAGATTCGTTCGTTTGGGTCTTGGAGTTTACGATCCCAATTTCTCGTTGATCACTACGATAGAGGGTAAAGGGGCAAGGTATGTAACGCTTGCGTTACTTTCGTCAATCTAATGGTCGTGACTGACTATGGATTCTCTGACAAGATCTCAACCGTCGACTTATTTTATCTCACAACACTACTATCTTGAAACCTCAATAGGATCGTTCCTCCTCGTACAGGGTTAATAAGGCCTGTGCGTTTGAATCCTTATTCTGGGTTCTGGGTGAACCTTTCCGAGGAGGGAATCTCTGTGAAGAGATCCTTACCGTGTCATTTCCGGGAACAGATAAAGGGAGACGGCTTCCCGAGAACGGCTAGGCATGATTAGATTCAGTTATCAACGTAATTCAATCACTACACGGTCATTCTCATGCTGAAATCATTTACAATTTCACAAGTCTATGAGCTAATAACTACTCCTTATTATCAGTTACTGCACAGGCATTCTTACACAGGAAATATTTGCAATTCCACAATTCTATGAGCCTGTGTGACAGCATATAAATTTCAGAATATAATATAAGCAAAATACTTATCAAAAATAACTTCAGCAATGGAAGCAACTGCTGAGAGGGGTGCTCGTTTCCACCCAACCATAGGCACAGTGAATCCTAATGGATTTACCACTAGCCACCCCCGAGATGAGACCACGATGTCCTGAGACCTGCGTTTCTTTGTCTGCCAGTGCCCAGGAGCGAAGGTTGCAATCCTCCCTCCCTGCGATCACTCACTCTCCGTAAAGATTGCCAGAGTTCCCCTCGCGCCTTCCCCCTTCAATCGTTTCAGCCATACGCCTTATCCTCTCGCGAGGTTGCATGTGGCACGATTACCCTTGCACTGGTCATTCATGATGGCTCTATGGATAGGCGGTTCACCTCCCCATCCCTCATCAAGCCATCAACCTACCGGCCTGCAAGGCATTAATTTCAGG
>JZKD02S2213063.1:416848-428345 GCA_000966675.3 Picea glauca
TTGTTAAGATAAAACATGTGCAAAAACACAATTATTAACCATATATGGTGAAATGTGCCCATATCACAATACAGCTTCTTTATCCTTTACACAGACTGGTGTGACCACGATACAATTTTTCTTGTTGCTGAGATAAGATACATACACCAAAGATACAACAAAATTATATTTCCATGTCTAGAAGCATATCTGGATACTTTGCCACATAAAATCAAAATCATTTAGCTATGTTCATGCAATTTCTTAATATTGTGTGGCTTGTAATATATTTTGGGCAGGGAAAAACTTTATATATTTACAACCATGGATGGATAAAAGCAAAGGTTCATGTTTCTGACTATATTTTATTCTATTCGTTGATTTTCATTTATTGTATGTACATATTACTTGTTCTTCGTTGCATGCCAGCTTTCGTTCATGTTCATTGTATTTTGTGTGTTCCCAAGTTCAAACAAACAAAATTGTTGGAGAAAACAAAGTAGTCTTAAGTACAACAGTGGAAGATGAGATACAAGGATACATGCTTGTACTGTTATTTCATATTCCATTGTTTGTATTTCATTTATTGTCTGTATATGTGTTCACCTTGTTTGTTGTATGTAGATATTACGTGCCTTCCTGCATAGTAACTTATATTCATTAAATGTCTTCATGTGTCCATTGTATTTTTCCTGCATTACTACATTTGAACAAACAGAGTGGCTGGAGACTATGATGGACTCTTTGGCGCGAATATAGACGACAAGTTGCAGAGGTGCATACCTGTAGTATTATTTCGTATTCCAGTGTTTAGTATTTCATTTATTGTCTGTATATTTGTTCTACTTGTTCTATTGCTTTGCACCTTTTTTACTGTGTGTATATACTACATATATTTTTTCTTTTTCTCATCTGAATCGTATTCTCTTTGTTGCTACATTGAAATAAATAGAACTATATTTCTTTCTTTTACATGTCTTTCTTCATACTAACTTGCCTTCATGTCCACTGTATACTCAGCGTTGCTACCTTGGAAGAAACAGATTGATTGGAAAGGAAGATGACTTCTTATATGCAACAGCAAAGGGTTCTGTTGTGCAATCTTCGAAAAGGTATACCAATTGTGCTAGTAAATTAAACATACAAAACGGGTTGGGGCATATAATATTGGAATAGAAAATGATGATTTGGCAACAATGGGATTTCCATTTTCTATTATCCCTTTTTCTTTTTGATTTCTCTGCTTAGTTGTCTTTCTGAAATTGCCTTGGTGCGCGGGTTGGCAGACTCATGGGTTCACATTTATGGTCGTGCTTCTACCTTATTCCATACTTACCCACTTTTTCTATTGCGGGTTCCTGGCTAGCGGGTTTAAGATTGCATGTCTGGCCTCATAGTTTCCGCGATATACAGATTGGCCCTCCTTCCCCGCCATCGCACCCTATTTACTATTACACAATTTCCAGTCAAAAAATTGGAGGCATACAATTTGACCCTCGGGTCGTCATGTTTCTTGAGTATCCCTTCACATTGTATTTCATATTCCATCTCCTTCGACCCTGTATGTGTCATTAATAACAATAATGGAAAATATGCAATGCATATGCTTGTTTAGTCCTTCCGATGTTGAACTACACATGCTTGCATCAGAAAAAGTTGGACTAGTGACATGCCCATGAGTAGTCAATCATCCCATACATCAGCAGACCAACAAGGCCAAAGGTAAAGATGCATACATTATGTTACTCGTATGTTTACTAAACAAATATCCTCAACTATGTGTTCATCCATGGCATGGTGAGTATGTTGATGTCATCTGCAACACATACTTTGCAGTTCACAAGAAGTATCAACAAGTGCAAGTGAGACATCAAACACAGCGCAGGCTACGCAAACTAAGAGGTCTGGTTGCAAAACCCTGGCTCCATAGTTAATCCAAGCTGTGTGTCTACTTGTACATTCATGGCAGGAAAAAAAAGAAAACAAAAAAATAATTCACATTACAATTCACAATACCTTTTCCTGTTCAAAAATTGTCACCAGGTCTAAACTTGTAACACCCAAAATCCTATCAATAGAGGTCTTGAACAATCGTCGAACTGGACAAGTGTTCATCGGGGACATAATGTTCGTCTATAGAACCTACTTGGACAAGGCAAACAAAACTAGATCCATTATGTGTGCTGAGATGACAGACAAGGAGGCCCTCATGACAGTTACACTAACTATTCCTACACAACTTGTACACAAACATGCAAAAAAGATATTGCCAGGTAATGGGATATCCATTAAAAATTTTAATATATTTCCCAAAACAGTATATGACCGTGGTGATTGTGATCGGATTATATCGCTCAACGAAACAAGTATCGAAGAAAAAATCCATCCTATTTGTTCAAAATATTGTTTCATACCAGACACAACTATCAGCCAACTTGCACAGAGCAACGACATTTACCCAATCGGAACCATTGGCGCAGCTGTGATACTCGCGAGAAAACTTGGCTCACAACACATTCTCCATATAAAAGATGGAGATTCAGCCAGCGACAAGGCAATGGTACCGTTCTCCATATCCAGTTTTGTCCTTTTCTTTCGCATCTCCATGTATCTCGGTTAAGTTACACAAATATTGCATTGTTCCATGCTCCAACTGCAATTGTTCGATACCTATTCAAAAAAAAATCCGTCGGTCGAACAACAATTGCATAAAGGGAAATTTCCACTTATGCTCTTCAAAAATATAACAAAGAAAAGAGATGGTAAATAAAGGATCTTTCACACAACTCAATCAACATTTTTGATAGAGTTGCAAGAAGACATAGTACAGGATCTCAAGAAGCTAAATAGCTCTACAATTGTTGTGTGTGTACATCTACAGTTTCATCCTCACTTTGCTCATACAAATAGCCTTGACCAAATCTCTGCATTTTTTTTTTCTATTTTTTTGGGGGGTGCAGTTGTAAATTATATTGTTCAATATATTAGTTGCTATGCTCACTTTTCTAGGTTGAAGGTGTTTTGGTTTCATAGAATGCCTAATCGGTCCCCTTTGAGCCTGTGCGTGTGAAATGAAACTCTCCTGCTTATGCTTCTGCCTTCATAAATGATGATATGATTGATTTTCTGTGATGCAGTAAAAAATTCCCATACATATATAGGCATTGCCTCAATGCTGCTATCTGAATCGTTGGCAACACAACCATGCATTATACAATTCGACAGCCTTTGTTACAAGATGTTCTCCCTGAGTTAGCATAATTTCCATATGAATCATACCTATAGAAAAAGACAAAGAGTGTCTACATGCTACGCAAATTTCGGATAGATAGAAACTTTAACTTGAATGAGGACAATGTGATATTGCATATAGGCTGAAAAACTAAAATAAAAAATCGAGTCAAGCTCTGTAAGGGAAATGAAAACTAATGGGACGATGTGTTTTTTTTTATATATCGAATTGTTTGATATATAATGGAATTCCATTTCTTGTTTAATATATCAATATATCAATATAGTTGGTGTTTACTTGGTTCTTGGTTGTATGCTTTGCTCTGGAAAATTAATAATACATCCAGGATCTTCGCAGTTTTTCTATGATCTTAAAGACTATAGAGGACATGATTTTCCCTTTTATATAAGTTATGTGACGCAAAATGTGGTATGTGTCTCGTTTTAGCACTTTTGTTTGATCGATGAACTTAACAAAATTAATCTCTTGGAATAATTTGAAATAAAAGAATATATACTATGCGAAGTCCAATGGAATTATCATATCAATGAGAGGACATTAAAATTCAAATTCATTGTTGTTATACTTGCGATGAACAGTACAATAATTTTACTTAGACATCCCAAAATTGATTTTCCTTGTGGCTTTTTGACGCTTCTCTTATACAAGTAGATCATGGAAACTATAAGCATCGCTCCCTGTATCTCTTCTTTCATTGAAGAACATGTTCACATGTTTAATGCATTTCATAGTTACTCTTAAGACCATCAATGGCGCCTTGTTACATCAATTTCCGCTTCCAAAAATTTCATTCGCCTTTCTTTTTTACCCTCTACTTTCCCTTTTTGGTTACTTACTCGTTTTTGGGAAATTGTATCGATGTGGAACTTGGCGGATTCACGTGTTCAGATTTACACTTTATTTTATATCGCCAGCCCAACCGGCCACTTCCCCGTTTCATATTGAACAATTTTTTTGGATCGCGGGTTCCTTCATAGGCGGGTTGTCGGATAGGCGGGTTCAACATTGCATTTCCATTGTTCTACCACCTACAAATAGCACTCGGACTTCTGTGATCTACAAATTAGCAAACAAATTCCCTTTTATCTTGTTTTTAGCACTTTTCCTTGGTCGATGAAGTGAGCAAAATTAATCTCATGGAATAATTTGAAATAAAAGAATATTGTGTGAAGTCCAATGAAAGTATCATATCAACGAGAGGACATTAAAATTCAAATTTGTCATTGTTATACTTGCGGTGAAGCTAGAAATATAATAACTTTACTTATACATCCCAAAATTGATTTTCTTGTAGCTTTTTGACGCTTCTCTTATACATACAAGTCCTGGAAACTATAAGCATGGCTCCCTGTATCTATTCCTTGATTGAAGAACATGTTCACATGTTTATTCCACTTCATGGTTACTGTTAAGACCATCAATGTGCTTTATTACACCAATTCCCACTTCTGAAAATTGCCATCCCCTTTTCTTTTTTCCCTTTGCTTTTCATTTTTGGTTACTTACTCATTTTTCAGAAAATGTCTAGGTGTGGGAGTTGGCGGATTCACATCTTCAGATTTCCACTTACTTTTATATCACCAGCCCGACCAGTCGTTTCCCCGTTTCATAGTGAAAAAAAAAAATTGATATCGGGTTCCCGGATAGGCGGGTTCAACATTGTCTTTGCATTGTTCTGTCACCTACAAACAACACCTCGACTTCCACGGTCTACAAATTAGCAAACAAATTCCCCTTTATGTCATTTTTAGCACTTTTCCTTGATCGATGAACTTAGCAAAATTCATCTCCTGGAATAATTTGAAATAAAACAATATACATTGTGTGAAGCCCAATGGAACTATCATATCAATGAGAGGACATTAAAATTCAAATTCGTTGTTTTTCTACTTGTGGTTAAGATAACATTACAATAACTTCACTTAAAACATCCCAAAATTGATTTTCTTGTATCTTTTTTACGCTTCTCTTATACAAACAGATCCCAAAAACTATAACCATGCCTCGATTTCTTATACCAATTTCCATCAATGGGCCTTTCTTATACCAATTCCTGCTTCCGGAAATTGCCATCCCCTTTCTTTTTGCCCTCTCCTTTCCCTTTCTGGTTACTTACTCATTTTTTGAAAAATGTCTAGCTGCAGGTGTTGGTGGATTCACGTGTTCAGATTTCCTCTGTTACTTTTATATCACCAGCCTGATCGACCGCTTCCCCATTTCATATTGAAAAAACTTTTTGAATCGTAGGTTCCCGGATAGATAGGTTCAAGATTGTGTTTCCATTGTTCTGTCACCTACAAACAACACCCAGACTTCCACGATCTACAAATTAGAAAACAAAATCCCATTTATGTCTTTTGCTTTCAATTTCTGTTTACTTGGTCCTATTTCCGGATGTCCCTTTTCTAAATGTCTCCTTCTTTTATACACAGCACCTAAAGTTACGCAATATACAAATTGACCCTCGAAATATGTCATTGTCTCTTGTTGTGTGTTACGCAATTTCCATTCAACAGTTGGGGTAGATACATTTTGACCATCGGCCCCTCACGTCTCCTGAGAAAATCTTGTGGGCCTGTTTTCAAGCCTGTCAATATTTCTTGTTCTGACTATGTATAATTCTTTTATATCATGAGTCTAACCATATTCTTGTCCATTGAATACTTGGCCACTATTTCCATTTCCGGTTCCTGACCAAGCTTGCTCAACATTGCTCTTCCATTGTTCCACTACGTGCAAAGAGCACCCGAAATTCTGCAATATACAAATTGATGGTCGGAATCTGTCGTTGTGATGTGCACTTTGACCATCATCCCCTCACGTATCCTAGGTATATCTTGTGGATCCTAGAAACTATAACCATGTCTCGCTTTATTATACCAATTCCCATCAATGGGCCTTTCTTATACCAATTCCCGCTTCTAAAAATTTCCATCCCCTTTATTTTTTCCCTCTGCTCTCCCTTTCTAGTTACTTACTCGTTTTTTGGAAAATGTTTAGTTGCGGGAGTTGATGGTTCATGTATTCAAATTTCTCTTGTTACTTTTATATCACCAGCCCGACCGACCGCTTCCCCGTTTCATATTGAACAAAATTTTGAATCGTTGGTTCCCGGATAGATGGGTTCAACTTTTTGCTTCCATTATTCTTCCACCTACAAACAGCACCCGGACTTCCGTGATATACAAATTAGCAAAAAAAATCCCCTTTATCTGGTTTTCTTTCAGTTTCTTTTTACTTGGTCCTTTTTCCAAATGTGTCATTTTTCCGAATGTCTCCTACTTTTACAAACAACACCTAAAGTTACACAATATACAAATTGACCCTCGCAACAGTTGGGGTAGATACAATTCGACCATCGGACCCTCGTGTCTCCTGGGTAAATCTTGTGGGAATGTTTTCAAGCCCGTTAATATTTCCTATTCCGACTATGTCTAATGATTTTATATCATGAGTCTGATCAACCACTTGTCCATTTCATACTTGGCCACTATTACCATCGATGGTTCCTAGCCAGGCTTGCTCAACATTGTTCTTCCAATGTTTCGCTACGTACAAAGAGCACCTGAAATTTCGCGATATACAAATTGATGTCTGAAATCTGTCATTGTGACGTGCAACTTGACCATCTTCCCCTCACGTCTCCTAGGTATATCTTGTGGCCCTATTTTTGAAACCCGCCCGACCGCTTTCCATACTTAGGAATTTCTTGAAATCTGTTTCACAGATTGGCGAGACGATGAAATGTGAAATTCTTGATCGCTCTTCACCATACCCACTACCTTTGTACTTTCTAGATATGCAATTAAATCTTTAATGCTAGTAGTTCATCGTGCAAGAACCATTAAGATTGTCATTAATGTCTGGAAGGATGGAGAATATTTGTCATTAATATGAATTAAACCAAGATTTGCGGACAAGAATGTTATCCTTTTCAAGTATTCCTTTCAAACATGATGCAATCTTTCATGCGTGGGCTGGTTGGCGCCTTTACAAAATCTCTAATTCTTAATTTTTCTTCGTCGTCATCGCCACCTTTGCACTTTTTTCTAAATATGCAATTAGTAAGCTTTAATGGTAACATCTCATTATGCACGAACCCTGGAGATTGTCATTGATCGGTGAAAATCTCAAGGAGATCTTCCATTGATACACATTAAACCAAGATTTGAAAACAATTATATTATCCCTCCTCAATTTTCATTTCAAACATCATCTGGAGCAAATGGAAATTCTCTTTAACTTATGATCAGTTTTGTCCAGATACAGTAAACACCTTCGGACATGATGGCCAGAGGTACCAGTATTCCAGGGCATATTCTTACTATTCATCTCCCTCCACCCAAGAGCAAAAAAGGAGATGGTCCCTCAGTGCACCGAGAGATATATTTCGAGCCAAAAAATTCCAATGCAACCCTGCCTGCTCAGACAACTTTCCGACTTGCATTGATACCTAGCGCAGATGTTGATGCGATGGATTTTGATCCGGAAGAATATGATTTGATGGACGTTGATATGGCAATGGATGATGGCAATGCAGAGATTGGTCCCAATACTATGCCCAAATTGAAATAAACTATAACGGGCGACACTTCCCGGCTCGGTGATGGAAGTCCTAACAACACCAAAAGAATGGGTTATAGAAAAGAAACCGACGTTGAATGCAATAGCCGCTTTGCAGCCCAAAAGTAGGAATTCCAGAGGTCTAGATTAGTTTGTTTTGGGCAGAAGTATTTCACTATAAGGAAATGATTTGTTGATGCTTCCAGAGATAAATTTCAAGCCAAAAAACTATTCAATTGCGGGACCACTATCATGTTCCCTGGATATGCAATTAACATCTTAGGGAATGAGGACCAGAACTTCCACTGGTGCAAGGCATATTCCTACTAGTCATCTCCTTCCGCCCAGAATGGACTAATTTGGGCCTCTACAATAACACGTGAAACCTGTGTCCCTAAAGTTTACAAATGTGAGGAGTTGGTTTCTTGGTGTGTCTTAACTTTCAGTTTCGAGCTATTTCGTTTGCCCTGCAACGTTTTTCGTCTTGTTCCTCACGGGAAGATTGTGAGGACTATGAATTTTGCCACATGTGTTTTTTTCATCTGCTTCAAACCAAGGATTTACCCCTTTGCAGACCCACTTTCTTATTTCTTTGTCGGCTCAGGATTTCTGCAAAATATTGAGATCGAGGCACCGGACATTGAACCATCGAGGAGAAGGTTGCAAGGATTTCCTGAAAAAAAAAAAAGCATGGTAATCAATTTTCTATGCATGTTGAATAGCATCTTGATGGCTCCTGCATGCTGCAGATCATGTGCATGTGTCTATGGAAAATATGTTCAGTGTTTTGGCCCAAAGAACTTGGTAAAAATTCTAAGCATAGATATACAGTGCTCAGTATTGTTTTATTTTAATGGATTTACTATTAAAAAAAATTCCTTGGGAGTCTTGTTTGTTGCTTCTTTTCTGGATTTAACGCCTCTTCTCATTGGCATGGTTCGATAGTCTCGTAGTTCTTAGATATTGTATTCACTTACGTAATTTGTTCTAAAATGAAAAATTTAACAATTATATGGCAATGCACTGTGTCATTCCATCAAGATTTTATGGAAACAAAAAAATGAATTTCGGACAGTTTTCAAACCAATGTTGAATTCTATTTGTGATGCAAATAGAACATATCAATACCAAATCACAATGTTGCAGCAAGATCATCATTATTGTTTCTAGGCATGCAATTATTAAGCTTTTCTGATAACAACCCATAATGCAAGAAGTTTAATACTTAAGTTAACATGTTACAGTCGTCGAAAAATGTATCTAATCTTCAAGAAATAATTTGTTGATAATTACTAGAAAATAATGGTTTTGCAACAATGGGGCTTGTTTGAAACCAATTCCCGCTTATGAAAATTTCCCTCGGCCTTTCTATTTTCCCACTCTTTTATCCTCTGTAGTTTTTGTTTCTGGTTATTTAGTCATTTTTTTCTGAAAATGTCTTGTTGCACAGGTTGGCGAATTCACGCGTTTCGACCAAGCGCTTCCACTTTGTCTAAATTGCACTTTCAATTGTTTTGTGACCTACAAATAGCACTCTAGCTTCTACGATATGTAGATTTACGTCTAGACTCCCACATCATCCCCTCTTTTGTGTTACACATTTTGCACTCAAATGTTCCGATATATACAATTTGATAGTTGCAGCCTTACATCTATTCAGGAACAAGTCACCCTATTTTGAGGCTCGTCCGACCGCTTTCCATACTTGACCATTTCTTGACATCTCTTTCGCAGATCGTCAAGTTCACAGGTTCAGGAAATTTCAAATTTCTAGTTGCTCTTTCCTGTGCTTGTTACATTCTGCAATATCTATACAACTTCTCCAACAACATACAAAGAAGATCTTTATATGAAATGGAATATCTATTGCATATTTGAATATATTGGACCTTCTTTTCCCTCTTCTATACTTGACCGAATCTGCGTTTCTTTTTTTCCTCTACTCTCTTTCTTGTTACTTAATCATTTTTCCGAAAATGTCTCAATGAGCCTGTTGGTCGTCTAATAGGTTCAAATTTGTGCTCGTGCTTTTATATCGCGACTCGAAGAAACCATCACCCATTCGATGCATAGGCACTTCTCAGATCACAGATTCTCGGGCATACGGCCTATATATTGCACTTCCATTGTTATGTTGCCTACAAACAACACCCGGACCTCCGCGATATACAAATTTACTTCCATACTCCCACATCAAACCATGTTCTGTGATACACAGTTTGCACATGAAAGTTCTGAGGACTGCAATTGTAGATATCCGAATAGGCGGTGTGCATTTCCAGTGTTCCTTGACCTGTAAAAATCCCCCCGGCTTTCGCGATATACAAATTGCCTTCTGGATGCTTGCATCATCCCCTTCTTTGTCTTATACAGTATGCACTCAAAAGTTATGATCAATACAATTTGATCGTCGGGGCCTCATGTCTCCTCAAGAACCCTTGTCAGCCTATTTTCAAGCCCGCTCGTCCGCTTTCCATGGCCATTTCTTGCAATCTCTTCTGTGGATCATCGGGTTGGCATGTTCAGACAATTTCCATTTCCTAGTCGCTATTTTATGTGCCCTCCACCTTCGCACTTATTTCAAAGTATATGGAATCAGTATATAACTTCTCCACGAACATGTAGAAAAGATCGACATTCGTCTTCTATACTTGATAAAATTCTCATTTCTCTTTTCCCTGTACTTTATCTTTCTTGTCACTTAGTCATTTTTTCGAAAATGTCTAGTTGTGCGGGTTGGCGGACTTGCGGGTTCACATTTGCACTTGTGCTTTTATATCGCGACTCTGACCGCCTGCTTCCCCATTCCATGTCTAGTGACTTCTCCGATCGCAGATTCCCAGGTAGGCAGCCTCTAGATTGCACTTCTATTTTTTCGTGACCTGCAAATAGTACCTTGACTTCTGCGATATACAAATTTACAACCGTAATCAAATCACACCATCTTTTGTATAACATTCTACCAGTCATGCCCTCTTTGGTGGTACACATTTTGAACTGAAAAAATATAACACATACAATATGACCGTTGGTTCCGAACATCTCTGGTGGAACTATTGTCACCCCATTTAGAACCTCATCTGTTCGCTTTCCATACTTGGCCATTTATTTCAATTTCTTTTGTCGATTGTCGGGTTGGCGAGTTCAAGAATTATCCAATTCCTAATAATTGTTTCATGTGCCCATACCCTTTGCAATTACCAATTGGGAATTATATATACGTTGTTATTTATAATTATGCACTTAGCAAGTGTTAATGCTAAACCAGGATTTGAGGAGATCTCCATTAACATGTGTAAAACCAAAATTTTTGGATGGTTGTATTATCCCTTCCGAGTGTTTATTTCAAAAATCATGGAATTTCAATTGCACGTCGTCGGGTTGGTCCGTCGATGAAATCTTCAATCCTCAATTCTGAAAACGAGTCTGACCCACCGTTTTCTTATTCCATACTTATCCACATTCTCAAAATTCCTCAAATATACAAAATTGTCGCTAAACTGCCCCATCATACTCTCTTCGATTTTACACGTATTGCAGTCAAAAATTTTGATACATAAAATTTGACTGTCGGAGAATCACCTCTCCTGAGTATCCCTGTAGCCTTATTTTGAATCACGTGGAACCATTTTTCAAACCTTACCATTTGTTCCTTGTTCTTCCCCGTCTCTGTGACCTTCACACTTGTTTATAATAAAAAAT
>JZKD02S2213075.1:15046-36965 GCA_000966675.3 Picea glauca
GCACATAGTAGCAGGAATCATGATATTTCGATACGCGATTTCCCGACGAGGTCAAGGATCGTAGTGGAGGAAAGGTGTTGTGACACATCGGTGTTTCGGCATATCGGGAGTCGGGGGTTCGTGAGTTGGAGCTGCAAGGGATTGAATCAAGAATTGCGATATCGCGAGAAGAGATATCCTGACAACCACAAGGTAGAATGTGGGACCACAAGAGTGAGTGGAAGACGGGTGGCAGAGATCGAGAGATCTCGTGAACTCGAGAGTTCGCAGGGTGAGGGCCCAAATATTGGGTACTCCAAGTCACGAGGATGCGAGGTTGCGAAAGCATGATAGGATCGTATCGACATTTCGGCACATCGAGTATCAGAAGTTGGAAGCCCGGGGAATTGGTATCGTGAGTAGCGAAGTCGCGATAGTGCGAAGCCACGATAGATCAGAAGTCTCGACAGGGGAAAAGTCAGCGATTTGACTGACACATCGGATCTCGGGGATCCGAGGGTGTAGCGCCCGATTGTTAGACTCGCGAGGTCACGAGTTCCGATCCTTCAAAAGTAAAGAAGAGAGGATCAAGAAGAAAAGAATATGTGGGTGAGAAATATTCTCGATAGGTAATCTGAAGAACCTTGGAGTTCTTCGGGCCGAGAACGTAAGAAGGTCCTGTGTGAGCGGACGTGCCCTGGATGGTGCGTTTGCGTCAGAGTACTTCGCGGCTTGAAAATTTTCATGGGCTCCTGTCCATGAGCTCTTGCACGGTCTGTCCATGATTTTGTATCCCTGCTTCACTTTCCCAGCTGGCATATTCCACTAGGTGGTTCTTCCATTTGACCAGATACTCGAAGTATTGCTTCTGCCTGGTCTTTTTTCTCACTCTTTTGTCGAGTATACGCTCCATCTGTGGCTTCTCTGCAATCGGAATTTGCTTCTACCACTGGACCTCTGGCTGTTCATTACTTCCAGATCCTACTTCCTCAGCCTTATATGGATATAAGTCTGAGACATTGAATGTCGGAGATATTCCAATCTCATCCGACAACTCAATTTCATAGGCATTTTCTCCTAATTTCTTCAGGACTTTACATGGCCCAATTTTCTTCATTTTGAGCTTATTGTATGTTCCCCTTGGGAACCTTTCTTTCCTCAAATGTGCCAAAACTATATCACCAACCTCGAACTGAGGTTGTCTCCGATGCCGATCCACTCTGCGCTTATATTCCTGGTTTGATTCCAGCAATCGCTCCTTCACCCTGCTGTGAAGTTATTTCATTGCCTCTGTGAATTCTTCAGCGCTTGCGCTCTTAGTTATTATCTATTTTGAATCCCTCAGTTCAGAAACTCCTCTTGGCTGCCTGCCGTATACAATCTCAAATGGACTTTTCCCTGTGCTCCTGTTCACTGATTCGTTGTACGCAAACTCTGCATGTGGCAACACATTGTCCCAACTGCTATGGTGCTCTGTCACCAAGCTTCTCAGTAAGTCTCCTAGACTTCTATTTACCACCTCTATTTTCCCATTCGTCTGAGGATGATAGGAAGAACTAAACATCAAATTAGTCCCCATCTTCTTCCAGAGTTTCCTCTAGAAATGTCCAATGAATTTCGTGTCCCTGTCTGAAACTATACTTCTGGGTAACTCGTGAAGTCGAATGACCTCCTTGAAGAACAAATTTGCGATGTGAGTCACATCACTGGTCTTATGGCATGGGATAAAATGTGCCATTTTGGAAAACCTGTCAACCACCACAAAGATCGAATCATGTCCTCTTTGCATCCTAGGCAATCCCAATACGAAATCCATGCTAATTTCATCCCACAACCTCTCAGGTATGGGTAATGGTTGATACAATCCCACATTTTGCTTCCTGCCCTTTGAATGCTGGCAAATTCTACATCTGTCAACAAACCTCTTGACTTCCGACCGCATCCCTAGCCAAAAGTATGCTTCTCTTAGCTTTGCAAATGTCTTGTTGTGGCCAAAATGCCCTGCCAAGCCTTCGTTGTGTTTTTCTTTTAACAGATTCTCCCTCATGGAGAAATTCGGAATGCATAGTTGATTGCCTTTGAACAACAACCCATCCTGGATCACATACTCTATCCACTGACTTCGATCTCTGAGAAATGGGTTCGCATTTTCTCCATACACTTCACTGAAATCCTGATCAGTTGCATACATGTTCTTAAGATCATCAAAGCCTAAAGTCTTGACTTTGAACTCCTGCAACAACAAACATTTCCTGCTCAAAGCATCAACCACTTTGTTAGAAGTACCTGAAATATGTTTAATTACAAATGTAAAATTCTGCATGTATTCTACCCATTTAACATGCCTCTGATTCAATTTCTCCTTTTGAGTTACATACTGCAATGCATGGTTATCACTATATAAAACAAATTCTCTTGGAATCAAATAGTGCCTCCATTTCTTCAATGCCTGTATGACGGCATAAAATTCCTTATCATATGTGGAATATTTCTCTTTCGCCTCATTCATCTTCTCGCTGAAATATTCAATCGGTCGGTCCTCCTGACTCAAGACCGCTCCTATGGAAAATCCACTCGTCGATGGACGGTTCAAATCTCCCGTCAGGATATCGCGGATTGTGAATCCCGATGCAACGATTTCTTCACTCCTGGAATCCTCGATGGGTTAAATCCCGACTCCTGTCCTGATGTCTGACATGTGTCCTGCCGATATCAATGGCTATGATTCTCCGTCGATGTTTCGAGACTCAAAAGGTCTCAATTCTCTCTACCTTCAAAATCTCGATGCCTCCAATATCCCGATGCCTCCTCCGGGACTCCTCCTCTTGTTGCTAGGGCTTAACCCCAGCATAACTTCCCTAGATCTAACAGTTGACGGGATTTCCCCGAGCTTCTCCACAGAATCTCGACCGTCACTCCTTCCTCCTTGAAGGTTTCTTGAGAATGGCTAAGTATTCCTTCTCAAGACTTGCTTGATAACACATGCACTTGCAGCTTTTGCTTGAACATTACACGATGCAAGATCCCAGTGTTCTCCTTTGACAATATCACGAAGGTGCTATACCTCCTGATATTTTCCACTCTGATTCTTTCAGAGGGACTTGCACGCACTCCTCGTGGAAATCATTCAACAACTCCCAAGTGTTGAATCCTTTCGACTCTGCACACTCCTGCAGCAGCAGTCTTCGATTTCCTTCTTCTCAGATTCATGACTGAGACTTTCTCTTCAGCCTGCGCACTCCTTACACGGCTTCAGCAACCCACTTTCCACTTCTGCGTGAATGAGAACAAGAGTTAAACTACCTAAGCCTTCATCAACGCACTCCTTGCATATGATTTTCGACTGCACATCTTGCAGGAATCTCCTGGCTCAGATAGAGAAACAATTGAAACTCATTCCATCTCCCCTTCAGACTTCAGGTTGAAGCATGAAATCACATGCACAGCATATAAAAACAAATGCATGATAGGAAAGCAAACATTCATGAGCATAACATCAATACACAAAGAAAACAACACAAACCATGAGTTTGAATCAAAGCTTCCTTCTATTAATTCAAATGCCTGTACATGGGTTTTCTTCATACACTATTCTCTGCTTGCTCCTCTTTTCTCCTGAATGCTTCCACTATGTTACAATGGTACAATGAGGGTGTCTATATCCGTTTTCCCTCTCGGACTCTAAACTATCAAATCTAGACTTAAAAACCTATCTACCARCATTAACTAAATTAAATGTCGACTATCTACCAAAGGACGAGAGCTTAAAGGCTCAAGGTCCAATACAATATACAAATGTGCCTTCATAAATGGCTTCATTAAAGACTTGCGCAACAATCCCAAAGAATTTTCAAAATTTTGGGTTGGTTTGTCCAGCTGATCTCCGCTTGATGTGCTGGCTCGCTTGATGAGTCGGTGTTGGCTCGCTTGATGAGTCAGTGATGCTTCTGCATCATCCGCCCCAACAGTTATTATTGAAGACCCATAATTAAATAAAGGTGGGTTTACCCACCCAGAGTGAGAGGTTGGCCCTGCCAGTGAAACCCTCTCACATGTTGTTATCGGACTAATCGGTAGGTGCGGACACTAACAGATCTCCCTATATCCACCTGGATCTAGAACAAAACAGGACAGAACATGATTCTTTCCTTAAGTTTTAGATATCGAATTTACTAACTAAAGAGGGATGAGTTAGATACTGTTTCAATGTCGCTTCCTCTCGCCATCTCCTCCTAGCTCCATTTCAATGCTCATACGATGATGAACCTGCAAAAGAATGCAACCAACCAAAGTGATAGTAATAGCATAAACTCAATATAAACCTATGTATGTGATCAAGGAATCATACAATAAAACACANCAACAATCCCAAAGAATTTTCAAAATTTTGGGTTGGTTTGTCCAGCTGATCTCCGCTTGATTTCCTGGCTCGCTTGATGAGTCGGTGTTGGCTCGCTTGATGAGTCGGTGTTGGCTCGCTTGATGAGTCAGTGATGCTCCTGCATCATCCGCCCCAACAGTTATTATTGAAGACCCAAAATTAAATAAAGGTGGGTTTACCCACCCAGAGTGAGAGGTTGTCCATGCCAGTGAAACCCTCTCACATGTTGTTATCGGACTAATCGGTAGGTGCGGACACTAACAGATCTCCCTATATCCACCTGGATCTAGAACAAAACAGGACAAAACATGATTCTTTCCTTAAGTTTTAGATATCGAATTTACTAACTAAAGAGGGATGAGTTAGATACTGTTTCAATGTCGCTTCCTCTCGCCATATCCTCCTAGCTCCATTTCAATGCTCATACGATGATGAACCTGCAAAAGAACGCAACCAACCAAAGTGATAGTAATAGCATAAACTCAATATAAACCTATGTATGTGATCAAGGAATCATACAATAAAACACANTTGAACCAGAGGAAACTATGCTTGAGGTAGGTGGTTTCATTTTTACACAAGCTTGAACCATAGAAAACTATGCTTGGACTTCCCAACGCATAACACATGGATGGTTGGTACTTAGACCCTAGCTGAACAAACTAGCATCTCTACTTCAACATGAAGAGAAAAGGCTGGAAGTATTGCCCCCCAAGCTTCGTTTCATCCAACGACAAAGGCAGAGGAAAGGAAGCTTCAAATACTAGATGAAGGACTTGACTCAAACAGAGAGGGGGAACACTATTTCATTTTTTCACGAGATTGACATAGAAACAAGAACTATGCTCGTAACCTTTGTTTCATTTTTTAATGAGGTTGCCACAGAGATGCAAAAACTATCCTTGTACGTGGTTTCATTTTTTCACAAGCTTGAAATAAAAAAACCATGCTCAAGTCTGGTTTCATTTTTTAACGAGCTTGAAATCAGAAAATCGTGCTCATAGACCTATGTTTCATTTTTTAACGAGGTTGCCTCAGAGACGCAAAAACTATCCTCAAAATTCTTCTTGATCATGGATTCCAAGAGGACAATGCTTTGGAAGGAGACCATGTCAAGGGAAAAAACTCGGTCATGGCTTCCAAGAGGTCTTCATTTGACGGAAGAAACACACTTTGGAAGGACACCATGTCGAGAGTCGCAACAAGAGTAAAGAGATCATGCTCTAACAAACCTATCGAAGAGATCACCATGTCAACTACTGGATCTAAGTCATCAGAAGTTGAAATCATGGGCGACAACGCCACATAATTGATCTGTGGCGGGGGCGATACTGTCTGCATATAAGAATCATTCATGGAGGCAATCCAGGCAGGGTCAATGAATGAAAGTTGATCAACAGTCACAACGCATCCATCGTGAGGAAAAGATATCACATGAAAAAGAGTAGACACAATAGCTTTCATGGCATAGACATAATCTCGCCCAAGGAGTAAAGTAAAATCCAAGGGGTCTTGGATTACCATCACATCAATAAAGATAGTTTTCCCTCCCAAAGTTACAGGAAACTGAGGGAGGGTCCCTAAAGGTTGACTAGTTCTTCTATTAAAAGCTAACATATTCTGCGTAACTGGCACAAGTGGAGGACAACCCAAAGCTTGCCAAGAAATAGAGGACAAAATACTAACAGACGAACCTTCATCAATTAGTGTATGAGGAACGTCTCGACCACAAACCTGTACTGTAATCTGGAAAGGAATGTGAGAGGGAAGACGAGGTCCATTTAGCACACCCCAATCAAAATGGATGGCCTCATTACTTGGAGGGGGTTCCACGGGAGAAGTAGGAATACCCCCTGACACGACAGAGTCTATACCAACGAGAAAAACATGGGCAGTATCGGGTTTACTCTCTAGTGGGAGAGTAGGATCGACCGATGATGAGATCGGATCAACCACTTGGGTTTCATTCTCCAGGGGGAGAATAGGGTTGACAGGTGGAAATGGATCGACCGCTTGGGTGACACTCTCGAAGAGGAGAGTGGGATCGACTGAGGATGGGATCGGATCGACCTCTTTAGTTTCGCTCTCTGAGGGGAGAATGAGATTGACCGAGGATGGTATCGGATCAACCACTTTTTCAACTGGTTCAACTAAGGATGTGACCAGATTGACGACATGATCAACTGGATTGACCTACAACAGGTCCAGATTGATCATTCCATCAACTACAGGTGGGTTGAGAGAAAGCTTACGGTAAGCAGTTGGAAGCTGAGGCTGTGAAACAATCATGTCTTCCAGTAATTTTGAGGCTTCATCCATACAAGGGAAAAGGTGAGTGAGATGACTCCCTTTGCATAACATGCACGAGAACTTGGCTCTACTTTTCTTCTTCCCAACTATATCGTGACTAGTCGACGGGAAGTCATCAACATGTTGTTCAGAGACTGACGACATGGGTGGGCAAGGATGTGTAGACCATACTTCTATAACCTTGGGTAGACCAGGGAAATCCTTAAGAAGATGGATACCCTTACAAAGCTTGCAAGGGTACTTGGGCGTATGAGGTGTTTGGGTGATCTTGACATCATCAATACTCCCAGCACGATTAACAGTAACTGGTTGTTTTCCAACATGTTTGATAGTGGTTGGAGGTTTTGACCCTTGTTTATCTTTCTTCTTCTTAATATTTATTTTCTTCTTCTTCTTATTCACTGGGTTACTAGATTCAGAACTTTCACTCGACGAAGAAGATGAAAAAGAAGGAGACCTCGCAACTGAATAAGGTGAAGAAGATCTTACTGGTGAAGATAATGAAGGATCAATATGAGGTTGATTCTCTTGGGGGAAAGTGCTTACGACCGAAGCACTTACTGCATTCGGGATTACTTGAGTGGAAAACAACCATACCGGTAATCCAATTGTGAGACCTGGAAGGCTCAAAGTAGCGATGTGAGGAGGACCAATGTNATAAGGTGAGGAGGTTAGGATGATCCCACTAAATCATGAAAGTGAGTAAGATCCAAACCATTCAGATGCTACCTCACCATAGAAGTTTCTCTTTCTAGAAGATTTGATAAAACGCGTGTTTTTCCCACGTGTAGGCATTCTCACACCCTGCCTATAGAGAAACCTGCGAACATCTCACACCCTAGCTATGGTGCAACCTATGAGAATCAGGCATTCTCACACCCTGTCTATATAGCAACCTGCGAACTTCCTTTTTAACAGGGTTTTTACAAGGGCAAATGCAACTTCTTTTCTCAGGAAAAGTTCTTCTCTCTTCTCTCTTCAGAAACTCAGGCCACTGACCCCTCTGAAGGAAACATAAAGTTTTACATCAATAGCAGTCATAGGGATGATGAAAATAATGTGTAACACACGTGCCAATCTTGTATAAATAAGAGGCTAGCACCTCACTTCTTACACACAACTCACTTACTCATTCTCTTATGAGGCAAGCTGCAATTACCAGTTGGAGAGAGGGAGAAGAGTGGCACATATCTTGGGGAGGAATATCTGTATTGGTTTGAGTTATCTCTTGAACATTGTATAANATAAGGTGAGGAGGTTAGGATGATCCCACTAAATCATGAAAGTGAGTAAGATCCAAACCATTCAGATGCTACCTCACCATAGAAGTTTCTCTTTCTAGAAGATTTGATAAAACGCTTGTTTTTCCCACGTGTAGGCATTCTCACACCCTGCCTATAGAGCAACCTGCGAACATCTCACACCCTAGCTATGGTGCAACCTATGAGAATCAGGCATTCTCACACCCTGTCTATATAGCAACCTGTGAACTTCCTTTTTAACAGGGTTTTTACAAGGGCAAATGCAACTTCTTTTCTCGGGAAAAGTTCTTCTCTCTTCTCTCTTCAGAAACTCAGGCCATTGACCCCTCTGAAGGAAACATAAAGGTTTACATCAATAGCGGTCATAGGGATGATGAAAATAATGTGTAACACACGTGCCAATCTTGTATAAATAAGAGGCTAGCGCCTCACTTCTTACACACAACTCACTTACTCATTCTCTTATGAGGCAAGCTGCAATTACCAGTTGGAAAGAGGGAGAAGAGTGGCACATATCTTGGGGAGGAATATCTGTATTGGTTTGAGTTATCTCTTGAACATTGTATAAGCTATTTATGATAAGGAAGTTTTTGCTGGGTTTTCTTCCCCTAGAGGGTTTCCCAGGATAAATGTTGTTTCTCTTGTGAATGTGTATTTCTAAGTGATCTTGTTCTTATGATGCTCTTATCTATTGAAATGAAAAGAACTATAATAATGGAATAAACATTAACACATACTTCTCCATTCGTCATGATGGCATTCACCACACCAACTTGCTTCCAAAAGACAGTGGATCTTGTTCGATGAGGTAACAAGTCAAGTGTCATGGTAAGTGTCACCTTAATACTTGAAGCATTTGAATATGTTGCATTAAATCCTATCTTGATTATGGATCATCTTCTTGGAAATTACGCTTTTTTCCCTATTTCACCTTGGTGAGTGTCATGGTTTCCTAGTAAGTGGCCACCCTCAGGAAAAGGGTTGCTACTAGAGGGTCACCCTAAATGGTCATCATACCACTCCCCATCATACATTCCACCTTCCATAAATGAGATAATATGAGCCCTTGTATTTCATGAAATCCCATACCTAGAAGTCTAACACCATCCACCTCACATTCACTACATGGCCTAGAAAGGATTATCCTTGGGAACATCCCCTACTTGAGGAATTGGTTCACTCAATAGGGAATTATGACACCCCTCCCATATGTACATTTGGAAAATTGCACAGGGTCTTTGAGCACTTGTTTGATTTGAAAGGGTATATTTGATGCACATGTTTATATGGTTCTTGTATTAAATGTGATTTACTTGGGATGATACATATGACTTGAGATCCTTGGAGGGCAAATTTACTTGTCTTTGCAAGACCTTTCTTGGTGGATACTTGTGGAGGAACAAACCTTGCTTGGGCCTTCATGGGGGCATGAATCCCATAGAGTGAATGACATACCCCACTCATTGGGACAACTTGGATGAGGGACGTTTCCTTTGGATGCATTTGATTATCCATTGGAGGTGACCTTCTAGCCTTCCTAGCCCCACGTTTTCCTTTGGAGGCCATACACTTCACTTTTGGGGCATTCCATCATCACTTGGAAGGATAGGGTTTGGTGGTGCAAGGTGTTTGATGATTATATGGCGTGTTTTTTGAAGGAAGACCCTAGCACATTGACATTTGGCCTCATGAGTCCCAACGAATTCCTCAACAAGCTCAACGTCTTGCTCTTTATTCCCCTACGTCACCTCCTATGTTGGAATACTAAGAGGGGGGGGGTGAATCCATATGAGAACTTTTACTATCACTTTTAACCACAATATGTAATCATTAAAATCATCAGTAGTATATTATCAATATATCATGAGAATTATAAATCAATAGATCATAATAGACATCCATAGAAACAAAGTACACCAAAATTTACGTGGAAACCCAAATGGGAGAAAACCAAAGAATGTTTTTCTTATATATCAAAAGAATACATTCATTGAAAGAAAAAACTTCTTAATTCTCCAACTACAACTGGAAGGAGGATACAACCCCCTATTTACAGGCTCCAACATGAAGGAAGATACAAATCCTTTAATTCTATGGCTCCAACCAGAAGGAGGATACAACCTCCTGATTGTCAAGCTCCAACCAAAAGGAGGATACAACCTCCTGATTCTCAAGATCCAACCTAAAGGAAGATCCAACTCCCTTTGTTCTTTTACACCAACCAAAATGAGGCTAAAACCCCCTTTCCTTACCCCATTCTGTCACTCTGAAATATAAATGTAGACAAATTGTCACTACCACAATCACTACCAATGTCACTGTGACTATCGCTATCACTGCCATGGTCACTGTCACTACCACTGTCACTGTACCATCAACTTGTAACCTGCCACATCAACCTATCTCTATATCCAACCTATCAATGTCACTTTACCATCAACCTGTAACTATTCATAAACATAAGATATACCAAATAATTTACCATATCGTCCATCAATTTTATACCAACATATGTAGTATAATATGAATCAATCAGGTACCATAATATATTCCAAATTTAGATACCAAAAGATCAATGATGAGTATCCAATCATGTACCATGTACTAGAACATCAATCACATATAAAAACAGTACCATGTACCATAGTATAAATCATCTATAGACCTATACCATATCATCAATGAAGTGCCTCAAATAACCAAAGCATGTGCCTTATGCATATGCCACCATACATAAAGTGTATACCTCAACCCTACATCCACATCTCAAAGATGAACCATAATAGTCAAGTCATAACTTGATACAAGCATATACCTCAATCAACCATGTATCCAAGATGTACCTCAATCATGTGCCAAACCAAACATACCTTAAGCATGTACCATACCATAACCAAATATAATATTCACAACAAGCACATAACAATACCTCTATAGCTGACTTGATAATCAATAGATATGACCTATAAGCTTACTTCTGATCTCAAGGAATTGGTACAAGAATCACCCCCAAATATATCTTGTCCTCGTAGGACTAAGACATCTTGTCATGCGGGGCCTCACATGATGATCCCTAAGCAACCCACGGGGATGCCTCATGGGACACTAGTAGTCTAACTCGCGAGGGTGAACTAAACTAGGGTTTCCTTTGAAATTTTCCCTCTTCATGGAAACCCCGAAACTCCCACACTCCTCACTTGTCTCTACCTCATATTTAATCATCGCAAAAATTTCCAAAGATATCACTAGTTCACTAGAAGAAATTCAATAGAATAAGTGAGTGAATGTACTTATCAATGAATCCTTGAGGTGTATTTATACTCTTTTTGAGTAACCTCTTTCCTAAATATTAGGGGCTTCTTGACTTTCTTATTACAACCACTTTACCCTTTCATTAAAGACTTGTAACAAACTAGGGGATTCTAAGTTCACAAGGCCATAACTCCTCAACCACGAGGAACTATGTGGCATACCACCTATCATTGAAAATTACATGACGAGGAATACCATTCATGAGTGAGTTACCTACATTTACTCTTTCCTTCATGACCTAGTTTCGTGATCAAATACGGGTTCCGTAACCATACTTATGGTTTTCTTGTATACTTCTTCAAAGTGTCTTCCCATGAGGGCCATGCTTAGAGCTACACCATAAGGGGACCACTTTGGGGACTTATACAAATACACCCATCACATATGTTGACATCAATCCATTGCTTGTTGACATCAATAAAAATCAATTGTCCAACAACATCCTTGTTTGGCATTGATGGAAACACTGATGGAATGGGAACAATCATTCTCTTGATCATGCCCCCCCTTGTGACCATATTTCCCACTGTGACTAATCGCTCCCCATGTCTCCATGCATCTATTCTTTCTCTTTTTTTCCATGCATCTATTCTTTCTCTCCCCCTTTGACATCAATGGAAAAGGGTAATTTTTCTTGGGTTTTCTCCCCCTATCTACAATCCTCTTCTTTCTCTTCATGGTGCTTCCTTGTGTAAATCTCTAATCTATATGAAAAGCATTCAAACGATTATTTACTTCTCTCCCCCTATCTTATTGTGTCTAATGTCATGTGGATCATTGTGGGGTAGAAACTACTCCAAGTTTATGTCAAAGATACTCAAAGGTCTCCCTCGAAAGAGGTTTGGTGATGATATATGCAATCTTCTCTATTGTCCCAATGTACTCTAGCTTTATGTTCTTCTCTGTAACCTATTCCCATAGAAAGTGAAAATTGATCGGAATGTGCTTCATATTGGAATGCATTATTGGATTCTTGGAGATACCGATAGCACTGGTGTTATCACATAGTGTCGAAATAGGCTCGTCATATCCCACCTATATATCTTGCAAGGTTTACTTCATCTAGAAAACTTGAGTGCAACATGATGCCGCTGCAATATATTCTGCTTACGTTGTGGACGGAGATATTGATGATTTTTTCTTGCTTAGCCATGATACTAGACACTCACCCAAGTATAAATATGCTCCACTTGTACTTATTCTATCGTCAATGTTGCTTTCCCAATATGCATTTGTGTAGGTGACCAAAGATAGATCATTCCCTTTTGGATACCATAATCCAAACTCTTTTGTTTCCTTGAGATATCTAGATATTCTTTTTATTGCCATAACATGTGTTTCTTTCGGTGCTACTTGAAATATCGCAACCTGTCCAATTGCTTGCATCACATCTGGTATTGACATTGTTACATAGAGTAAGATATCAATCATCGATCTGTAGGGTCTCTGATATGCATCCTTAGATTTTTCATCCTTACTCAACTTGCAACAGGTCTACATAGGAGTACTTACAGGTTTGTAGTCTTCCATTCCAAATTTATTTAGTATTTCTCTTATGTACTTACTCTGGGAGATGAAAATACCTTGATCACACTGACATATCTGTAATCCCAAAAATAAGGTCAACTCACCAAGAAAATATATTTCGAACTCATTTTGCATGTCTTTGGCAAACCTCTGACACATCCTATCATCATCGCTCCCAAAGATAATATCATCTACATAAAATTCAATTATCAATATACTGTCTCGATCCACGTTTATGTAGAGATTGTTCTGCATTTCCCTTCCTAAATACTTTTTTTTTAGATACTTGTCTAATCTTTAATACCATGCTTTGGGGGCCTGCTTGAGTCCATGCAATGCTTTCTTCATTCTGCAAACGTAATATTCCTTTTCTGATAATAGAAATCCTTTAGGCTGTTCGATGTAGACTTCTTCTTATAATTCTCCATTTAGAAAGGTTGATTTTACATCCATGTGATATACCTTGATTCTTTTAGAACATACATAGGCTAATATTAATCTTATTTCTTCCATCTTAGAAACTGGGGAAAAGGTCTCTTCAATATCTATACCTTCAATTTGAGAATATCCTTTGCATACTAATTTTTCTTTGTTTATGGTTACTTGTCCATCATCATCCAATTTGTTCATGAAAACCCACTTTGTGCCAATCACATTTTTTTTCTTTGGCCTTGGAACCAATTCCCATGTGTCATTCTTCTCTATCTAATCTAATTCTTCATCCATAGCCTTGACCAAGTGTTCATCATTGTTGGCTTATTCAAGACTGTTTGGTTCAATTGCAGATAACAATGCTAGATGTTTTTGTTATGGTGAACATATTCTTATTCGGGTTTCAACTCCTACATTTTTATTTCCAATAATCTTCTCTGGTGGATAGTTTTTTTTCTCTCATCGTCTAGGTGTCTTTGGAGGTATCTCAATATCTTTCTTCTCATCTTCTTGTCCTGGTTCTTCCTGCTCTTATTCTTCTTTTGCTTCTTCTTCTTTCAAATATTCTCCACCACTCTATTCTTATGGATCCTTTCTTCCTTCTTTGACCCTCTGTACATATGTCTCATCAATCATTACATTGATTCTTTCCACGATTTGGTTGGTCTTGGACTAAATCATTTATATGCTTTGATTTTGCTTGAATACCCAACCAGTATGCCCTTATCAACTTGAGAGTCAAATTTTCCAAGCCTGCCATATTCTCTTCTGATATAACATTTTCTTCCAAATACTCTGAAATTCTTAACACTCGTTGGTATTCCTTTCCATAGCTCATAGGGAGTCTTTCCATTGTTACTTCTGAGCATTCATTTGTTCAAGATATGAATTTCTCCATGTTCCCAAAAGATGTCACTCAACTTGGAATCTTTCAACATGGTTCTCGCCATTTCCTATACGGTTATGTTCTTTCTTTCGACAACTCCATTCTGATGAGGTGTCCTAGCTTCTAAGAAATGTATTTTTATTCCATGTTCCCCATAAAAATCCATAAATTCATTTGATGTAAACTTTCTACCATTATCTGATCTCAAACACTTGATTTTAAAATCCATGTTGGTTTCAACCATATGTTTGTATATCTTGAAGTGTTCAAATGCCTCTGACTTCTTTATGAGAAACAAAACTGCAATCATTTGTTTGTAGTCATCCACTAATAGCATAAAATAATGTTCGTCATTCAATCCCTTTGTTCTTGTAGGTCCACATAGGTTAGTTTGTACAATCTGCAATGGTTTTGTCATGGAATACTCTTTTTATTTGAACGTGGTCGTGGTTTGTTTACCTTGTAGAAAATGCTCACATAGAGTATTTGGTGGCTTTGAAATCTCAGGAATTTCTTTCACTGCTTCCTTTCTTCTGATTTTGACATGGTTATCAAAATTCATCTGACCCATTCTTTTGTGCCAAAGCCAAATTTCATTTTCCTTTCCTAAGAGACATATTTCTTTTCCAATTTCATTAAGGACATATATGTTTTTTTGAGTTCTTATAGCGGCAGCCACCAACTTGCTTGATCCTTATTTCCTTATCTCACATTTTTTTAATCAAACAAAGTTTGTGTCCTTGATCACACATTTTATTTATACTTAGTAGATTGTGCTTCATATCTTCGACCAATAGAACATTTTATACCTTGGCATCTTTGCTTCCAAGCTTGATTGTACCTCTACCTATAATTATGGTTGATTTGTCATTTTCAAATGAAACTGATCCATATCATTCCTTTTCAGAGTGAGAAAGATGTTATTGTCACCTGTCATATGCTTCGAACAACCACTATCAACGTACCACCCAATTTTCTTGTGTTGCGCTTGTAGATAAAGTGAGCATTATTCAGTGTTGAATTGATCATTTTTCCTTCTCCATATCCTTTGTGGTTCTTGTTTGATATCTTGTTTTGGTTCTCTTGGAGGAACAATCAATCTACAATCTCTGGCCATCTATCCAAAATTGTTTCACTTGTAGAACTCTACTTCATTACTTAGTGAACCAAAACTATTGCGATTTATGCTCTGTGCTTCATGTGACTTTCTAGGATAATTGTTGTTTGAATAACCTTCATAGTTGTTTTTTTTCTTGGCATAGGCTCTACATTTTGAATCTTTGTGACCAAAATTGTTACAAGAATAACATAAACCAAGAAAAATAGTTTGATACTTAGATGTAGGGGATCTTCTGAAAGGTATTTCTATTATGAAGCCTTCTTCTTCTTAATATGTTGATGATTGTTGGTTCTATGTTTTGAATCTTCTAGGTAGTTCAGTTCCTCTGTGATTTTCTTCTTGAGTGCCTTTGACTATTTTTGCATAGGTTCTTTGTTCTTGTTATGTTGTTTTGGAGTTTGAACCTTTCTCAGTCTACATGTGGTTGTATCCTATCCCAGACCTATCATAGTATGGCCTTTTATTTCTAATGATCTCATCCAATATTTTGGTGTTATTTTGTTGCATATATTTCTTCTGAAGATATTTTCTTAAGGTGACTATTTATGCTTCCAAGCTTTCAATCATCTTCTCCTTATCTTCTAATTGATTTCTGAGTGTTTCTTCAATATTTCTTCCTTCTTCTACTTGGATTTTTAACTTCGTGATTATCTACTCGATTTATTCTGACTTGGAATTTTGAGATCCTTCTTTCTTCTTTAACTCTGCCTTGAGTGACTTGATTTTCTTTCTTTCTTTCCCTAGTTATTCTAAGGCACCAATTAATTCTTCTTTGAGATTGACTTCACCTTCTTCTTCAAAATATTTAGAATATTCTTCATCATATTATACTTCCATGAAGAGTACTCTTTCTGAATCATTGTCATTATCATCATCCTCGTCTGATGAAGACTTATCTTTCTTTGAGTAGAAAATTTTCTTGAAGAATTTATTTTTGTTCCCTCTCTTGTCTCCCTTTTGATTTTTCTTTTTCTTATTAGGATCTTCTTCTTCATTTCTACCTTTATTCTTAGCATAAGGACATTTAGAATCAAAATGACCAATACCATCACAATTAAAACATTTCAATGGGAGCATACAAAGGTTTCCACTTCTTCATCTTTCTAACTTCCTTATGAAGTTTGCCACTTATTCATCTTCCTCTGAATCATTGTTGCAGTTGCAATCTCGTTTTGAATTTTGCTTGTTTTTCTTCTTTGTCTTCTTGGATGATTTGAATGTTTCTTCCTTTGTGACTGGGTTCTCTTGATCTATCCTCATTTCATAAGATGTGAATATTCTGTGTATCCCGTCCATGCTCAAACTGTCAAGATCTGTTATTTCTTCCAGGGTTGAGATCTTAGGATCAAATATCATAGGCAGATATCTTAAAAACCTTTTGAATGACCACTGACTCATCAAATTCTTCTCCCAGTCCTATATTAGTGTTCAATGTTTCTTCAAATCATATAAATTAAGCTACAATGTCTTTGTCTTCTTTCATCTTTAGTTGTTCAAACTTAGCTCTAAGGGTTTGAAGTTTATCTCCCTTGACTTTGGTATCTCCTTCGTAAATCTTTTGAAGTTTATACCAAAGATCCTTTGCAGTCTTGTAATGTATAACTTTTACAAATACTGAATCATCTAGACTGCTCATAATGGTTCCTTTATTCTTTGATTTGTTTTCGTTGAGTTTCTTTCCATATTTGTTAGTTGGGGGAGTGGTTGATTCTACATATCCATCTACTATTGACTTCCAAGCATCAAATCCTTGTGACTGTAAAAAGGTTTGCATCATTTTATTCCAAAAGGAATAGTTTTTTCCAACAAACCTTGGTGCTCTAATATTAGTGTATTCCATGATCTCCTTCCAGTGGTTAAACAATTTCTTGAAGGACCTTCTTTGATACCAATTGTTGGAATACTGAGAGGGGGTGAATCCGTATGATAACTTTTAACCACAATATGTAATCATTAACATCATCAACAATATATCATGAGTAGTATAAATCAATAGAGCATAATAGGCATCCACATAAACAAAGTACACCATAATTTACATGGAAACCCAAATGGGAGAAACCACATAATTCTTTTCTTATATATAAAAATAATAAATTCATTGGAAGCACCAACTTTCCAATTCTCTAGCTACAACTGGAAGGAGGCTATGACCCCTATTTACATGCTCCAACCTGAAGGAAGCTACAACTCCCTTAATTATCTGGCTTCAACTAGAAGGAGGATACAACCCCCTGATTTTGAAGCTCCAACTCCCTGTGTTCTTTGGCACCAACTGGAAGGAGGCTTGTTGGTTTAGATATCTGAGTTTATACCTTTAACATAATTGAACCAGGGTTCACGTCTATTGTGGTTCCAACAAAGCCTTTAAAACTATTGGCCCTCATGGTAAACCAGAAGGCAATGCAATACACAAAGTGCACTGCGCAGTCTCACCCGAGATAGTCTTAATGGGTGACTGCAATACTCAGGTGTTTGTAGTCCAAGATTGAGTGGAGATCTGAGAAATATGCGTTGGGAGTTCTATTTAAATTATTAAAGAAATATATTGTCATTCACGATTATGCATGTAATATAACCAACCCATTCATTCATTATGATATTATCTCCTCATAAATAATACAAGAGGCATTAACATTCAATCACATAACACATGTTTTACCATGGTCACCCCCTCTTGGGCTACGTCCACAAAGATCTGGCTCTTACAATCTTCTATTATGGAAGTTCCAAAAATACAGTGTCGTGCGCTTTACAACTCCTCTCAGTCGAGTAGAGATCTATTATGAGGCAGACTAGATTTCACTAGGCTCCTCAGCGTGAGATATAACCCTCAAGATCTACCCTCCTTACTCCTCTACAATTCAACAACTTACAAAATGGTATCGGATTACAGTAGAGTTTCCCCAAAACTCCCTAAAAGGTTTCTCTATCTCTTCTCTATATCATTTGAATCCCTGCATCATCTCCCTATAAAGCATCCCTAAGCATCTTTATATATACATTTTTGGCTCATCAGCCATTACAATGTAGTACAAAAACCCTAACCCTAACGTCATTAGGTCTTCCATGCATGCGTGCATTCTGATCTTCCTTCTAGCTGTCACGTTCCTCGTGCATGCCTTCCTTCCCCAAATATCCTTTATTTCTGCTTTGGCATGCTTCCAACAGGCCCCCAACACTGACATGTGGCTATTTTCGAGCCACCTAACCTCTGTGTGTGTCCAATACCTTCCTTGCAATCTCGTCGCTAACCAACTTCACACATTCTACCTGGGTTTGTTCCATATATGTTTTGGCTTCCTATACCTACGAAATGACCTATGTTGCTCTCTCCTGGAGTGGTTCCATTTGAGCCTAGCTCTCCTTTTTCTACATCTACGCAGTTATGATTTCTATCTGCAATTTATTTATGTCCTATGCCCCTTTGACGTGCTCTGTGATTGACATTGTCTTCTTCCTCTGCTTGAGGTCTTGGATAGATGCGCTTATCCTTTCACCTTCCTGGTCCCACTACTAGAGCTAATGATCCTCTTCTAGCTTTGTCCAAAGTTGTGCTACTTTATCAAACGAGTTGTTTGTTGCATGGACTTGTCACTCTATCTCTTGTATCTGCATTGTTGCCTCCTGTTTCCTTTTCTCCCTCACCTCCAGTGGAGTGGTAGGTGTGAGCTGCTCGTGGAGATTCTCGATCTCATGTGGGTATTGGTCGATTTTCTACACAATTTGATCAATCTTCTCTGTCATCATGAGTTCGACGTCTGCACGGTATTTGGGATCTTCTCGTAGGCTACAACCACTTTCTGTTCCAGTCCCTTCATGCATTCCCTCTCCTCTTTGGTCTCGAGCTTGGCATGCTTGAATGCCAATTCCAACTCATCCCATTTATCCTTTACCTACTGCAGTTCGGTTGTATCTGTGTGTGCATGAGACTATACCTCATGTGTAACACTGACCTGTAGTTTATATAGGGCCTTGTTTGTTATCCGCGACAATACCAATTGTAATTGAGCCAAGCCCTTTAAGGGTGTCTACCCCATGATCTCGTCCATGCGCAACATGCTGGGTGTGACATGAAATGTTGAACTTGATTGTGCTATCATCTGGAATGTGTCCCCCTCACTTGGTCTCGGTTCTCCTCCTATCTATGATGATGACATGCCTGTTCTATGCTGTTGTTAATTGCCTGCGATTCCCTGATCTGTCGGAGGATTTGTTGCATGTCTGCTAGCTCTTCTTCAATTTTGTCCCTTTGGCACACAACATTCTCAAAATCATCAAATGTTCAATCCTGAACCACTTGGGCCACCATTTAGGCATCATCCTGCGTGATCGTGTATTCTGGAGGTGTTCTATGTGCCTTCATCTTCTTGCGCGCACCCCCCGTCTAAGTAGTTGGTCGCTTAGTTTGGCCTGGCTCTTATGGAGTGGGGATTGATGTTGTCCCCTATGCTACCTTAGCCTATTTTTGATATATTTGGGGTGCCTGTGTAACACCCTATTTCCCCCAGCTTGTAAATATAACTGGACTGGCCAAGAACTATGGCGAACTCATAAATGTGAATATGTGATGTAAATGGACCTTGAGGAAAAGGTCAATGAATGTGAATAACATTTTGAATTTATTGCAGGACTACTGAGAGGGGATGTGCAGAAAAAGAGACCATGATGGCGATGGAGGGCACCTGAAAAGGTGGTGTTAACTTCCACCGAGAATTAATACCATATTTGGACTCCATTGGCCCAGAGAACCAAAAGCGGCTCGCTGGCTCTGAATTAAATGTCTCTCAGGCTGGTAGGTAGATAATTTAATGAGGGATGGGAGGTGAACCTCCCATCTGTAGAGCCATCAGGCCTGATCAACGCGAGGGTAATCACACCACACGCAACCTCACAAGAGGATAAGGTGTGGGGTAGAAGCGATTGTGGGGGCAGATGCGAGGGGAGAACTCTAGCATTACACAGAGTTAGTGATAGTAGAGAGGAAGGATTGCAACCTTCACTCCTGGTCACTGGAAAATGGAGACGCAGTCTCACAGCATCATGGTCCCAGCTCAGGGGTGGCTAGTGGTAAATCCGTTGGGAGTTGCTAAGCCTACGATTGGGTGGAAACGAGTACCCCTCTCAGCAGTTGCTTGACCCTGGTGTTATCTCTGATAAGTGTTTTGCCTCTGGCATCTTGATATATTTATATGTGCTTATTCTGATAATTATGCTCATAAGTTGTGAAACTGTGAATGATTTCATTATAAGAATGACTGTATGGGGTTTTGAATGACTGTATGGTGTTTTGATCAGTACTAGTAGTTGTATATTTATATGGAAAGACTACGTATGATTTATGTCTTCATGAATTCGTTATTTGTGTTTGTACTGATCAAATTCAGACTTCACGTCTGGTTCTCGGGAGGACGACATCCTTACATACCTCAGGTAGTACCCTGAGTAAATCTCCCCGTAGAAATACCTTCGTTGAAAATCCCATCAAGAACCAGGAAGGCGGTTGTGAAGGTGTAAGGCCTTAGTAACCCTGCATAAGGAGGAACGATCCTCTTGAAAACCGATATGACAACATAAGGATGAAGTAATGAATTGACGGATGAGATCCCGTCGGGAGATCTATGGTCACTCACGACCGTTAGATTGGAGGAAGGAGCTAGAAAGTTAAGTACCTTAACCTTATAAGTATTAATCGACGGACGATATTTTGTCAAGGAATCCGTGGTCACCCACGACCGTTAGATTAGTAGAAGAAAGTAGGGAGTTAAAATGCCTTACCCCTTTATTTTCTGTGTCTTCGTGGGCACCGAGGAATTTGGGATCGTAGATCTCCAAGGTCCATGAGATTATCTGGACCATGGATCTTTTCCACGTCCAAGGAGTCATGGAAGAATGCATGGGTAAGAACCGATCTGGGTCGTCAGATCTCGGCTGGAAAAACCTGACAGTCGTTGGATCTATCCAGTATTACATGAGGGTTAAAAACCCCCATGAATCGAGAATCGCGGGATCAGAATTCTTGTTGACAAGAGTTTGGGACTTTCCATTATGGAAACCCCAGAGTAGATCTGAGTCGTCTGATTAACGGAGGCCACATGTCGTAAGATATCCCATTACGGGAAATGGGGGATCGTGAAATCGAGAGTCCTGGTGACAAGGGATCGAGACTCTCCAAGGTGGAAACCCCGGAGTAGTTGTGGGCCATCCGATTTAAGGAGGTGACGTGTCGAGAGATTACCCATTTCGGGAAATCGGGAATCGGGGATTCGGGAGTCCTGTTGACAATAGGTCGGGCTCTAGCCTTGATAAATCCCAATGGAAGAGAGGTTGTGGTCATATGGGAAGAGGTCATATCGACCAATGCTTAACCCAAGGGGTTAATCTCCGATTGAGGTTCGTTCAACACTTCGGCATTTCGGCATTCGGGATACCAAAGGGACATGTTACCCCATGCTCTCAAACCCCGAAGTCCAGACTTATAAGCCTCGAGATGTTAGCATGTGGTCAGGCTCTAACGAATGGTCAAGATCCTCTAGGAGGATCCTGGGTCTCGGATGATCATCCGATGTGAGGCAGAGATGCTATCTTTACGCTAGGGCGCAAATGCGCATAAAGGTAAGTAGCGAGCAGATCTGGATGGCCAGAGTCCACCCGCTCAGATCTACGACTGAGGATTCATTCCAGAGCTCCCTTGCCATTCTTCCTTTAAT
>JZKD02S2213086.1:21036-39172 GCA_000966675.3 Picea glauca
CATCAGCAATTGCATTATCCAAGAACCATGTGTTTCATAAGAAGAGTAAACACATTGACACTCGGTTTCATTTCATACGCGAGTTAGTCAATAATGGTGACATTGCACTACAATTGTGTGGTTCTAGAGATCAGCTTGCTGATATTTTCACAAAGCCACTAGGAAAGTCAGTTTTTGACTTCCAGAGACAACACTTAGGCATAGTCAGTTTTGCTGATTGTAACTGTTGAGTCTAAGAGGGAGTGTTAAATATATTGTACCCTCAACAGTATGACCGTACACTGCCAGCTGTACTGGACAGCTGTACTTTCTATTTTCGTCTTGCTTGAGCATACATAGCTCAACCATCTTACATTGTAATAGATTCTTCAGTTCTGTTCTGTATTTCTTCATACATTTGAATATATTATTCTTTTCTCTCTGCATTTCTCTGTCCTTCACAATTTATCAAGCTTCACCAGTTTCTTAGAGAATAGTAGTGTTGCTTCACCAGAATTTCACCAGCTTCACCAGAATTTATTGTTACCTGACTCTAGATTGTGTGTAGAGAATAGCAGTGTTGCTTCACCAGTAGCAACTTTATCCACTAAATTTAAATCGTTTTCATCCCTGAGAATCAATGGATCAGGTGGAGAGATGGTGTAGTGATCAGGGCTAGATGGGGCTAGAAGCGACAAAACTTCTTCCTTCCATGGCAGATTGAAGTCAGGGTGGTGGTGTTGCCACCTTAGCAAATGACTGACTCTCTCTAGCAGCTCTGGAGTACATATGGCCGACAATTTCAGGCACACAAATGTTACCTGTTACACCAATATTTAAGTATGCAAAGCGATATCGGTGAGATGGAAGGAAATAAACGAGTCACTATTAAAAAAGTCTACTTACCGATTGATGTGGAAACAAAGAGATTTAAGATACGAGGTCGCAAAACTGTTTAAGATTGGCGTCACAAGAAGCATTATCTTCTTTGTATTCTACACTGTAATTCCCTTCAACCCCATTTTCCTCATAAGTTGTAACTCATAAAAACGTCTCCGAGGATCTCTCCCACATATAAATGAGAATAGACCGCTTTAATGTTGGGTATTTTGAAAGGAGCAGTATGCTCGGTGAGATGATACAATGATTCAATCAAGTCGTATGAAGTGTACTTCTTATTTTCTACTTTCACGTTGATACTGGAATATGGTGCAAGTGATTCATTGGATGAAGCGGCAAATTGAGCGACCTCACAATACTCTCGTCGCCTTGCAACTTCATCTTTCAGAGAAATTCGTGGAACTTGCCTCAAGTATTTTGTGCTTGAATGTCGACGAGATTGTAATAAGTCGCACTCAGTGATAAGAGAGGACACTCTCACTGCAAAGTTTATCAATTTTGAAAAATCCATCATCCCACAAAATCCTTCAATTTCACCGACTTTTCTCTCCCAATTTCACTGACTTTTCTGTCCCTGTTCGATGTTTCAATTTCTCTTCCTTTTAAATGTTTGGTCATGGTTACGAAAAGGCGAGATGATATGTTGAAAACAAAATAACAAAGAAGAGGAAAAGAATAAATAAAGAAGAAATACATGTTGAACAATGAAACTTAATATAACTAAATGCACAAGTAATGAATATTTTTTGTCAAAAGATAATAATTGAGGATTGCTTGTTATTCAAAATGTATAATGAACCATAAGTTGAATGGAACTATAATATTCATAAATATAATATAAATATAATAAATATAATATAAATATAATAATGCATAATAATAAATATATAGTACAAATTTTTATATTTAGATGTGGTGATTGGTGAAATTCATGGATTATGTAATTAATTCTACATATTGAAAGACATGAAGGGAGCAATAACACTTCAATTATATCAGCTAAACAAATATTTTTATTATATCAAAAAATATATATTTGTTTTTCTATGTTAAACATTACATTGCATTAACAAATTTATGGTAAAAGGCAAATTAATGTCACATAAAAAGAAAACTCATTGCTATAGTCTCATGGCAGGGACAAATAACGACAAACAAATGGGATTATCATTGTATATAAATGGTCAGTTGAAATAACTGTTAATGTGTTTTGTCCACTTTGTTTTTATTTTAATATCTTCATGTGGAGTTTTATTTTATTTTTAATTAACATCGTGTGGAGTGTGGAGAGTGCTTACTAGAGATTGAAACATTTTGTAAAACTTCATTTTATGATTCCATGCCCAAAGGAGGAATATAGTGATTCATTTGGGTCAAATTATTTTGTCTTTTTATTATAATTAAAAAATTGTATATTATTTCTTTAGTGATGAACGGATAGATCTAGCCCCTCTAAATTCAATGGTCAATATTTTTAAGTGAATCCCCAAGGGTCTCCATTCCCAATGAGACTAATCATATCCGCTCAACCAATCAACAGTCAAAATGTGGCAATCTCGTAGACATGTCGGGTGTGATGCTGACATACCACGTCGTTATGATGTCACTATTCTCTTTCCTCACTTGAACAGAACCTATGGTGATCTACGAATGGGTTTCCATCTAGCCTCTACACCGATCAACAATTCTCATTCTTTCTCACAACCTTTATCGTCGTCGACCCTCTTGGACCATCACCTATATTAACCAATTTTATATCTCTGACTAAGATGTAATTAGCATCGATGATTCAAATTCTCTTCAATTTACACTCGATCGATCGACGACCTTCATTCCACCATAGGATTTTCATTGTCATTCATATTTTCACAAGTCCCAACATTCTGTCGTTCCTGATGAAGATTTCTCTCTAGATGAAGGGATGAGATTTATTCACCAGACCAGATCAACAACCAATATCATCCTCGTCTCAACCGTAAGTATTTATATAGGTTATCATTTCAAATTTGGACTTAACCAAATCGAAATTTCTACCAAGTCTTCACCAGAGTTTCAACCCCCCTTTCATAGCAAGCACTAAGCCTGCTACTTGGCACACGATGAGAAACCAACTCCCATAGCCATTCACATCAAATGGAGGAAAAATAACACAAAGCTCTATCGACCTCCTCTAGCCTTCAACCTTCCATTATTACAAGATTCCATTCCTCTTGGATGCCATTGTTCATTACTTAATTTATATGCACGATTCCTTTCATCGACCACTCATTATGAAGTATTCCCATCATTTGAGATGATTACAGGTTTTTCTTATTCAAATGTGCAATACACATGTAATTTCCTCCATTTCTCAATCATGTAAATACAAAGTCTTTTCATCGGAACAATGTCAACCCCATTAACTTGGAATAGACATTTAAAACACAAATACATATACCAAGTCAATCATATTAATTCATTTACATAGAGTGTATGGTATACTTATCTATTACAAGCCATGACCAACCAATTGAATTTGGGTGTATTCCTTTCCACCCAACCATAGGCTTTGCATGCTCTATCAATTTGATAGCAAGCCACCCACATGCCAAGCCATGATACCACCAAGGAATTCTCTGCACTCACTCCCTACATTTTCTTGTAACATTCTTTTTATATAGGTCTTTCTCTTCGACCCATAATCTGAGTTCTTCTACTCCAAATAATTAGAATCCCCCACTCTCTCCTTGTGCGTGTCTTGCACATAATTTATTGGGAAGGTTCTTGACCTATCCTCTTTCTTATATAAAAAGGAACCCATGGGGGGTCAATCTCGGGCTGTAGGAAACAATATGATCCAAATTATTTTCAACACTAAATGAGATAGGAGATATAATAAAGAAATGTACAGAGATATCTCAGATACCCAATAATATAATATAAATGTATTAGAGATGAAGCTATAAACACAGAGATATAGTAAGACACAATTTATATTAATGAGTGAAATGTACAAAACTTTAGAAATATAAAGTGAAAGACTTGCTAGAATGGTGGTAACTTATCTCTAAGAAGAGATGTGACAACTACTTACATTTGTAATAAGATGGTTACAATGAGGTTCTAAAGGAATTTTTAACATAACGAAAATCCAAAACCCTAACCCCGAAAGATGAAAAGCCAGCAATTTTGTGGACCCCGTTTTGGGTAGTTTGGTGTATCAACTTCTGGGGGGCGTAACTTTTGCATACAATCTCTGTTTGGGGCACACGATATCTCACTAGAAAGGTATTGTCGAGGAGATTCATTTTGGGGGCTCATTTAAATCCCCCTTTTTTTTAATATTTAGATGCTCGATCCTAAAAAAACTTCATTTAGGCCCTGAAAATGGCCCCGGAAGTTTAGGAACCAAAAAAATGTTAAAAATAGTAAGTTGTCAGAAGACTGTTTTGAGCCAGTTGGAATAAGTGGGTGGTGACCGATATCCACCTGGATCAATCCTCCCTCAAGAATTAATGGTATCCATTGTGTTGAGTGCCCGGAGGAGAGGGGAAATCATTTACTAAATCTACATCTTGATGAGTTTCTTGCCTTGTTGGAGAAGTTACACTGCTTAGCTTGTTGAAGGTTGTCACGAACCTGTGGTTGGAAGAGTTGGAAATTTTTAACCAATCTAGCTACATGAGATGACTGTGTGCATAAGAAATCTTTATGCTTTGTTAAAATCTTTTCGACCTACTTATGTTGGATAGGAGGTGCTTGGACCGAGGCTGCAGTGGTTGTAGTGTCCTTATGTTCACCTTTTGAACAGATTGTGAAGAAGTTGAATTTTGTAGTGTGATATACTATCTTGTGGCACTGTTTAGGTGGGATAGTATTTAGAACTACCTCTGGTATCCTGTAGAGATGACCCCCCATAGTAAAAATGACACTACGGGGTAGAGACTCATAAAAAGCATGGCACTTGCACATATATGGTTGGCCCAAGAGAACATCCCATGCATCCAACGAGGAAGCATCACCTAATACCTCATCCTTGAAGGGTTGGATGTTGTATGACAATCAAAACTTCTGGCTAACACAAAGATATCTTCCCTGGCGAAGCCACCCGATGTTGTATGGTTGTGGGTGTGGTGTTGTCGACAATCCCAATCGTTTGATGACCTTGGCTGAGATGAGGTTCTTTTGGATTCCACTATCAACAATAAAATGTAGTTTGGTTCCCTTCACCCACATCTATGAATGAAAAAGTCTCTCCCCCTCTTCAGGATCTCCTGGTTCTTCTGGTTGAATTACTGTAGTTATGACAATAGCAGTAGGGTCTATGTCGATAATCTATCTTCTATCAGTATTTTCTGAATCAGATTCTAAATCAAGGTTCAACTCCTTGTCTTGATCATGGCCACTAATGATTATTTTGAGTGACATTCACCAATGTTGTTCCAGGGGATTTTGTGGAAATCACACCATTTTCCAGTGTCCTTATTCATCTTTCCGTTACCCTTTTTTTCCTATGGCTTGGACTAGTTTTCTGAAGGTTGGTTGTTAGGGTCATCTTTACCATACTTTGTTTTTTTTGGATTTGTAGACCCAAAATCCAGCTTGTTCTGGTGCTTAAATTCCTGCTCGATTTTAACAACATATTGATAAACAACACCCAATGATGAGATGTCTAGAAAATCCATTTTAGTTTGGATGTATTTGTGTAGATCCCCATGATATTTTAGAACCAGATCTCTCTCAAAGTATTTGATACCCATATTGGTGCGCAAGGTATGGAAGATATTGGTGAAATACAACACTGCTTGGCCTCTCTCTTTCCGTAGTGTGTTCCATCTCATGTACTGGTTGTCATAGTTACCAATAGGGTAATATTGTTCCTTGACCGCATCCACAAAAAAATCCCAAGTGGGTTTGGCCCCATATATTTGAGACTCCTTTGTGGAAATTTTATCGTAGCAAGTTTCCCACCAATGTTTGACATGGGGGAGATCCTTAAGGAGTGCGAAGGTGATATTTTCCCTGTCAAAGAAATTATGAACAAAGAAATAACTTTCTAGCATGTTTATCCATTTTTCTAGGGCATTTGCATCTATATGACCTTCACATATGGGATTATCAAAATTAATTTGTACCTTGAAAGGCAAGGTGCCTCCAAAGTGGCCTCTTGATGAAGACGTGCCTATTATCAACAAGTGTTGAAGGATGTGGGAAAAATTCTCCAGCATTTTATCCCTCTGTGACTTGAGAGCTTGCTCAAGCAACAAATTAATAGAACCGTCTTCTCTGTCGTTTTTATTTTCTTTCCCATGGAGGATTTATTGGGCGTGCAAGAGTGATTGTACTCAAGAGAGGCAAGCTCAAGACCCAAATTACTATACTTGGACCTTGTCAGGGACATGCACTGAAAAAAAAATGATCAAGAGTAGCTTGCTTTGATACAACTGATCCAGATTATTCTCGGCATGAAATGAGAGCAGAGATATAATAAAAAAATGTACTGAGATATCTCAGATATCCAATAATATAAAAATATATATATCAGATATGCAACCATAAACACAGAGATACATTAATACACAAGTTCTATTAATGAGTGAAATGTACAAAATTGTAGCAATATAGAGTGAAAGACTTGCTAGAATGGTGGTAGCTTATCTCCTAGAAGATATGTGATAGATACTCACATTCTCAAGAATATGGTTACAATGAGGTTATAAAGGCCTTTTTAACATAATGAAAATCCAAAACCCTAACCCTGGGAAATGAAAAGCCAAAAGTTTTCTAGACCCTATTTTGGGTAGTTTGGTGTATCAACTTCCCGAGTGCATAACTTTGACATATGATCTATGTTTGTCTTGCATAATAGCTCGTTGGAAAGGTATCATTGAGGAGACTCATTTTGGGGGCTCAATCAAAGCCTTTGGCTATTATTTAGGCGCTCTATACAAAAAAAAATTCATTTAGGCCCTCAAAATGGCCCCATAAGTTTAGGAACCGAAAAAATACTAAAAATAGTAAGTTGCTAGAAGACTTTTTGAGCCAATTGGAATAGGTGGGTGTTACACATCAAAATTACTCACTTCAATTGTGTCACAAGTGTTGTCATTACAAGTGTTGTAAGTGTCGCAACTTATCCACAAGTGTCGCATCTTGACCACAAGTGTCACAAACATCATACTGTCATATTTCCTATGCCATGCCTCTAATGACATCATAAGGGCACTTAAGACACCTCAAAGACTAGTTTTGAAGAAGAGAAATCAGTTGACATGGAGTACAAGCCTTTTGCCACTACAAAAACCACTCAAAAATGGATTTTGGACGGTAGCACTCCCCTACAAACTGTCAGGGAGTATCAACGCTCCTTGGGCCTCTTTGGGGGGGCGTTCAAATGCTCTGTGTACCCTTTTGGGGGAGCGCTACCTTTTCTGAGCGGATTTTTAGTTTGTTGAGATAAAACAGGGAAGAATCCCCTCAATTTTTGAAGGTGGTTGGATTCAAATAGATGTTCAAGGCATGATCTTAGGGAAGATCCTCAACTAAAAGAGAGAAATCCTCAACTTATCCAAAATATCTCTCAAGTGGTTGGGCCTCTCCAAGGTTATATACGAAGGCCTTCTCATGGTGAAAGGGAGACTAGAGATTGATACCAAACTTATGATCCTATAAGTGGTATTAACAGAAAAGAATTGAGATTGAGAATTACATCAAACTTATGATCCCATAAGTAAGATACCATCAAAGAAATTAGTTTAGAATACTTGAGCAAAGGGGCTGGAAAAGGAGAACTGGAAGAAGTCGTTGCACCTTCATCGAAGGATTGTAAGTGCTTTTACTTGTTCTTATTAAAATATCAATGCTTGGCCTGTTTCTTTCAAACTTATGTTTGTTCCACATGAGTTTGTCTTCAGTAGATAGATCTATATTTAAGCTATTCTCAGTAGAGTAGGAAGTCCATTGTATCTTTGTTTGTTCTACAGGACCTATCATGGAGCTCAAGATCGAAGCTCATCCTCAACTTTGCAAGGACAAACATCATTAATACGATACCTATATTTCTTCTTCTCCTTCGTATATTATCTTGATTATATCTATTAGGATGTCAATGTCCATGTTAAGCACTTTTCTGTCTTGGCCTTAGGATTCTAAAGACAAAGAGGGAATCTGCTTGTCCACAGGAGGATTCACCTGTAACAGAAATTGGTGACTCCGTTGGGAAGGAGCTCTGATTTTTGTTTCCTCTCCTAGATCTTGTTTTGGCCCTTTGCCCACTCATTTGACCTTCTCCATATTGTTTTTTGTTCTTAGATATGATTAATTGCCTCTTTCTTTCATCTTATTCACCCTAATTGACTGAGGTTGTTTAGAAATTTGGTTTTCTAAGATTTTTTATGATTTTTGAGAGTAGAACGCTCCCCCTTTATTGTTTTCAGAGTGCCAAAACCCCCTATTATCCTCACATAGAGCATTGGAACACTCTGGTGCCCCTTACACCAGAGCACTACCCCCTTTCTGTGAGAAATTCTCTAGATTTTTCATCTTCTGAAGTTGTTTCTTCATTTTGGCTTTGACTCAGGAGTTTCATCCTCTCAATTCATCTTGGTATTGTCTTTGAACACCCTGTTTTCTAAGAGTTGATCTCTTTTGTCTGGGAACTTGACATTTTCTTTCCTTTCCTTGAAGTCACTCTTTGTATTTGTTGACCTGGAGTTAACTTGTTGTTTTATTCTCATTTATCGAACTGAGTGGAAGATTTTGTGAGGAAATCCAAAGGTCTGTGAACCTTTCCATTTGATCTTTGACGTTAGTTTTCCAACATTTCTCTTTTGTTTGAGGTTTTTGGTTCTTGTTTGTAATTTTGGTTATCTTTGTCTTTCTTGTTTATTCACGACGAGAGTGTATTTTTTTTTGTGTGAGTTTTTCTTCTAATTGTTTAATCCTGAAGTCTGATTGACATTAGAAGTTTTACATCTAATTATCATTCACATATAAGAAAAACGACATATTTTGGTGATTGATTTGGATATTAGAAGGCCCTTCTGAATATTTTTAGCATTACATTGGATTTGATTGAGAAATAATTGTATGAGGATGTTGCATCTCAGTGTTTGATAGTGAAAAGAACTTTCTCTGTTTCCCTTAAATAGGAATTCATTGAAAGAAAAGACTGCTTAACATTTTCTTGTGCATTTTTTGGAAATTGAGTCATCATACCATCAATTTCACTTTCATACACCCTTGAGTAAAGAACAACTGTAAAATTATCGCTAATTAAAATTTATTTAGAACATTTTTGTTTTTAGAATCTTCCACCAACATTAGACTAGGACTAATACTTTGGATTAGGCTATGAGTACAACTCTCCAAAGTTTTTTCAAAACAAACATTAGCATCTTGTGATAGGGAGAGAAAATCCAATTGTTGTATAGGCTTTATGGGATCCCCCTCTCACACAGAGGTTATGCACGAGGTCACATTCGGGAGAATTATGGATATTATACCTCCATGGTTCAACTGTTTGTAGTGGTCGGATCGTATATCGGGGGTCACTTGAGGGTATATCCACGATAATGTGTGGGAGCCTCTTGAGTTGATTTTGGACTTGTTATCCTGTCCATACGTTCAGATCGGACTGTCGATTGTACCCACCCAGGGGTTGACTATGATTTGGAGTCCTTAGTTTCCATAATCTTTACGTACTTACACAAGGTGACGGTGAAGGGAAGTCTCACTGTACTTGGAATGGACATTGGTCAAACTCACTTGGGCTCCTTGGAGGGTAAATCCACAATTACTGTGTGGAAGCTTACACCAAGGTGAAATTCTGTTAAGAAGGTCGCCATTGTAACTCTTCCACCATATCCTAGCCCCTTCTTCACTTGATCACGTGACATTGGATTTCATCACCAACTAGTATGATCATCAAGAGAAGTTTTGTTTGCTTGGTTTTGATTCCTATATTTTATTAGCATATGTTGTTTCTTTTCATTAGTTGGACCTAGGTTTTCAGCGTGTGTTGTTATTCTCCAAAATTGAGCCTGTAGATGATAAAGTTCTTCGTCAATCGCATAGGATGCAAGGGCTTCCCCTAGAAGGCTACCAACCCTTACCTCCTAACCCTCCAGAAGACAACTACCGTGGAGAGGTAGAAAATCAATCTAACACTGGGAGTGTTATTACTCCTCCGTTAGGCAATCAAGAAGGCACTTTGGTTACGGTCGAGAATCCCACTCCTCACACTGCATCTGTGATGACAACCTCTCTAGAACCACTTTTAATTATTTTAGACTCCCTTGGGAACGTCATAGACGAAGAAGTCCCATAGTTACCTCAGAGAGCATTTACCAAAACATATATGTGATTCACAGAACCAATCTTTGGTGATGCGTATAGGACTCATATTCTTCCTACCACTGCATTAGATACAAATCCCACACCTATTCATTTTTTATGGATTACTTCATCAGGACGCCATCTCTATCAGAATTTTGAATCCATTCGACAACCCTTTCATCCTCATGACGCTCCTGTTGAAACAGGACAATCTGGTCAAACTATGAATCACCCCATCGATCATGTCATTAACCCTATTGTTACATCAGCACAAGTCCATATTAATGCTGGACTCATCACCTCTACTCATTCCTAAGGAACTTCAATCCTTACCTCCACTTTTACCAACTTTTACTCTACAGCTCCACATGTTCCACACGATCTTGTTGGGACATCTTTACACCAGAGAATGGAGACCCTTGCCAGCCAAATACAACCAACTAGAGGGAAACCACCATCTAGCAGACCTATCCCTCCTGGAATACTACCATCCTATGGTAGGCCTATCCCTCCCGAGGGACAACCCCCTTTTCGTGTTCTTCCCGAAGGGAAACCTCCCTTTTCCAGTCATACCACAGTCGTTAATCCACCGCTGGAAGGGGGGAAACCTTCGTTTGCTGGAAACCCTTCACAATACTGGGGAGTATCTTCAGGAGGAACATTTACCCAACCCCATGTTGGGGGGCACTCATATCATAAACCATAAGGAGGAGTATAATATCTTGTTTGGTCCGGACCATCTTATGGACAACTTTATCTGGGCAGCATCCCAAACACCACCTAGAGTTCTCAAGGACAACAACCTTATCCTTCCCAAGGGTCTAATATTTATCCTCCCCCTAATTTGTATCTGCCTCCACCTCCTCAAGGGAAACATGTTTATCCTCATTATGGGCAAGAAAATCACCCGTCTTATAATGCTCAAAACCCACCGGGTTATGAAAATGTTTCTCAGCCCTCATCGAATCCTGTTTATCTTGGTCAGAAACAATCATATGTAGGAGGACCTACTGGTTACAATTATCCACCTAAGCCAGTTTATGGTCCTACTGGTGTTCCTATGCCACACCAGTATCATCCGCAAGTTAATCGACAACTACCTTTCCTTGTGACTCTAGATCTCCCAGACTTGTCTCAATTAACCAATGATCCTATTTTTCATTCACCGGTTTGGCCAGTTATTCCAGCTAAACTTCCTTCTGATATTCCAAAATTTGACGGAAAACCTAGAGAAGATCCAAATAACCATGTGATGACTTTTCATTTGTGGTGTTCATCAAACTCCCTCATGGATGATTCTATACGTTTGTATATTTTCTAGCGAACACTTACAAGCTCTGCAAAAAAGTGGTATATTGAACTACCACATGCTTCTTTTCATGATTTCAACTCCCTTGCCATGTCCTTCCTCACGCACTTTCAACTGCCTATTCACTACAAGACAGGTACTGAACTCTTGACCTCCCTTCGTCAAATTGACTCCATGCATATCTCTGACCATATTCATGAGTGGAGACGACGATGAAGGATGATCAAAGCAATCATTCCTGACCAATTATTGGCAGAATGGTTTACTAAATCACTTTTACCCTCGATCTCTCATGATGTCTCTATGGGTGGCGTAGTCACCAAGGAAGAAACCATTGCTTGGGCTCAGTACTTATATTTGGTTTATTCACAATCTGGTACATTGTATGAGTTACTTTTGAATGTTTCTTGAGCTAATTCCGATCCATCAAAGTCGTCATCCTCATCTCATGCAGACAGTGTTATCGGTTCCGTCAAAACACAATCTACTTCCCAGTCAACCACACTCTCCTCTACCTCCCCCAAAAATCAGATCTCTGAGGTGAATGTAGTTCAATCTGCCCCTTCACAACAATCCAAAGGTAAGAAGAAGGGAAAAAATAAATCAAAAAATACTAATAACAATGAAAAACCAAAAAATCAAGCTCAAACACCTACTACCAAAAAGAAACCACAGCGGAAACTGAAATTCCTATGCATCATTTGTGGTGACGATGAATACACTCGAGACTATCCACATCGCGATGAAGTGGCCAAACTTTTCCAGGGAAATTCACAACCCGTTGTGCTTACTCAACCTTTTCCACAGTAGCAATCCATGGTTGCTCAAACCCCCTCTCCTGGGGGCAATTCTAGCCATCCTCATGATGAGGCCTCAACAAGTGCCCATATTTATATGTTTAATGGGATTAATTTGACCACTTTCTCTAAGACATATGACACACCAACTAAACCTGACCAAGCCAAGGTCACTAATGGTTCTTTACCAGATCCGTCAACATCCTTTGTTAATACTCCATATGTTAGTCCTCCGTCTAGACCACTTCAGATTGAGAAACCATTGTTGGAATCTATATTACTCCCTCCTAAGAGCATTATCCATAAATCTACCTTTAATCCTAGTTCACGTGCCACCCAGAACTACAACATTGTTGAATATTTGGCTCAAACACCGTGTGTTATGTCTTCTTTAGAAGTTCTACAACACTGCCCCAGTCAACGTAAAACGCTCTTGGTTGCTATTGGTGTTGTTTATCCTAAGTCGTCCAACAATATCATGTTTAACTTGGATGATTATACATCTCGAATCTCCCACCAACTTGCTTTCCAAATTGATGTTGTTGTTGACAATCAACAAATTCACTGAACCATCTTGGATGAGGGATCCTCTACTTGTGGCATGTCTTTATCATGTTGGAAAAGTTTAAAATTACCCACACTTAACAAATCCCCAATGATGTTATGCACATTCGATGGGAAAAGTTTTCATCCCCATGGGATTTTATAGTCCTTGCCCAACCAGTTGGGCAGAAAAATCATCACTATTGATGTCGAGGTGGTCGTTGTTTCCCTTGATTACAACTTATTACATGGAAGAAGTTGGTTTTATGCTATGATTGTCATTTCCTCATCGGTGTTTTTATGTGTACAATTCCCTCATCGGGGAAAAATTGTCACTGTCAATCAGTTAGATTTTTGTACACCCGATGCTCGCATTCCTGCTACCAACAATATTCCATTCTTGGGAGATCACAAGATTACGTATGAAAGCATTGGTGTTGGCTTGTTGAAATATTCTAGCCTTATGGTTACCTTCCCTACACCACTTCCATTGACTACACATCATATTATCACTGTCGATATGATTTCGACCACGGATTATCAATCTTTGGAATCATCTGACCCTTGGATTGTACCTAGTCCCTTGGAATTCGATGCACTAGGTGACACCATGCCACTTAGTCAGCCAAAAAATCATATATTGCTATCCAATCCGCTTCTCCCTCTTTATATGACCAACATCTATTGACACCCGACAGTTACTCGATCCCATCACGGTTAAATTCCTTGTCATCTTCATTCAACTACATTTCCCCAACTTTTCCTTCTGATGAATCTATTATGGAAATGATGAGAATTGACGAGATACCTCGGTATGATAACCATCATCGATCTTCTTTTCTTCCCTCTCATGAAGAAATTCAGGGAGATATACACTCTATCTTCCCTCCCGATGTTGATTTTTTGTTGTCTCCCATGAATTCAACTTTCGATGATTTGGATTCGGTAGTTGACATGGTGATCTCTTTGGTAGGGATATTGGAGCCTGATCTCCTTACCCTTGACAAGACCCTCAACATGTGTTCCTTACGGAGAATTCTTCTTCCATCCAGTGAAGATCTCTTGGAATACATGACCGCGTTTTGTCCCTTGATGTGGTGTCCTTCCAGAGAATTATTCTCTTGGAAGCCATGATCAAGGAGAGTCCACGAGCATAGTTTTCCTCTCTGTAGCAAGCTCGTTAAAAAATGAAACATAGGTCATGAGCATGTTTTATCTTCTCTATATAAAGCTCGTTAAAAAATGAAACAAAAATCTATGGATTGAACCTGGAGCCCTGAGCATAGTTCTTTTCCTGTGTCAATCTCGTTAAAAAATGAAACAGTCACCTCTCTTGAACCTCCTTTTCATCCACTCTTATCCTTTTTCTCCATCTCATAGAGAAATTGGTGACAACCTCAAAGTCGGTGAATGAGTTGAATCTTGGAGGGCATGTCTCCAGCCTTTGATGATCATTCTAGAGCTAAGCCACTAGCTTTCAAGATGGGCGCATACTGAGATTAATCTGTGTTCTTTCTCATGCTTGAAAAAACATGAGAATGTAACCGAGTAGATTTTTATCACTTTTTTGGACTCGCATGGATATATGAAAAAGGAACCCCTTGGAGTCGTCTTTAATATCTTTTCAGACTCTCTAAACATGAAAAGATTGTCGAGTGATCTTGCTTCCTTTCCCACTCGTTAAAAGGTTTGAAAGGGTGTCTTTCAAGTGATAGTTTATCTCCCTTTTGGCCTTCGGAGACTAAAACTACGAAAAAGGACAACACCGGAGTCATCTTTAAGTTCTTTTCAGACTCTCTAAATATGAAAAATCACTGAGTTTACCTTCTCTGGACTCGTTAAACAATCATACATTGAAGGGCCCATATGGGACCAAACCCTTACTTCTTCCAGTTCATTAAACAAAGGAGGAGGAACTTACCGAAGGTGATTTATATCGAGCATGTGTTACCCTCCTTGAGCTCGTTAAATTAAAAAGAGGTACTCGCCTATCTAGATTGGGGAAAAATTGAAGGAAGCAAGCCAAGCATTTTTTTAGAACATGACACTTTGTCTTTGCATGCATTTTAATTCGCTGAACCTCTGCACCGAGCCAATCCTTTGAGTCTTTTTACTCCTTTGGGTCACTTGATGAAAGTCACAGCATCCACTGCATCATCAAGTTTTGGTCCATTTCAAGTTTATGTTATTTTGCCTCAATGTTCAAAAGAAGTATCTGCCTCAGGAGTCAGCCATCACAAATATCCTACTTCAATACCTATGTCAATCGATGTTCATTTGATCTACCAATTACAACTATGTGTCAATTTTGTTTTGTTGATGGGGGATACATTAAGGCCCTCCTTCGACGAGTCTATTCCTGTCGACTTCAACACCTTATTTGGGAACTAGACTTAGAAACTAGTTAGTACCTTGGGACCTGCATGCCTCAATGGCAGACCTCCTCACATCCGACAGTGGGTTTACATCATTGACCTTTGATCAGATGATTCCACAGATGTTTGATTTCAGCTCATCTATTCACATTCATCGGAATGTACTAGATTACCTTGGGAATCATTGACATTAATGGTGATCTCCCTCGCGCTTGTTAATGATTTACCTCATTGACTAGTAATCAAGTGGCTTCTACCATATTCAACATCTGGACATCTATTCACATGGTTGGATTCGTACTACATTGGGATTGGTAAGAAGACCCTGGGTTGATTTTTCACTCTTATGTATACTTTGCCCAAGTTTTGAAGGAGTTCTTTTGAACTATAACACATATACAGTTACATAGATCCACTTTGTATTGGTCGTGGCTATGTCTTGTCATATCATAGATCCACTATGTATTCTTCATAGCTATGATCAGTTCAGGTCATAGGAGTATAGATCCATATTGTATCTTCAGTGGCTATACCTTTTATCAATATAATTATGGATCCATAGTGTATTTTATGGTGGCCATACCTAAAAAGTATTTATCACTCAAGCATAGGTATGTCTACCTTGGGTTTGAAACATGTCATAATATTTGTTTGATGGTTGTGTGCAGATTTTTCTAGCCTCTCTGCATCCATAACCTTGCTTCGAAAAGTCTACAAAGTACTTTAGTCATCATCGTCTTCTGACTTTTCACTTTGGGGGGCAATCTATTACACATCAAAATTACTCAGTTAAATAGTGTCGTACGTGTCGTCATTACAAGTGTTGTATGTGTTGCATATTTTCCACAAGTGTCGCATATTGACCACAAGTGTCACAAGTGTCACAAACATCATAATTCCATCTTTCCTATGTCGTGCCTCTAACGACATCATAAGGACACTTAATACACCTCAAAGACTAGTTTTGAAGAAGAGAAATCAGTTGACAAGAAGTATAAGCCTTTTGCCACTGCAAAAGCCACTCAAAAATGGATTTTGGAGGGTCTCTCTCCCCTACCCACTGTCAGGGAGTTCCAACATTCCCTATACCTCTTTGGGGGAGAGTTAAAATTCTTTGTGTACCCTTTTGGGGCAGCGCTACCTTTTCTGAGCGGATTTTTGGTTTGTTGAGCTAAAACAGGGAAGAATCCCCTTAATTATGAAGGTGGTTGGATTCGAATAGAAGGTCAGGGCATGATCTTAGGGAATATCCTCAACTGAAAGAGAGAAATCTTCAACTTATCCCAAATATGTCTCAAGTGGTTGGGCCTCTCCAAGTTTATATAAGGAGGCCTTCTCATGGTGAAAGGGAGACTAGAGATTGATACCAAACTTATGATCCTATAAGTGATATTAACAGAAAAGAATGGAGATTGAGAATTACACCAAACTTATGATCCCATAAGTAAGATGCCATCAAAGAAATTAGTGTAGAATACTTGAGAAAAGGGGTTTGACAAGGAGAAATGGAAGAAGTTGTTGCACCTTCATCAAAGGATTGTAAGTGCTTCTACTTGTTTTTATTAATATATCAATGCTTCGTCTGTTTCTTTCAAACTTATGTTTATTCCACATGAGTTTGTCTTCAGTAGATAGATATATATTTAAGCTAATCTCAGTAGAGTAGGAAGTCCATTGTATCTTTGTTTGTTCTACAGGACCTATCAAGGAGCTTAGGATCGAAGCTCAGCCTGGACTTTGCAGGGACAAACGTCGTTAATAAGGTACATATCTTTATTCTTCTCCTTCGTATATTATCTTGATTAGATCTAAAAGGATGTCAGTGTCCATGTTAAGCACTTTTTTTTCTTGGCCTTAGGAGTTTAGATACCAAGAGGGAATCCACTTGTTCGCAGGAGGATTCACCTGTAATAGTGGGTGGCCACCGATATCCACCTCGATCACGGTACTATTTGGTACTTTTGGCCGATAGTTTATGCTACCTTAGACATATCTTCCATACTCTTATCCATTGAGGGTGGTTGGTTTTTCAACTATCATTCCCCTCTTATTAACTAATTTTTCTCGAAACTAGGAAAGGGAAATAACTTATTATTTTCCATATTAAATATCTCAACAAGGAGATTTGGGTCATCTTAGCATAATGAATCCCCTCAATAGGCTCCCTCATTATTTCCTCTAGTGGTATGATGGCTTGTACTTTCAAAGCTTCACCCCCACAGTAAGTTGTTGACATTTTTAAATCACACAATGATACATTTAAACTGTTTATATACCATTTCATGACAATCCGTAATCATGATTAATTACAAGCTGGGGGAAATAGGGGTATTACATGAACCCTCTATTTCTTGTTTGAGTGTTCCAAATCCAAATCATCGGATGCATGTGATGGGTTGGTTGGATAAATCACCTCACATAATTATTGAGAGCATGGGCCTGAGTAGAATGAACTTTAACGAATGTGATAATCAACATGCATTAGTGGCACCTTTAATAATAATAATAATGATAGGGGTCGTGCATGGAAATAGGCACCTTGTTTTGATGTAGTGTTGAAGATTAGTTTTTTTTGCATACATGAGGATCCACATTATAAACTGTCGATGAGATCGATAGTGACAAGACCAAAAGGATAGGAGGATATTACAGATCTTCCTATGCACGAGAATTTCTAGTTCACCATAATGAGGAGAATAAAACCTAATTCAATATTCATGTGTGTACAAAACTAGGGTTTCTCAGAAACCCTCGCTCTCCTATGCAATCTTGAAACTTTCTCCTTCACACTTCCTTTGCTTCCTCATATTCACCATTTCATATTGGCCAATATATCACTTTCTCACATAGATTATATCTAACAAAATTGTGTGTGTAAGAATGAAAGGATTCTTGAAGTGTATTTATAGCTTTTCAAA
>JZKD02S2213097.1:23485-39171 GCA_000966675.3 Picea glauca
CCTCATATGTCATCTAGAAGCCCCAAAAGGTCAAAGTAGTCAAAGTGGTTGAAGAGATTTTAAAAGGTAAATAATAAAGTGAAGTAATTCAATGTGAATACAAAATAAATTATTTTGATAATAAATTTAATGGAGAAATTAGAAGTGGGTTAACCCTAAAATAAGGAAAGTGGGGCCAAGTGACCTAGAAGATGTTTTTAAGGAAGTTGCCTGGAGAGTATAAATAAGAGGCAAGGCTCTCTCATTTAAATCACACTTGAGAATATTGAATATCTATAGGTTTCTGAGGTAACCAAGGATATATAATCCAAAATTTTTAGGGAAGGTGAAGAAAACAAGGCCGAAATGCAAGGAAGGATAAATTCTTTTGATGGTGCTTTCTAAGGTATGTTATTTACAGGTCATCTCACCATTTTAACTATAAATATTTTTATATAATGATTCATATTGTGAAATTACTATTCCATTGAGAAAATATATCCAAGTATTTGTGGTAAATAATTTAGCTTGTGGGTCATTGTATTTTTTGAGTTACACTCCGTGGAAAATAGGGTTTGTGGCTAGTCCTGAAACTAGTCAAAAACAAGTGTTTCGGGTAAAAATGTCATAACTTATTCATGACAGATCCAAATTTAGCGAAACAAAATGTGTTGGTTAGGGTACAGTCTCTAGTATTCAATGTAATAGTTTCATATCAATTCAAAAAACATTCCATGTGGAGCACACTCTACAAGGTCGCTCTCTAGAATAAGCCAAAATTCAACAAGGTATGCCATTTTTTCTATAAATCATTTTATGAGAGGTTGCAAGTAGTTGCACCTGGAGGAATTGCATAAAACACACTAAATAAAATTGTTTATTAGTTTCATATCTTTATACATTACAAGTACAAAGTTATGATTACATCAAGTTAGGGTTGTTGACTAATCCAAAACTAGGCATGTGAGACTAAAGAAAAGTTTGATGAAAATGAAAGTCTCTTGTTGTTGAAGTTAAGGAAGGTTTGTAGGAATGTGATCATATACACAAGGTCTATTACATACCTACAAATCAGATTTGGATGATGAAATTGATGAGGGATTTTGGTTGAGGTACATGTTGATTACATGGTTGAGACAAGTAGTTGATGAGTTGGCACATACATTAGGTGTATAGTTAATGATGTTGGTACATATTCATGATTCATAGTTGATGAGTAGTTGACACATTATTGGTACATACTTGGTACATGGTTGGATGCACTTGTTTATGGTATAGGTTGATTACATGTTTTTTGGTACAGGTTGGTGCATGGTTGATGCACTTGTTTATGGTACAGGTTGAGTACAAGTTGAGGTACAGGTTGATGCATGGTTCAAATTTATTGGTACATGTTTACAGTGGTATATATCATAGTGATAGATTGACAATGGTTCCATCATTCTACTTATACTTCAGGGTGGCAGGATAGGGCAAGGACATGTGGTTGTAGCCACCTTCCGGTTGTAGCCGAAGAACATATGGAGTTGTAGCCTCCTTCTGGTTGTAGCTAGAGAATTGGGGAGTTGGAGCTTCCCTCAGGTTGTAGCCTGAGAAACTAGGGGGTTGGAGCCTCCTTCCAGTTGCACCTAGAAAGCAAAGGAAGTTGGTGCTTCCAATGAATGTAATTCTTCAAAACATATAAGAAAAATGATTCCGTGGTTTTCTCCTGATTTGGGTTTCCATGTAAAACACTGGTGTAATGTGTATGTGTATGTTCATTCATTTGTTCATTAATTATTTACTCTACAGTTATTGGATGAAAATCCTTCATTGATATAACACTTGGATTATATGGTAAAAAAGGATTAAATTTCTCTATTATTGATTCACCACCCCTTTTAGTAATCCAACACTAGTCTCGTTGGAGTCCTTCTTTGACCCCCCCTGATAAGCTCCTCGTCTGCTATGAGGGCCTTTTGGACGACATCATGCAAGGTCCGAGGCATACAAATCCTAAACTTTGCACGTATGCTGACATTAAGGCCGAACAAGAACCTATTGACCTTAATTTTCTCGGTATTAAGGTGCGGAGCATATCGAAGCAACTCCATAAAACGAGCCTTGTAATCGGGCACCATACGGTCACCCTGTCGCAAAGCATTGAACTCATTGAGATGTTGCTCAATGAATTACTCTGATAGGTACCTCTCTCGGAACTGTTCCTTGAACAGTTCTCATGACACATCTTTGACGACCATGTTCAATTGTGGCAGGAGTGTCTTCCATCATAAAGAGCTCTCCCCTTCAGTTGGAAGACCTCCATGTGGACCTTCATGTTGGACGTATAGTCACAAAGTGAAAAGAACATCGCCATATTCTCCAACCATGCCTCGGCGGTTGTGCTCTCTAGGGCACCAAAGAACTTGAGAAATTTGACCTTCTCGAGTTCGTGGTGAATGCTACCAGTACCAATCTGAGTGTGCGGTGTACCCTCAGGGGGTGTCGATGCCCTGGCCTCATCTCTATCCAAATGGATGATCAGTGTCTTAGACATCCATTGAAAATACCTTATCATCCCAACCACATCACCCACTGGTATCTGCTCCAGCTCGACAACCTATTCATCTCCATGTGGGTTAGTCCCCTCAGACATGGATGTTATTGGGGGCTTCACACTTCCTCCCCTAGAACCTCGTCATCTTCCTCCACGACGTCCTCTAATCATGATTAACTACATGAATACAAATCAAATTAATTAGCAACCTTATAATCAGAAATCAAATCAACAAAATCCATAGTGATCCCAAGTCATGGGTCAGAACTGCCTCTGATACCATATGTAACTAGCCCAATCATTACAACTACAAGCGAAGCAAAAAGTGCAATTTTTTTTTTTTTTTTAGGTAGGGAGGAAATGAAGAGAATAGTTGAACCACACAACCTAATTATGAACACACACACACAGATCAAGAAACACACAACAATGATTCAACACACTAGTACAACAAGCAACTGGGTGAAACATGCTTAAATCAAAATATAGAATGACTATGCACTTGAATCAAGCAAGACAACACCTACAAGCTAAAGGACAACATCAACCACTCGACACAATGACTTCAATGACCAGTATCTAGAAACCTCGACGACGCGCAACCAACACAGTGAGACAATATAGAAACAAGTACCAATATCAATTACAACTAACAATGCCCACATCGAGAAGCCCAAACTCTGACCAAGTTATCATTTGCCTCTATCCATTAGGGAACACAATGATCCCCTTATAGGGAATCATGTCGTCGCCAAGTGATAGGTGTGACAATAACCCTAGAAAAACATACCCTATTTGGACCGCACGCTCAAGACAATCCAATGCGCTAGGAGACCGAAATCACTAACAAGAAAACGATGCCCAGACACCCAAGCAATAATTCGACAGGATGAAAGATGACATCACTCAAAAATAAAATTTCACAACTATTCGAAGGATGTTTGGCTCCTACAAGGAAAACCTGTGAGGTGAAACAACTGTGACCAATCATTATTTCAATTAGCCTTAAGGAACAAGGCTATGCCATTGCATCAGCAATGAGCTGAACATGATGCAATTGACATTATTTATTATACAATGCACCATCATGTACCTGGAACAATATCTATATAAGTAAATTCATTCAGTGATATATATAATATTAACGCTATTTAATCATTATATATCATTTTAAAATAACTTATATCAACCCTTGTTGATTTATCTAATATTATTATTATTAAATTTTAAATATCCCAAGGAGATTTCTCGTGAATCAAACTTTCCAATTTATTTCTTATGGTTGGACCCCATCCCCTATTCCATCAGTCTAGAGGTGAATTTTCAACAATAACAAAATATCATTAAACAAATTAGCAACATAATTCAAGGAGGTGAAAATGAAACATATATATTTTTCTATATTTTAAATGCATGACCTTATTGTCTATTAATACACACGCTATCGAATACATATGCTATTGTTGTGTGATAAGAGTAAGTAAACGTTGTCTAGCAATACAAATAGATATAGAACAAAGTCGTTGTCATATATATAATGGTGGTGTAAATAATAGTGTTGACTTCTTTCCTACCAAAAATTAATGAAATTGTTGTTAATTGATATTCAATTAAAACATTGTTGTCTTTTAATAGGAACTAACCCATCGTTGTCTAATTATACAACTTTCTTGTAAGCAAGGAATCGACAATATCGCTAACTAATAAATGAAAATCACTATCATAAGTTTCTATATGAATTCATTGCCCTGCATCACAATAATGCAGTTTAAATAGTTGACCAAGTTATGGATAAATTCTACCATTTAATCTCTGCCAACATCTATTAAGTTAGATGTCACGAGATATATATATTCGTTGTCCTACATGTATTAAAACGTTGTCATATAAGAATTTAAAAAAACACCTGTAAAGAAATGCTCAATATGAGTCACTACCAAGATACAATGCTAACCATATCGAATATTGCCAATAAAAAATGCTACAATTATAAACCACTGCCAATATAAAATGATAGGTAAATTAAACGATTGGGCAAATTTGAATCAATTTATTAAAAACAAGCATTGTTACAGTATATCAAGCTATATGTAAAGGTTGGGTAAACCCGTAGATCACGGTTGGGTAAGTCAAGTATAAAAGATATCTACATAAAGTTGGCTATTAGATGATATGTTGTTGACAAAATTCTAAAAATGCAGGCATATGTATTGAAACACTATATAAAGCGCTATATAAAATCGTNCCTCATATGTCATCTAGAAGCCCCAAAAGGTCAAAGTAGTCAAAGTGGTTGAAGAGATTTTAAAAGGTAAATAATAAAGTGAAGTAATTCAATGTGAATACAAAATAAATTATTTTGATAATAAATTTAATGGAGAAATTAGAAGTGGGTTAACCCTAAAATAAGGAAAGTGGGGCCAAGTGACCTAGAAGATGTTTTTAAGGAAGTTGCCTGGAGAGTATAAATAAGAGGCAAGGCTCTCTCATTTAAATCACACTTGAGAATATTGAATATCTATAGGTTTCTGAGGTAACCAAGGATATATAATCCAAAATTTTTAGGGAAGGTGAAGAAAACAAGGCCGAAATGCAAGGAAGGATAAATTCTTTTGATGGTGCTTTCTAAGGTATGTTATTTACAGGTCATCTCACCATTTTAACTATAAATATTTTTATATAATGATTCATATTGTGAAATTACTATTCCATTGAGAAAATATATCCAAGTATTTGTGGTAAATAATTTAGCTTGTGGGTCATTGTATTTTTTGAGTTACACTCCGTGGAAAATAGGGTTTGTGGCTAGTCCTGAAACTAGTCAAAAACAAGTGTTTCGGGTAAAAATGTCATAACTTATTCATGACAGATCCAAATTTAGCGAAACAAAATGTGTTGGTTAGGGTACAGTCTCTAGTATTCAATGTAATAGTTTCATATCAATTCAAAAAACATTCCATGTGGAGCACACTCTACAAGGTCGCTCTCTAGAATAAGCCAAAATTCAACAAGGTATGCCATTTTTTCTATAAATCATTTTATGAGAGGTTGCAAGTAGTTGCACCTGGAGGAATTGCATAAAACACACTAAATAAAATTGTTTATTAGTTTCATATCTTTATACATTACAAGTACAAAGTTATGATTACATCAAGTTAGGGTTGTTGACTAATCCAAAACTAGGCATGTGAGACTAAAGAAAAGTTTGATGAAAATGCAAGTCTCTTGTTGTTGAAGTTAAGGAAGGTTTGTAGGAATGTGATCATATACACAAGGTCTATTACATACCTATAAATCAGATTTGGATGATGAAATTGATGATGGATTTTGGTTGAGGTACATGTTGATTACATGGTTGAGACAAGTAGTTGATGAGTTGGCACATACATTAGGTGTATAGTTAATGATGTTGGTACATATTGATGAGTCATAGTTGATGAGTAGTTGACACATTATTGGTACATAATTGGTACATGTTTGGATGCACTTGTTTATGGTATAGGTTGATTAGAGGTTTTTTGGTACAGGTTGGTGCATGGTTGATGCACTTGTTTATGGTATACGTTGAGTACAAGTTGAGGTACAGGTTGATGCATGGTTCAAATTTATTGGTACATGTTTACAGTGGTATATATCATAGTGATAGATTGACAATGGTTCCATCATTCTACTTCTACTTCAGGGTGGCAGGACAGGGCAAGAACATGTGGTTGTAGCCACCTTCTGGTTATAGCCGAAGAACATATGGAGTTGTAGCCTCCTTCTGGTTGTAGCCAGAGAATTGGGGAGTTGGAGCTTCCCTCAGGTTGTAGCCTGAGAAACTAGGGGGTTGGAGCCTCCTTCCAGTTACACCTAGAAAGCAAAGGAAGTTGGTGCTTCCAATGAATGTAATTCTTCAAGACATATAAGAAAAACGATTCCGTGGTTTTCTCCCGATTTGGGTTTCCATGTAAAACACTGGTGTAATGTGTATGTGTATGTTCATTCATTTGTTCATTAATTATTTACTCTGCATTTATTGGATGAAAATCCTTCATTAATATAACACTTGGATTATATGGTCAAAAAGGATTAAATTTCTCTATTATTGATTCCCCACCCCTTTTAGTAATCCAACACTAGTCTCGTTGGAGTCCTTCTTTGACCCCCCCTGATAAGCTCCTCGTCTGCTATGAGGGCCTTTTGGACGACATCATGCAAGGTCCGAGGCATACAAATCCTAAACTTTGCACGTATGCTGACATTAAGGCCGAACAAGAACCTATTGACCTTAATTTTCTCGGTATTAAGGTGCGGAGCATATCGAAGCAACTCCATAAAACGAGCCTTGTAATCGGGCACCATACGGTCACCCTGTCGCAAAGCATTGAACTCATTGAGATGTTGCTCAATGAATTACTCTGATAGGTACCTCTCTCGGAACTGTTCCTTGAACAGTTCTCATGACACATCTTTGACGACCATGTTCAATTGTGGCAGGAGCGTCTTCCATCATAAAGAGCTCTCCCCTTCAGTTGGAAGACCTCCATGTGGACCTTCATGTTGGAGGTATAGTCACGAAGTGAAAAGAACATCGCCATATTCTCCAACCATGCCTCGGCGGTTGTGCTCTCTGGGGCACCAAATAACTTGAGAAATTTGACCTTCTCGAGTTCGTGGTGAATGCTACCAGTACCAATCTGAGTGTGCGGTGTACCCTTAGGGGGTGTCGATGCCCTGGCCTCATCTCTATACAAACGGATGATCAGTGTCTTAGACATCCATTGAAAATACCTCATCATCCCAACCACATCACCCACCGATATCTGCTCCAGCTCGACAACCTATTCATATCCATGTGGGTTAGACCCCTCAGACGTGGATGCTATTGGGGGCTTCACACTTCCTCCCCTAGAACCTCGTCATCTTCCTCCACGACGTCCTCTAATCATGATTACCTACATGAATACAAATCAAATGAATTAGCAACTTTATAATCAGAAATCAAATCAACAAAATCCATAGTGATCCCAAGTCATGTGTCAGAACTGCCTCTGATACCATATGTAACTACCCTAATCATTACAACTACAAGCGAAGCAAAAAGTGCAATTTTTTTTTTTTTTAGGTAGGGAGGAAATGAAGAGAATAGTTGAACCACAAAACCTAATTATGAACACACACACAGAGAACAAAAAACACACAACAATGATTCAACACACTAGTAACACACGCAACTGGCTGAAACATGCGTAAATCAAAATATAGAATGACTATGCACCTGAATCAAGCAAGACAACACCTACAAGCTAAAGGACAACATCAACCACTCGACACAATGACTTCAATGACCAGTATCTAGAAACCTCGACGATGCGCAACCAACACAGTGAGACAATATAGAAACAAGTACCAATATCAATTACAACTAACAATGCCCACATCGAGAAGCCCAAACTCTGACCAAGTTATCATTCGCCTCTATCCATTAGGGAACACAATGATACCCTTATAGGGAATCATGTCATCGCGAAGTGATAGGTGTGACAATAACCCTAGAACAACATACCTTATTTGCACCGCACGCTCAAGACAATCCAATGCGCTAGGAGACCGAAATCACTAACAAGAAAATGATGCCCAGACACCCAAGCAATAATTCGACAGGATGCAAGATGACATCACTCAAAAATAAAATTGCACAGCTATTCGAAGGATGTTTGGCTCCTACAAGGAAAACCTGTGAGGTGAAACAACTGTGACCAACCATTATTTCAATTAGCCTTAAGGAACAAGGCTATGCCATTGCATCAACAATGAGCTGAACATGATGCAATTGACATTATTTATTATACAAGGCACCATCATGTACCTGGAACAATATCTATATAAGTAAATTCATTCAGTGATATATATAATATTAACGCTATTTAATCATTATATATAATTTTAAAATAACTTATATCAACCCTTGTTGATTTATCTAATATTATTATTATTAAATTTTAAATATCCCAAGGAGATTTCTGGTGAATCAAACTTTCCAATTTATTTCTTATGGTTGTACCCCATCCCCTATTCCATCAGTCTAGAGGTGAATTTTCAACAATAAAAAAATATCATTAAACAAATTAGCAACATAATTCAAGGAGGTGAAAATGAAACATATATATTTTTCTATATTTTAAATGCATGACCTTATTGTCTATTAATACACACGCTATCGAATACATATGCTATTGTTGTCTCATAAGAGTAAGTAAACGTTGTCTAGCAATACAAATAGATATAGAAAAAATTCGTTGTCATATATATAATGGTGGTGTAAATAATAGTGTTGACTTCTTTGCTACCAAAAATTAATGAAATTGTTGTTAATTGATATTCAATTAAAACATTGTTGTCCTTTAATAGGAACTAACCCATCGTTGTCTAATTATACAACTTTCTTGTAAGCAAGGAATCGACAATATCGCTAACTAATAAATGAACATCGCTATCATAAGTTTCTATATGAATTCGTTGCCCTGCATCGCAATAATGCAGTTTAAATAGTTGACCAAGTTATGGATAAATTCTACCATTTAATCTCTGCCAACATCTATTAAGTTAGATGTCACGAGATATATATATTCGTTGTCCTACATGTATTAAAACGTTGTCATATAAGAATTTAAAAAAACACCTGTAAAGAAATGCTCAATATGAGTCACTACCAAGATACAATGCTAACCATATCGAATGTTGCCAATAAAAAATGCTACAATTATAAACCACTGCCAATATAAAATGCTAGGTAAATTAAACGATTGGGTAAATTTGAATCAATTTATTAAAAACAAGCATTGTTACAGTATATCAAGCTATATGTAAAGGTTGGGTAAACCCGTAGATCACGATTGGGTAAATCAAGTATAAAAGATATCTACATAAAGTTGGCTATTAGATGATATGTTGTTGACAAAATTCTAAAAATGCAGGCATATGTATTGAAACACTATATAAAGCGCTATATAAAATCGTTGTATATAAGGAATAGAAAAATTGCTATTACTCAAAATCTAGAGATTTGATGTCAAGGTATTACTTTTACATCACAACCATAGACAAACCTAAATTAATTGTCAAGTGAATATAAAATAGTTTTTATAATGCTATTATAATAAAGGCTGTCTTTTAGTATATGATACCATAGAGATATGATAATGCGGATTTAAGTATGTAATATCACAGAGTGATATATATATATAATATCGTAGGGTTTAACATATGATATTGTCGAGTTACAAGATATAAATTGATACATACCATAGACATCGTATGGTGTACCATTAAATCCCTGTCCAAAATACATTAAATTTGCAGTATAGAAAGGGTAAAATCCCAGCCTAAAAATAATATTTCTCAACCATTATGCAAGAAAAAAAAAACTCTACCATTACATAGTGAAACTGCCAAGAAAATTCATTGGGTAGAGTGATATTGCGATGTATCAAATTCGCACTAACATTGCAGTGATATGGGTAAAACCACAGTGATGTATCTCTATGTGAAAATGCCAAAAAGAATTGTTGGGTAAATATGGGTGAAAACGAAGAGATGATATAACATGCTAAGATATTAGCAAAGGTAGACATCAAAACATAGAGGTGTTATAAAATGTAGAGCCCAATGCAAACGTAAGGATCAAAATGCAGAGGAAGTCAATCACAAGAAAAAGAAATACCAATCAGTCAACAATGAATCAATCAACACAGATATAGTAAGGTAGATGGATGGGAACACGTTATCCTTCGCTCATCATGCATGCACAAAAAATAAGGGCATTAGAATCTATAGGTCTATTAACACCAAAGTGACGATCGCTAATTCCTCTCCTGGTCGACTTCTCAGGCATGGACTGATGATCTAGGGATAAGGATGGAAGATAAAGCAAAACCTCTTAATAATAATCAATAAAAAAAAACATAACAGTCATAGAAATTAGGGATCAGGTTGCCAAGGAAATCAATTCAAGATAAAGAGAGTAAAGCTATGATGAATTTAATTTCTCGATTAAAAACATTGAGTAAAACACATTTCTTTACACAATAGAAGTACAGTAATGAAAACGCAAGTAAATATAATCTACCATTGAAATAAACTCATCTGTACCGTAGCCCAAGGTGACAGCTCTAAGTCGTTGTCTCATGCACACTCCATCCAACCCCCGTTTGTTGAGAGATGTGACTTCACCAGTACCTCCCAGTGAACGATAGGGGTACTCTTCTTCCCCCTGAGCCCCTAGATCTACAAAGGGGCCATGCACACGAAACCAAAGAACAACTAGCACCCAGATCAACTCACAAGGTTGAGCTACCACTCATTACCCAAGATGGGTATCCCAACTCCCACAATATAAGTCAGTCAAGATAAAAATTATGCAATGTAACATTACGCATAGAGATCAGATCCATACTCCTCTTTCTCCATCATTTTTATAGAGTTTCTAAGTGATTTCTTTCCCAAACTTCGCATTAAATTTAATTTTTCATTAATTTAATTCAGAAAAAACTCACCCGTACATATGTCACCCATCCCCCTAGTTGTGTCAAAAATTAATTTCATTAATTTTTTAATTAATCCTATTTCCATCACCCACCAAAAAACATTCCTAAAATTGCTCCTTGGTGTATCCATATTCCCTTTCACATTTTAAATGACTTCGCCCTTACTAAATTCCTAACTGAGTTCATATTTAGAAAGTTTTTAAAGGCAAGATTCCTTACTAACATAGTCATTATTCTTTTTCCTTACGTTTCCATTTTTCTTTATGTCTCCCCTTTTCCCCTTACTTTCTTATTTATTTTAAGTTTCCCTCTTTTCCCTTTTTATCTAAAACTCAAATTAGCACGTGTAGANCGGCTAAGCATTGTATCCAACTGGTAGCAAGTACGACCATCCATCGTTATCAATGGAATTTGAACATGATGTCTATCTATTACCTTTCCACCCTTATCGTTCTTTGCATCATGTCGGGGTTGCCATGGGATTGTTTCTGTAGCTTGAGCTCTTCCCATAGTGCTGGTAGTCCTCCATGAACCTCTTGATCAGTTTCCTGTCTAGTGCCTTGCTGGTGCATAAATTTTTTTATGCACATGCCCTTACCTTGATGACTTTTGTGTCTCTATATGATGTGGATGGCGATAAACAACAACTATAGGAATTTGTTATTTTTTCTTCAAATATACAACACTTTGTGCCTTTGAGTCAATGACCTCCTTAGCTTCCTGATTATGTCCTTCTTGTAATTTTTCTTCATCTCCTTCTATACACTCTGCCTCTGATTCAACTTCAGACTGGGCAATAACTTATTTTCTAGCTTCCTTGGGTCCATCTTTCTTACTAAGAGACACATCTTGCAATGTGATTTTTTTTTTCTTGTACCACAACATTAAAAACTTCTTTTGCACATTAATATTAATTGAACCCATTGATTCTATCCAAGGATATCCCAAAACAATACCCACTTCATCCGTATCCATAGCATAAAAATTTGAATGCAACACATATTTATCCATGGTAATATTCAAATATTTAAAAATTTGAACATTTTCACCCTCAACCTTTGTGCTTTGAATATTATTTATTGGAACTTGCAATATATTAGCCAACTGAACATTGATAAAATTATGCATGCAACTAGGGTTAATAGAAACAATAATATTTTCTTTATGAATACAACCATGAACCTGTAATATAGATTTTTCACATGAAAATAAAATCTTGGCACTCTCTTTATCCTTATTTTCTCCATGATACCACTTGTCTAACAATATTTTTACAAATTCTCTATTGGAGAGGGTCATCATCTCCTTATAATCAAGCGATTTCCACCAAATGGCAACATCACCTTGCAATTTGAGATCTACCCAATGGGGCCAATTCTCTTCCCATCCTGACTTTCTTTCTTTAATGAATGATTCAATACTAGGGCCATCAAATTTCCTTGTAAAATACATCTTTCTATGAAAAAACCCAAAAAATAGAACAGTACGTTACTACAGAAAATTGCAACTTTTTCTGGAAAACCCTGAAAAACTGTTGAATTTAAAATGCTCATAACTTTACTTCCCGAACTCCATTTTGACTGATGTTTTTTTGAAATTGGGTATTTTTCCAAGAGGAATTCAAATAACCAATCTGTTTATCAAAAGTTAGCTTGTAAATCTTCATATCTGAACCTGAAGTGCGCCGCCCTCTTTTTCTTCCCTAGAAAAAATTCTACAAAAAGAGAAAACAAATCTTCCCTTCTTTGGCCAAGGAAAGTGCTCTCATACCAATTGTTAAGAACCAAAGAATTGAATATATCTGGAAATATAATCACCAAAAATAATGAATACACAATAGACCCACAGAGAAAGATAGAAGAAACCACACTTTATTATTATCAAATCCTTAAGGTAGGGAAACACCATACAATGGATCCTATTATGGAAGGGATCATCTCCTGTTCACTTGCCTCTTCGAGGGGGCATTCTCTTATTGAGCTATAGCTCAAAATATAATATTTATCTTCATATCCCATTACATTGCTTGAACCCCTTTATATAGTGCTACCATCACCTAATAACATTCTAGAGGAGGAATATTCTAGAAGTAGAACCTTCTAAGAAGTCCTCTTACATTTATTATATCTAATTACTCATTTATTATATCTAACTACCATAGTGGGCCTTATTTAATAATATTGTAGACTTAGTCCACCTTACATTGAATGACCTCCACTATTATCACTATGGGCCCTTTAGGCCCCCCAACTACCTCTCTAGCTACCTTACAGTTGACTTGGTAGACATCAAAACCCCTGGAGTCAATACTCCACTAGGTGATCTTGTGAGAGACTAAGGGCCTCTAAGGAATAATTCCCCTGCCTTATTGTGCTCCCCTTAGAATAATTGTGAGCGACTATCACAGTCTACCCTCACGACATCGTGGGTCTTCTCGAACTAGGTAATCGTTAACCTACAGTTCAAGCCATGACGGGAGTGCTAGTAGGTTGTGGTGGGGCTATTGTCCACACCTCTCCCTCAACATCTCTAGTTGTCATGCATGACCCCTCTACTCCACATGTGAGTCTAGTTGAGAAGATATCGTCAGCCTTCATAATCAACAAATCCTGTCAGCAATAAAAATCAATCATTATAACATCTAATCAGATGTACATATGTCATATCTACAACAAACAAACCCCAATAGTCCACTCCCTGTCTCGTTCTGGAGTCCAAGGGGTTTCATCGATTCCTTTGCATCCTCAACGTCCAAAGTCCTGCACACTCAGGAGAAACGAGTCAATAGCACTTGTCTATGTCAATACAACAAAATACCATGTCATCGTATCCATAATGCCTCATAATCATAATCAAACACCCAATAGTATAATAATCTGAATCACTTACAAGGAAGTGTCCTCAAAGAATAAGTTCGCTCAGTGCGCGAAAGAGCGGGATGTTACATCATTGGTTGCAGAATGTTTAGTCATATTAGTTTTCTTATAAGTTGATATTTTTTACATGGTTGTTGATTTATCAAGGGGTTTCATCCTAGGATATGTTGGCAAAGATAAAAGTTTTTGATGGCCTCTATCTTGTTTGTCAACAATTTAAGATAGTGAAGCACAATTTTAGGGGGTGTCAGTCTGCCAAGTAGTGTTCAATGTTTATTGAGGATTAGTGATCAAGGGTGATACAGGGTAGTAATAGCTAGAGTTATATTTTATTTGGTGATTTGTTCACTTAGGTTTTCATTTCACTTACAGGGATTTGGTATTATTTCAAGATCTTAACATTGTTTATTCCACAAAATATTAGGTGTAAGGTTGATTTTTCTCATGAGGATAACTCACTATATTTCTTTTGTTCTATGTGGTGGGATGAAGTTCACCATGAACTTCTAGTTAAAGGAGATTTATTAATAAAATATGCCCACTTTTTAGTGCTAACTAAGTATTCTGGATTTATTTTGGTACTTGTTTATCTAAGGAAAAGGATATGATCACCTTTATATATACCCTTTTTTCTCTTTTTTTGTAAACTTTTTAAAAATATTTTTGTGTGAATCTAAAATGTATTTTACAAAAAAATTGTCTCTGTTGATAGATATTGGTATTCTTGAGATGCCTAATTTTGATCCTTGGAATTTTTTTGATAGCCTGATATGAATTTTTTCTAAAAAATTGTTTCCAATGTCCTTTGCTTTGAATTTTTCCTAGACAAATTGAGATTGTTTTTTATTTTCATAATAATTCTAGGATACCATGTTTCTTTCTCGTCTTAATTCTCTTTAGGAAATGGTTTCCTTCCATACCTTTATTTTCCATGCACCATCATTTCAAGGGGAAAATCCTCTTTTTCCTAATGGATCCTCCCCACACCCTCCCAACAAGACCATTTTATTACAAATTCATGTTTCCTGCTCAACATGTTTTTGTAATATGGATAGATGTATAAAATTCATCTATTTTTTTATTGAAATACATTATTGTAGGAACCCATAGACTACAATGTTAGCCACTAGATCTTTTTAAATGTCCAGTGGAAAATGTGGTTGGAACATATGCAACTCTTAGCCACTGGTCCATCCTATATTCTAATTCCCTAAGTAAATTGTTTGATCCACATTGTTGTGTTGAGGATTGGATATGATTTTATGCTTATGGTTAGATGGTTTTCACTAGGCCACTTCATCTCCCTTGGCACATTTTTTTGTCTTTATGATCTCTATCAAAATCTAGGTTGCAAATAGATGTTTGGATTTTTGTTTGTGCTTTTCTTGGATTTACTTAATTAAATTAGGAATTTTTTTTCATGTGGACATAATTCTAAGATACAAAATTTCTTTTCCTTCTCATTCTCCTTATTAAATGATTACCTTCTACTATGGTTCCCATGGGTGCTTGACCTTGTTGATCAATATCTTATCATGTTCATTCATAAAGGAGGGTTTCAAATTGTAAAAATGAAATTCAATATGATGTAGTTATTGGGGGTGATGTATGATATAGGGGGGGTTATAGGTATTGGTGGGTATAAAAGGGGTTATCTAGTAAAAATTGGGTTTTTTAATTGAAAATTTGTACTCGGAGGAGGGTTAAACAAAAGGATTTTGGGAGGTATTTATCAATATCTAGTAAAATTAGTGGTATTCATTAACA
>JZKD02S2213108.1:20713-39171 GCA_000966675.3 Picea glauca
CTAGGGATTTATGAGGAAAAATATTTGAGATGACTCAAAAGGAAGAGGAAAGTTTGGAAGACTATGTTGAAAGATTCCAATGTAATCTTAGACGATTCAACCAACATCAATTAGACCCAAACATAGTTCAGATTGTTTTTCTTAGAGGTATCTGAGATGAGTGTTTGGGTGTCTTAAATTTGACGGGAGTTGGAGATGTTTCTCAATTATCGTATTATGCCATTTGTAACAATAAACAAGGGAGGGAGCACTGAGAGAGCCTTTCAAGGGTCATTAAATCCTCAGGGGGTGCAATCACCCAAGTTGAGATTGATAATTTTTTAGATAAATTTAAAATTGACATCCTTAGTTCTCTAAGTTCCCAATTAGATACCATGAAAATCAAGAAGAAGTAAGATGAAGAAGGATTACCTTTGGCTATATTTTTCTAAGGATGTCAGAAGAAACATCCGTTGCATGATTGCCCCTTAAACAATATAGAAACCTATGCTATCTATGAGCAGATCCACGCTACAAGTAATTGTCCTTCATTTCCTGGAACTAAATTATTTTATCAAGGAGCAAGTGAAGGAGTTGAGCAACTTTGTTTCATAAACCAAAAGAAACCTTGGCCAAATCATCCATTGGGTATAGGCCAAACTCCTCCTCAATCATATAATTCACTTTGAGCTAATAAAAAACAATTGGGAAAACCCTTTTCCACTTGGTATCCGCCAGCATCATGGATGCAATGGACTCCCCAAGGCCAAAATCAATCTTGGAAACAAGGTTGGCGAGGACCTTTCCCTTATGGAAATATATCACAACCCCTACAACAATTTTCTCCTCAACCATAACTTTCATTCCAACAAGCACAACCAAAACAATAATTACAATTTCCATCCAATGAACCGTCTTCAAGGCCATCTCAAATTCCTGCCCAACCCATTCCTATTCCAAATAATAAAGTAGCTAAACCCACTTACAATGCTGATATACCCAATTATTCAAATTATTTCATTTCCCTTGTAGATATTCAAGATATTTATCTCCGATTAAGGAAAATGATTAATCCAACTTCTGCCATCATTTTGGAACAAGATGACGAGGAATTTTTTTTTGAATCAAATGATCCAATTGATAAACCTTCCTTAGTGGAACAACCTAGTTTTGCAGAAAAATCAAATTAACCCAGTCATGTCCAAACTCCTCCATATCTTGAAATATTGACTATTGATAAATCTATTAAACAACTGGAACTCGATTTTTCTTGGGGAATTGAAAAATGTATGTGTTAAAATTCCATTGTTTCAAGCCATAAAAGATCTACCAATCTATGCTAGAGCTATTAGAGAATTACGTTTAAGGAAATCAAGAGGAAAAATAAAGGATCCTCCAACAATTCAAGTGATTGGTTATTTAGTATATTTGATGCTTGGAAATATTCTCACTACCAAGTACACAGATCTAGGAAGTCCCATTGTAGATGTCCACATTAACAACATCTGTATTTCAAATACTTTGAATGATTTGGGAGTTGCTAAAAATGTCACGAATAAAGAGACAATGAAAAATCTTAAGTTGATAATCTTCGAAAAACACCTACTATTCTCCAATTAGTTTATCAATCCACTGCTCAACCTGGAGGAATTTTAGAATATGTTTTTATCTTTGTAGAGTCCTGGGAATATCCCATTGATTTCATGGTTTTACAAACCAAATCAAATCTTGGGGGATACCCCTTGATTTTAGGAAGGCCCTCGTTGGCCACAACTTATGCCTTTATTGCGTGTAGATATGGAGATATGACTATGGTATGAAAACTACTTTCACCTACCCTTGGGGTACCTTTTCATACAGGGTACTACATTTTGGATTATGTAATGATCCTGTTATATTCCAAAGGGTTGAGCTTGGAATTTTTTCTGACTTGATTCATGACTATGTTGAAGTTTACATTAATGATTTATTGTATATGGGAACACCTTTGACGAAGCAATAAATAACCTAGAAAATGTTCTTAAAATATTTCAAGAAACAAATTTATCCCTCATTCATGAAAAATGTCATATGCTACTTATAGAGGGTATTGTCCTACGACATCATATGGTATCCAAGTTGACCCTGCAAAAATTGAGGTAATCACCAAACTTCTAGTTCCAATGAAAAAAAATGATGTGCATAGTCTCTTAGGTCATGCAAGATATTATCATCGTTTTATAGAAAATTTCACTAAGATTGCATCACCATTATTCACATTAGTTTCAAAAGATGTTGAGTTTTGTTGGTTGTCATATTACCTTTGAAACATTAAAAGAAAAGTTATCTGTAGCACTAGTATTAAGGGGATCGGATTGGTCCTTACCATTTCATATCTCAACAAATGCTTCTGATACTGCTATTGGAGTTGTGCTTGGACAATGAGAGGAACATGAACCATATGCAATTTACTTCATCGTAAAAATATTGCTTCAACAGAACTAAATTGGATAGTAACAAAGAAGGAATTTCTTGTTGTTGTCCACACAATTAGTAAGTTTTGACACTACATTACTGGCTACTCAGTATTTTTGCACACTAATGATGTTTCCATTAGATATATTATGAACAAACCAATCACAAATGATAGGGTAAATAGGTGGTTGCTTTTTCTTCAAGAATTTGACATCACTATTTGTGATAAACCAGGAAAATAAAATGTCACTGCATACTTTCTTTATCGATTAAACAATGAAGGGGATGATAATCCTGTAGAGAATGTTTTCCTTGATGAACACTTGTTTGAATTATCTATTCACTCACCATGGTTTTCATATATTGCCAATTATTTAGATACAGGAAAGCTTCCGCAACATTTTTCACCAAGGGAAAAGAAAAGAGTAATCTGACAAAGTGCTATGTATTCCTAGGTCCAAGGTCACCTATTTCAAACAAGACCTGATTATATTATTCAACGTTGTGTTCGAGAAGATGAAATATTTGATATTTTGAAATCCTTTCATAATGACCCATGCAAAATACATTTTTCAGATAGAAGGATTTCCTATAAAATGATACGTTTGGGGTACTGTTGGCCGACCATTTTTAGAGATTCCAAAAAGTACGTCAGAAGTTGTGACACTTGTCAAAGATTGGCCAAACCAGTACACTAAGACGAAATGCCATTACAACCTAAAGTATTAATTAAGCCTTTTTATAAATGAGCTCTCAATTTCGTGGGACCTATTAATCCACCATCAAGACAAAAGGCATATATTTTAGTCTGTATTGATTATGTAACAAAATGGGTGGAAGTTAAGGATTTTTCTAAGGATATTGAGCAAGTTGTAATTTTTTTTTTTGCATGAAGAAATATTTGTCTGATTTGGTGGACCAAGAGATATCATCACTGATCAAGGAACATAGTTTACTTCCAAGCTCATTCAATCCATCACTAAGAAATATGAAATTCAACATAGAACATCAACACCATATCACCCACAAGTCAATGGCCAAGTTGAAGTAAGCAATCAAGTTTTAGAGACCATTTTAACAAAGACGGTACAACTTCATTGAAAGGATTGGGCTGAAATACTTCTGAAATCATTGTGGGCTTATTGGAGAACATGACACAATGCTACTGGATTTACTACATGTAAGCTAGTGTATAGTAAGAAGGTAGTCCTTCCAATTCAATTTGAAGTTACAACTTTGCGTATTGCATTACAAGCTAGCATGGATCTTACAGAGGCTCAACAAAACTATTTAAATCAAATCAACAAATTTTATGAGTTTCGTCTAGCCGCCATACAACAAACTAACTTGATTCAGTAACAAAGAGCTAAATGGCATGACCGATTCATAAAAAATAAACTATTTCATGAAGGGGATTGGACACTTTTTTTTGATTCACTATATAAATATTTTAAAGGGAAATTTTGTGTTCGATGGATGGGACCATATGAAATATACACTTTCTATGATAATGGTTTAGTCAAGATATGTACTATTGATGAAGACAAAACTCCATTATTGGTGAATGGTCATTGACTACATTTATATCGGAAGCTACTATCAATAGAAGAGTTCATCAAATATCTAATCAATCATTCTCAAGTTGATATTATAAGGAAGGTGATATCTCCACTTTCATCTACTACCTCATAAAACTTTCATAGAAGCGTTTTATACATAGTTGATTGTGAGTGTGTGTATAATAAATTCAATAGTGAAAACCTGGTCATAGGTGCTACTAGACTTGATAATATCAAAAAACAAGATCTCTGGTTGGTATTGTCAAGAAGAAAAAATATCTTTCAACTATGAAAACCTTTCCTAAGGCATAGTTGAACTATTTTTCTTTGAAAACCAATTCTATTGACGAGCAAAATTTGAAAAAAGAGAAAAGAAAAACAATAGAAAAAAAATTCTCTTTGTCACTATACTCACTTGCAAGTTATAATATGAAAGAGAGTCTTTTTGTGGGATTCAAATAGCTCTAATGAGTTTGTTTCTCTACTTAAAGAATATTATATCTTTGCCAAGAATATTTACAAGGTCCATAGATACAAAAATATTGCAAAGATCCCATATATTTGGTTGTCGAGATCTCCAACATTCAATTCTCTTTCTAAAATTATATATGAATTCTTTATTGGATCAATAGTGCTATTTACAAGTACTTACATTGACAACCACTTATTGTTATAGGATTTTGGGGACAAGGTTCAAAATTTTAAAGGATTTGTTTTTTCATGTAAGACAAGGTAAAAACTATACCCTATCTCTAAGTTAATTTTATAGACTTGAAATATTGAAACAACAATCCAATTAATCCTATCCATATTTTCATTTTACCATTTAACATCTTATCCATATTCCTTTTCATGTCATATGAAATCATTTATGGCCTTTACACTTGTATCTTTTGAATGAGTTAAAATCATTATTACTTAATTTTGTTTCAAAAGTCATAGTTTAAAAAACTCGAGTCATGCTACATAATCATTCATCATTTCTACATAAATGAAAATACTAGTAGCAATCTTAGTCATCATGTCAAATGTGTGACAAAACTAATACACGACTCTCATCATTTATAAGATTTGTTTGAGATCAAATAGTGGTCAGTCATAATTTCCTTTACCATTTAATTATGAGGCTCGAATGAGGTAGCACCTTTATCATATAACAAAAGGAACAGAGCAATATTTGTGCACAAACAAACCTGCCACCAAAAAAGAGATAAAGAAATGGGAGGATCACATAATAGAACCAAGCCCAATAACATTAGCCTCATCGAAAAAAATCTTGAAGTAATGGTTATCTTCACTCAAGCTGGTTGGATATAATTTTTCGAATGATTTCAAGGTGCAGACTCCAACATTGCCATGGAGTTTGCTAATAGTTTCAATGGACACATCGATACTGTCCAAGGTTTGACATTCACAGTTAGTGAAGAAATCATTAGTCAAGCTACAAGATTACGTTTTGAGGGTGAACACTGGTTCAACAACCTAAAGCTACTAGATGATAGTTGGATTCAGTTTGTAAGTATACCATTACATATGCTTGATGTTAGGAAAATGGGGGTTTGAAGGGATGCATTAATTTCACCTTGGAAAGATGTAGCACTGATATTTAAAATATTCATTACCCATGAAGGCTAGTTTAGTATCATATTTCATTATCACATATAGATTTTGTTGCATCTTAAGAACCAAAATTTGTTGAATTTACCCTACTTTACTTTAAAGAACTTGATGAAAATGACAAAGGAATTTCAGAAACACACACAATGTACATGGTTATATCACTATGTTTTATCACATTACTATTTAGAGATGAAATGGAAAAAATGTGGCTATTTGGATAGGGTTTCAAAAGGGCATGAAACAAAAACCTCGAGAAAGGGTTTTACCATCTCTATGTAAGTAAAAACCGTCTTCTTCTTATAAACCAAATATAAAAACCCCCAGAAGGGTCTACAAAAGAAATGTTGAGGCTAAGAAATCATCTACAAAGGGAAATAAAGAAACTACAGTACCAGAGGGCATGGGAGAAACTTATTAAACTCCAAAACATATAATGATAACATACTTTGATTTTGAATAAGTGGAAGAAGCACTAGATATAGAAATATATAGTGCATCTACGGAAGCACCATGCATTACAGAGGCACAAGTCATTACACTTTATGGAGCACGAACAAAAGAAATCTCACGGGAAAGTATTCAAAAAAAAGAACCAGAAATTATCAGTGATCGAAAGAAGCCAAGGAAAGGTAAATTTCACATCTTTCCACCATAAAAATCTTGTCACTTTGGATATCTAAAGTTACTTAGAGAAAATAAGAAGCTCATAATGAAAAATAAAAAACATAAAGAGAAAATTAGAAGATTGAAGAAATGAAAGAATAATAGAAGTCCAATGGATACTCTATTGAAAGTAATAGAAACAGAGGAACCCTCTAAGAAATCCGCGGGAATAAAAACCAAAGGAGATATGGAAAAACTTGAACAAATTGTAAATGTGATTCTTAGTGATATCTTAGCAAACACATATGCATTCCTTCAATTAAAACCTCATTTACCTAGTTGAAGGCAACAAGATTTTTTTTTTTGATTTGGGAGTTATAGACCATGAGAGTCATCAACATGCCCTTAATAAACTCAAGGAAAGATGGTTCTCCCTCTACATTACAAAAGAAAATAGTTGGAAAAGAAATATTAAAATGTATAAGGATCGTTTGAAGGAAATTGAACAAAATCTATAGGATCCATGTGCATTAGGGTTGAAAGAATCATCATGTAGATCACCTTCTATGATTCATTCTATATATCTACATGATAAGTGGAAATTTTTAGGATCAGTCAATTAGCAGTAGGGAGACTTTACAAGATTACTTCTCCACATGATTTTATCAATGTCTTTTTCAATATCATAGACTATGAGAAAAATTTGTTGTGTGAGATCTGTCTTTTCAATTTTCTGCTACATGAACATCTTCATTGGAATCCCAATCCCTACATTGGGGATATCCAATTAAGAGCATTCTAATCCTTCATTTATGGTGTTTTTCAATGGAAAGAGTAGAATGCGTTTTATACACAAGTATAATTTAATTCATATATGATGGTTAGGGAGGAATATCCAATCCCTGCTATAATTCTTCAGGATTATCAAGCATTGCTCATGGATCCTAGAGATTCTTTATGTATCAGAAAGCATAGGCAACATGTTATTACTAATTATCAAAGAATGATACAAACACATTCCTTGACAACCCTTCTAAATTCATATGATATTTGGAAAACTCTCCCAAATTCTTTGACAAACAAAACTCCTACAAGTTATCCTCATTTTGAACTTTCTCTATCACAAGATGCACTATATGTTAATTTGATGAGAAGAGATGGAAACCGATGGATTGGAATCATATTTAAATATACACTTATTTGGTGCCCCATACAACAATACCAAGCAAAATTTCAGTAGAATAGTATGGAATAAATTGCACATTGGACATAGGTTGACAAAACTCTAGGATTCTATGATGTGATAACATTTTGACATCATGCATACAATTGTATAGCCTTGCACCTTGGATTTATAGAGGAGGAACAAGAAATTGTATGAGGTCATGCAATAATTTAGGAAAGGGGGATTGATGAGGCTTCAAAATGATGCCATTTTTGCCTAGTACTTAATAGTTTAGATGATCTTTTGTCACCAATAATGCCATCTTGATCTTCATAATTTCTCATTTTTCACCTACTTAAACCACAATTTCCAAAAGGTATTATTGGATTACGTTTTCAAGTCTTTCTTGTTTATATTATGAATTTTAGAGTAGGAGTGTAGAAAGGAGATCTCGGGTTTGAAATCTTTTAATGTTGCTAGTAAGATAAATGGTTTATATTATGATAAATGGTTTCAAACCCGAGATAACAAAGGAGATCTTGAAGATGCGCAAGCTATTGGAGGTTAAGGACTTTTGGCCCAAAAACAATTTTAAAGATGATTCCGTTTTCTATATTGTAATTTTATAATAGTAAAGCAATCTTGAGGATCTTTCGATCCTCAGGATGGTTTGATTTACTCAGATTATTGTATATATAGAGGATAATAGATCCTAAAAGACAATCTAAGAATTGCGTTCAAGTATTCAGACTCAGAGTTACTCTGCGCAAGCCATTTTTTTGAATGATGTACCAACTATGAAGTTAATAAAAGCTTTGATCGTTTTCACCTTTTTTACATACTGAGTTTCTAGTAGCAGTGCTTCTAAAGACCAAGGGCCCAGTCTAAAGGAGCTACTATTTCAGCTGTAATTGTATCAGTTTGATTCTTTTTTTATGATTCAATTCTGTTTTACAATAGTTAAGACGAATGCATAAGCGTGTTAATGATTTCATACTGTTTTGCATACAAAAGATAGAAATTTCTCTTGAGTGTTAATGATTGATGATTCCAATTTACATTATTGAAGTTGGATGCTTGATAGTTCCTCACGTTTTCACATGCGCTGTTCCTTTTACTTAGATTCACACTTGTTGTTCCTTTAAGATAGATTACATTTTCCGTTCCTTTCAGTTAAAGTTACAATTGTTGTTCCTTTCCGTTCAATTATAGTTGTTGTCCCTTTTGATTAGATTACAATTGTTGTTTCTTTCCATTAGATTAAATTGCTATTTCCTTTCCAGCAATTCGATTCATAGTTAATAGTTAATTATGCAAGCCTTTTACTTAGATTCAGTCATTGCTTCTTAGTTAAATGAATTCAACAGATTAGCTAGTTCCTTTTCATTCACAGCATGATAGTAATTAGATTTCAATTCTGTTAAATAAGATCTTAGACTTAGAATCTTTAAATGAACATTTGAGGAACTTGATTGTGGATAAACTCAGGTTTGCTTTAGCTACGCAATTTTAGCATCTATAAGCTATCTACATAGACTTTGCTGATGTTCTTGAGATAAAAGATGAATCCTCGAGTTGATAAATTAATGTTAAACTAAGGTTGTTTTTAGGACATATTTAGAGCCCAACATTTTGGCGCCGTTGCCGGGGAGAATGTCAAAGGTAGCATAGATTGTGTCTTTGGAGGACCAGGTATTGAAGACGGAAGGTAAGAACCTATGCAGGCAATAAGTAAGATTCTTATGCCAACGCTTACCTCTAGTTGACACTTGAGAGGTTATATAGGTGTTTCTCTTTGAATTTATTTTTATTTGATTGTTGTGTGAAGTGTGTATGACTAAAAAGAAAGATCTTGAAAAACCAAAACCCCCACCAAAAAATACCAAACCCCAGGGCTCAATGTTCCATGGAAGAAGCACTTTCATAGATGACATCATCTGAAAAGCTGAATCTCAAGCTTCGGATGGATCTAGGAAAGGATCTACCTGAATCCATCAGGTAGTAGTTTCACCAACTGCAACCCACGCTGAGATTCATAGAAAAACTGAAGGGTTTGAGCAAAGATTTTATAGCACATATCTTCCACCCCTCAACCCTTTAGAAGAGGGAAACTCTTGTAATTTGGAGGAAGGAGAAGGAGAAACTAGCGGGGTTGCCAAGGMAAACCCATCACCACCCCCTGATCCTGAATCTCCCATGAAAGAAGAAGGCATACCCGAAATCCCAGATAGAGGGAGTGCAATCAAATCCCCTAGAGGATCAAATAATCAACCCCCTGATCCTGAATCTCCTGTGAAAGAAGAACGCATACCCAAAATCCCAGATAGAGGGAGTGCAATCAAATCCCCTAGAGGATCAAATAAACAACCCCTTCGAATAGAACATCCATATCAAGAAATTCCTGAAGAGTTTTGGCACATTTTTTTATCAAATGGTGCAACCAAATCAACAATGACCCCAGACCTCCACGTTGGAATATCCGATAGTTGATCCAATCACCAATTCTCCCATGAAAGAAATTCCCCTACAAAACCTGCCAACCTTCCATGGATTAATTTAAGAAGACCCGGACACATTCTTATTCGAATTCGATGTCCTATGTAGAGGGTATGATTACACCTCTGAACCCCAAAAATTAAAATTGTTCCCCTCTACCTTAAAGGGAGTAGCTCTACGCTGGTTTATGGGATTGGGAGGTGGGACCATCAACTCATGGGATCAAATGGAACAAGCCTTCTTGACAAAATATCAAGATTATTGTAGAACCAGGGACCTAAAAGATGAAATCTTTCAAATGACTACAAAAGAAAATGAATCATTAGAAGAATATGTTGAGAGATTTTAGTATAATTTGCAAAGATCACCCTATGGTACATTACCAGGTGAAGTAATTAATGCAACTTTGATTAAGGGTATGAAAGATGAATGGGTGGAAACATTGAATCTAATGGGAAAGGGTGACATTTATCAAAAAACTTATGATAACATCATTCAATTGTGTATCAGGTGCTCACGAGGAAGCACACAGACTAGATCAAGAATGCAAACTTCCCTCACCAGAAGTAGAAATACTACCAGTGGGGGCGTTACACGAGTTGAAGTCGGTAATCTCTTAGAAAATTTCAAAACAAATATTCTGAGCACTCTTACTACACAATTGGATGTATTGCATGCCAGATAGAAGAAAATAGAATCAAAACATAGTTTGGCCATATTTTTCCACAGATGCAGAAGAAAACATGGTCTAAGGGATTTCCCTTTCGATGTGGTTCGGGTTTGCGCTATCTGCGCCAAGGATCATGACATGGAACAATGCCCATCACTCCCAGGACTGAAAGCTATCTTTAGAGAAGCAGAAGAAGAAACGTAGCCATTATATTTGATGGCTCAGTGTCGTCAATGGTAGAACCAACCTTCAAATACACTACAATACCCTTCCTCTCTCTTTCCCGGACAATATAATCAACAACAAAATTCTGGTAACGCATGCCAGGGCCAACAATTTACTAATCAGAACTGGCAGCCCCACCAATACCCACCTACAAATCCCATTTGGCCAAACCAGTCCGCTGCAAATCCTGTCTGGAAGAATCATCCAACTGCAAATTCTACCTGGCCTAAATCATAATATCCCACCTCACCCTGGAAAAATTCAAATAACCCCTACCCTTCACAGTGGCCCTATACAACTACCCAAAACATAAATTGGAACCATAATTGGCAGCGCCCCATGGGGATAAACAATCAACCCATGGGGATGGCCCCTCAAACCCAACCCACGTTGCAAGCTCCACTCTAACTGCCCCAAAACCCTCAATCGCAATTGCGCCCCCAATTACCAACCCAACCTCACCCAAACCCTAATAATAAACCGGCTCAACTCATCCAGATTATGGAGAATGGGGAAGGGGAAACCAACTCGGTAGGGTGCAACGAAATCTGGTTGAGATCGGGGCGTATAATCTCTCCTGAAGAAAATAACGTTTCTCAAGAGCAGGAAAATGAAAAACAACCAGAAATAACACCCTCGACTGTGGTAATAACAGAAGAAATCGAGCAGGGGGGAAACACAGTCGAATCACAGGATCCTGATAAGGATGCAACTCCTTCCCCTCCGTTCCCCAAAATATTGATGATAACAAAACCTGTCGAATATCCCAACTTTGACATAGTAGGGGAACTCTAGAATCTACATGTCAAGATTCCACCCCTGCAAGTTCTACAATATATTCCAATTTACCTGAAAATAATCAAGGAACTATGTGGGAGGAAGCTTGTTAGGAAAATAAAAATTTCATCATCAACAGTTCGTGTAGTAGGAGCTTTGTCTGATCTAATTGTTGGTAGACAAGAACCAATCAAATATGCAAATCCAGGGAATCCCATAGTAACAGTTCAGATCCAGGGCTGTTCTTTTCCAAATACACTAGTTGATTTGGGAGCAACCATCAATATCCTGACTATGGATACTTGCAATACCCTGGGTTTTGACTCCTTCGAACCCACCCCAATCATGTTACAATTGGCAGATCGATCGGTGGTTCGACCAGTTGGCACATTACATGATATAGAAATCTTAGTCAACTCTTGGGAATATCTGGCGGATGTCCTCATCATCAAACCAAGAAGTGGACTTGAAGGGCATCCATTGATACTAGGCAGACCATGGCTCACAACAGTTGATGCATACATAGGATGTCGAACAGGTAATATGACAATTGCTAGAGGAGGTGTCATAAAGAATCTCATCTTATATCCTCTTGCCAAGCCAAGACCGATTTTCGTATATCCACAATTGCCACCACCACGATATCCAGAAAAGGATTTACGCGCCTCTCTCACACTGGAAGAAGCCCTCAGACTTAAAAACTAGCTAGAGGATGACGTAATCAATGGGCTTATTAATATCCTAGCCACCGTGGGTAACCCAACCTGCCAGATGCTCCAAGCTGTTCTAGACTGTGAAGCACATGGAGACCTACTGGAAGATTTAATGGAACAACAAATTCCAACTATAGCTGTTCATAACAACAAATCTGTTGAGATTGCACCAGGGAGGTCTCTGAACATCAATGCCAATTTAGATGAGCAACAACAACAAAATCTAATTCAATTCCTCTTTAAATACCAACAAGCTTTTGCATGAGAGTATTTCGATATGAAAGGTATTGATCCACAACTCTGCACATACCACATTTATATTGATAAAGACGCTCGACCTATCCGACATCCGCAGAGAAGACTGAATCCCCATCTCAGGGATATTGTTAAGGAAGAATTACAAAATCTGTTGGACGTAGATTTTATATATCCTATCTCATATAGTTGGTGGGTTTCTCCATTAGTGATCGTCCCAAAGAAAAATGGGAAATGGAGAATCTGTGTTGATTATAGGGAACTTAACAAAGCCACTCAAAAGGATCATTTCCCCTTACCTTTCATCGATCAGGTCCTGGATACTTTGGCAGGAAATAAATTCTTTTCCTTCCTAGACGGTTTTAGTGGCTACAATCAGATCCAGATTTCCCCAGAAGATCAAGATAAAACTACTTCACATGCCCTTGGGGTACCTTTGCATACAGAGTATTTCCCTTTGGACTATGTAACGCTCCAACCACATTCCAAAGGGCCATCCTGATCATATTCAACGATTTGATCAGTGAAGGCCTTGAAGTTTATATGGATGATTTCACTCCTTATGTCGATGACTTCGATCAAGCACTGAATAATCTAGAGAAGATACTAACATGGTGCATTGCTACCAGGTTATGTTTAAGCCATGAAAAATGTCACATGATGATGACAAAAAGTGTGGTAGTAGGGCATTATATTTCTGCATATGGAATTAGAGTAGATCCAACAAAAATAGAGGTAATCCTTAATCTACCTACACCATACACACAAATTGAGGTACATAGTTTCCTTGGCGCTTCTGGATACTATTGTAGATTTATGGAAAATTTTACAAGAATGATATACCTTTACATGCTTTGACTGGTAATGTGGAGTTTCAGTGGTCTGACATGTGTGATGTGGCATTTGCAGGACTCAAGAAACTGATCTCGACAACACCAGTGTTGAGGGGACCAAATTGGAAAATACCATTTCACATCTCCACCAATGCATCAGATATTGCTATAGGCCCTGTCCTTGGATAGGAAGAAGACAAGAAACCCTACGCTATTTATTTCATTAGCAAGAATCTCACTCCAGCTGAACTTAATTATACAGTAACAGAAAAAGAGTTTTTAGTTGTTATACATGCCATCAATAAATTTCATCATTATATAACAGGCTATCCAGTTATTCTATATATTGATCATTCTGCTATTAGATATCTAGTTAATAAACCAATTACTAATGGATGGGTCACTCGATGGTTATTACTCTTGCAGGAATTTGATATCACCATCAAAGATCGACCCGGGAAAGAAAATCTTGTCGCATACTTCCTATCCTGCATACCCAAAACCGATGACTCCTTAACAGTTGAAGATCAATTTCCAGATGAGCATCTATTTGCTGTTACCACAAAGCCACCTTGGTACGCTGATGTGGTAAATTATCTGGCAGCGGGAAGATTACCGACACATCTATCATCAAGGGAAAGAAAATTGATCATCCAACGTAGCGCACGATTCGCTTGGATCAGTGGATATCTCTTCCACATAGGAGCTGATCTCCAGATCCGTAGATGCATACGAGATGATAGAATATATGACATACTAAAGGTAGGACATGATGAACCATGTGGCGGGCATTTTGCATACCGCAGGACTGGACAATTTTTTTTACAGATGGGCTACTATTGGCCCTCAATATTCAGAGATGCAAAGAAATACGTCCAGACTTGCGACAGTTGTCAGTGGATGGAAAACCAAGCTAGGCTGATGAAATGCCCTTGAAAGCACAAATAGTTGCAGAACCATTTGAGAGATGGGCACTAGACTTCATTGGCCCCTTCAATCCAAAGTCAAATCAAAAGGCCTATATTCTAGTGGCAACAAACTACGTGACCAAATGGGTAGAGGTAGAAGCCCTACCAAATGCAATAGAAGAGGTAGTCATCAAATTCCTTTTTAAATTATTTGTACGCTATGGACTACCCAGGGAAGTAATCACTGATGGGGGGGTCACAATTTACAGCCCATAGAATCACCACCACCCTAGAAAATTATCATATTAAGCACATAGTTACTTCTCCATACCACCCACAGGAAAACAGGCAAGTAGAAAGCACAAATAAGGTCCTGGAGGCAATCTTGACAAAGACTGTCTCAACAAACCGACATAATTGGGCTACTGAGCTCCCAAATGCCTTATGGTCCTATCACATAACATGGCGTAACACCACTGGCTACTCTCCTTATCACCTAGTCTATGGTAAAGAACCCATCTTCCCAATCGAGTTTGAGATTAAGACCCTAAGGATGGCCTAGGAAATTGGACTAGATCTAACAAAGTTGCATAAACAACACCTTCAACAACTCAATGAATAGGATAAAGCATGCCTATCTGCCGTGGAGCGCACAATTTTTATTCAACAACAGAGAGAGACCTGGCACGACAAGCATATCAAGAAGAAATCATTCAAGAAGGGTGATTGGGCGCTTCTCTATGACTCTAGATTTCACGATTTTTCAGGAAAATTACAGACATGGTGGCTGGGACCATACTAAATTGATGAAGTCCATGATAATGTCATGGTCACTTTAAGCACCATCAATGGGTCTGGATCTCCATTTCTGGTTAATGGGCACCGGATATGACTTTACCATCATCTGCCTTCAAAATAATCTTTCTACCAGGAAGTAAGTAAGGATCCTACCATTCAAATTTTGGCTGGCTAGGAAGGTAACCCAACCACCCCAACTCCATAAATGATGAATTTTGTTGACACTGTACATACTGCATATAGTTTTTAGATTTCATTAAGTATTTCTTTTTCTTTTCATATTTTTTGAGAAATAGGGAGGATAACTGTAATAAACACAATTAGCACTCTTTTCTGTTACGCACTCTTGCTTTATCCTATCACGCGGAATCAGTCTTTCACAGAAAAATGAATATGTTGTGCTCCACAATAGTAATAGGGCAACCATAATGAACTCATGACATCAACAGACCATCCCATACTTGATTCTGAAATGAACTGATCCATAATAATTGAATGAACTTAAATGATGACTAATCAACCTTAGATTCAACAAAAACAAAAATATTTCCATGGGGAAGTTTCCAAAATTATCCATTGAGATGGTTAAAAATTAACAAATGCCGTTCATTTGAAAGGAACAACTGTTGTTCCTTCGCGCGATTGTTGTTCAATTGAAATGAACAACTGTTGTTCCTTCTCGCGATTGCTGTTCTTTCTCGTGAGTGTTGTTCCTTTGATTATCGTTGTTGTTTATTTGAAAGGAACAACTGTTGTTCCCTTCACACAACTTTCTATTCCTTTAAAAGGAAAAACCACTACTCCTTCTGCGTTCTTCCATATTTCCGGTCCTTTCTGTCATTGTTGTTCAAACGCTGGCCATTCCTTTGGGGTACAAATTTCACTAAATAATTTTCACTAAGCACTATTTCTAATTGGCATCATAACGACATGTCATTATTTCGTGGACTATCTCTCATACCTTATCATTTTTTTTTTGGGATTAATTTCTTCGAAATATCTTAAAACTTGTTCATAACCAATAACCACCATAATTCATTCCCTTTCCCTATATACATACAATATACTTAAATTATAATTTTCCCTCATATTATAATAAGGAGTCTTCAACATACTTTTACTTGGCATCCTTGCACTTCTTTACACTATCCCTTACTCTTAAGGAGTAGATGAGCCTCCCTTAATAGAGTCCTTCTAATAAAAAAAATAAAAAAATAAAAAAATATATATATATATATATATATTAGTAATAAACTTCTCCCACAAAGAATAGGGGGTCTCATCACGAGCCAACCTACCACGATCATAGGATAATAACGTAAGTGACATTCCCACTATGGATACCACAGCAGGGCAATGGCCTTTGACATTATGTTTGTCAAAGAACAAGGGTTCTCATCACGGGCNTATATATATATATATATATATATATTAGTAATAAACTTCTCCCACAAAGACTAGGGGGTCTCATCACGAGCCAACCTACCACGATCATAGGATAATAACGTAAGTGACATTCCCACTATGGATACCACAGCAGGGCAATGGCCTTTGAAATTATGTTTGTCAAAGAACAAGGGGTCTCATCACGGGCTGGCTTGTTCACTTAAGTTACAATCTAGTGAGTGGCATTATCATCATATGGCTACCAAACCAGGATAGTGGTCTTGCCGGGAAAAGACAATTTAAATATTTATTAAGGATACAGGCTCATCTATGGGTTAAAAGGAAACCCTGTTGAGGCTATGGACACCTGCTAGCAACAGTGGCTCTGCCTGTGGTATGGACGTTTACCTTAAAAACACCAAGTTTCTGTGTGTCTCTAGATTTCCTTTACTCAATAAACAGGTCTATCATTTCGGTTATATTCAATAAAATCGGGAAAAGTAACAACATTATGATATGTGAAATATTTGAAAAAAAATGAACAGATTTAATTTATTCGGTTTATTTATACTTAAAACCATTTTTGAGTATAGGTATAAACAAATTCGAATTTCCCACGAGAAACAGACCATCGTTTAATGATTACCGTTAATATGCTTTTTGAAAATTGTACATGATTGGTCCCCATCGACGACGATAGTACAATTATTACCTCTCACCATAAATACCTACACTCATTACTTTCACCTACGCTGACGGTCGAGGTCGACCTCTACAATAATGAGGGGAGTGGACGTTCGACACGTTTTCCGGTAAGGTTGTAATGATTGTAATAAATGGGAAACCCACATTTTTTATACACTCACCATCCTCTGATATTTTCTATTTTTGGTAATATTTTCCCCAAAGTTGGTCTAACCAAGTCTGCAACCAGGAACGATAATCGTTCTCATTTCTCACAGAACGATGGGTGGCCGAAGTGTGCACATGGAACCAAATTTACTACAGGTAACAGAGTAGGCCAGAGAAATCCTACAACGCCTGGGGTGGACTGAGTATTTCAACCGGTTGCAAGGCTATGATACAAACATCACGCTTGAATTCTTTTAGAATTTGGAGGGATAAATCTCCATGGTTTGAGATACACGAATTCCAGTTACTCCGGAAATCATAGCAGAGGTTACAGGTCTCCCTAACTCAGGCATTCAGTGGACAGGTAGATATATAATGCTCAAAGAAGTTGTAGAATCCTTCGTAGACCTTGAAGAGGAATTGGATAAAAAAGGAAAGGGGCTTAACCCCAACACCCTCAGTGAACCATGGAAAGAACCGACAGGAGTAATTTAGACGTACATCACCTGCGATGGGTGATATGATGTAATCCAAACACGCCACCTCAAACTGCTAGCAACACTCAAACAAAGGTTAGTAATCAATTAACCTTTTTTTCTAAATGCCATGTTACATGAGGTTGCCATCAGAACACAAAATTCCAAGGATCCTGTTACTATTATCAACCACCATGGATTAGTTAAACTGATAATAAGTAAGGCCCTGAGTCAAACACAATTAACATGGGGGGATCTTACTGGAACCAATAGACCTCTGCAACTAGAACAACCTGAGCTATACCATGAAAATCCATCACAGGAAATTGAAGAGATACAAGAAGGGGAGACCACTACCCAAACAAAAGTTCCACCTCCTCAACCCAAAGACGAGGCAGACCCTGTCCAAATTACAGAGGCTCAGACCTCACAGGCAGAGGCTCAAACCTCATAGACAAAGTCTCAGACCTCATAGACAAAGGCTCAGACCTCATAGACAGAGGCTCAAACCTCACAAGCAGGGCCGCTAACCAGAAAGAGAAATGGTTGCTCCTAAAGCCCCCATGGAGAGAACAAGGAGAAGCAGATGGACACGAAACCCTGAAGAAATCCAGGACACAACAAAACAACCTGAAGAAATTCAGAACATAACAGAGAAACCCTTACAGGAAAATGCCTAGGGTATTGAG
>JZKD02S2213130.1:18731-31918 GCA_000966675.3 Picea glauca
TATTCAAATACTTGAAGGGAACAATGACTTATGGTCTGTGGTATCCCAGAAATCAAAATTTTCAGTTAACTACTTATTCAGATGCAGATTGGGCAAATTGTGTAAATGAAAGAAACAACACTAGTGGATGTGCCTTCTTCCTGGGAGACTTGTTGGTAGCATGGATTAGTAAGAAACAGGGGTCTATTTCCTTATCAACTACAGAAGTAGAGTACATTGCTGCTACTACTTTTTGTACTCAGATCTTGTGGATGATTCAAACTCTTGCAGATTTGAAGGTAAACTATACTGATCCAATTACAATTCACTGTGATAACACTAGTGCCATTAGTGTCTCCAAGAATCCTGTTCTTCATTCCAAGACTAAGCATATCCCAATAAAATACCATTTTATCAGAGAACAAGTCACAAACAAAGTTTTTCAGTTGAATTATATCCCTTCCACATAACAGATAGTAGACATCTTTACTAAACCCCTAGCCAAGACACCATTTGATTATCTCCGACAGAAGTTGGGTGTCATCCCATCTAAGATCTAAGCAAGTTCATCCTTTTAGGGGGAGTTTTGTATTGATTGATTGAATATCTGATACCTCCTAAAAATACTGCAACAACTTAGGGGGAGCATGTTCTCTTTGACATTGATGTCAAAGGGGGAGAAAACAATCTGGGTGCCTTTGTTGCCATCAATGCCAAAGGGGGAGAATGTTGGCATGTTTACAAGCAACGTATACTTGTCATTGATGGCAAGTACGACAACGATGATGGATTGAGTACAGGAAGAATGTAACATATGGGCACCAGAAGTATTTTGGGAAGACGCTGCAGAGCAAGCTAGATAAGATCAGAAGAAATAGTGCAGAGGATGGTTGGCATGCTTTATAGGAAATATGTGCTTGTCACTGATGGCAAGATCAGAGTATGTAGTAAAGGAAAAATAAGGACAAAGTAAGCTCAGGAGTAATTAGTGCAGATTCGAATGCAGTGCCTAATCTTGGGAGGAGAAGCGTCAGTGATCATTGGATCACATTTAAATTCCCGAAAGAAGGAGGACTGTCAGATCAGATTGCAGACAAGAAGAACGCACCGAAGAGGAGGACAGATCTCAGGTGTCAGATCTAAGCATAAGTTCTGACCATCATTGGATTAGGAAGAACCTGCACGTTCTTTAAAGTAAAAGATCGAAGCGGTGGTCCAACTCCATTTCGGAGTTTTGGCTATCGGGGTTTCGCGAATCATGACTTGGAGAGTCAAGAAACAATACCACAGGAATGCCAAAATCTTGAAATGATCTGAGCCATCAAATCAAGGTTTGATGTGGACCGTTGATCCAACCCCATTTCAGGGTTTTGGATACCAGAAGTTGGAGTGTCGAAACAATTTGCAATAAGAATGTCGAAATTGCGATATGTGAAATCACGATATGATAGGAGATGTTGATTCAAGATCTGATCTGGACCGTCGAATAATAGGACAAGTGGCAAGAGATTGGAATTTCGCTGACTTGGAGTTAACAGAGCATGGTGTGGAAACTCGCGAGATGTGAGATCGTGATAAGACCTGGACCGTCGGATCTATGGAGATTTCAACTGTCGATTAGACTTGATGAAGTTTATAAACTCGTGAAATATAAAGTGCCTTTTGGCACAACCTGTGGTCACTGTCGGTGGTCATGAGAAAGGAAGGAGCTAGTTCAGACAAGCTCCATTTTAGATTTTCGGGGATCGGGACATGGAGAGTAACAAACTCTTTACCACGGGGATCCTAAAATACCAAAATGCGAATTGGAAAAATAAATGCAAGATCACATGAAGTCAATCCAACGGTGTAGGGGATTTTGGGCACGATCGGAGGGCTAATGTTGCTCCTCGCAGTTTAACTTTTGGAAACCATTGATGGTCTCTGCCAAAGGATTTGAAGAGACCTCTGTATGATCACTAGAGGAGATGAAGTGTCTCCAAGATTCTTCTAGTGAATGAAGATGATTCTTAGAGGGATTGACAAGTGGATGAGTGTTGAAGTTTATAACTGAAGTAGAAAGTATAAGCTCGACTATGCCAGAGAAGATGAAGAGTCTCAACTACCAGAGACGCTGAGGAATCTTAGCATGACATCCAGTGATGATGAACGCGTGGGAAAAATACCATAGAAGCTGAGAAGTTATAATGATGATCAGACAAAGCACTCACTGTGAAGAGATGTAGAAGCATTGAGCATATTGCATGCACGAGGTGCACAAAATCTATAATAACACGACATAGAGAAGTGATAAATTTGTTGTTGCTGAGGTGAAGTAATGCATGTGTGAGGAAGTAAAGAGGTGGTGCAACAACTGAAATGGATAGGAAACAAAAGGTGCATTGAATGGGAATGGCACACAGAGCACAAAAGGCAGAAGAATAGAATGGGTAGCAGATGCATGCTGGAAGACAGTGAGGAAGACTGAGTAGCAAAATCTTCCAGAACAGTGATGAGACTGGTAAGTTGTTATTGAACACTATATCACTGTAATTGGTTCAGTATTTCATATTCATATTTTAGGGTGGTTAGGAGGTGCTAGGGAGGATTGGTGTCCTCAGAGGTTCAAGTGGGTGCTTGAACACAGGGAGTTGTAGCTTCCTTCTAGTTGGTGCTAGAGAAACCAGGGACTTGGTGCTTCCTTCTAGTTGGTGCTAGAGAAACCAGGGAGTTGGTTCTTTCTTCTATTTGGTGCTAGAGAAACCAGGGAGTTGGTGCTTCCTTCTAGTGGGTGCTAAAGAAAATAGAGAGTTGGTGCTCTCAGCAAGTTGCAGCTTGCAGAACAGAGGGTGTAGTCTCACATTGAGTTGGTGCTCAATTATAGATGATGTACAGAACTTAAAATACTGCCTATCATTTCGAAGAAGAAGAGGTTTTCTCCCTTTATGGGTTTCCTCGTGAAAATCTGTCTCTGTATATATCGTATGTGTGACTGATGCTCATTATTTTATTGTCCATATGCTGTATAATGTTGATGATCACTTGAAGAAAAAAAATTAAGAATGTATTAATAGAATTAACATTGTTTAAGCACAATAACAACTGATTCACCCCTCCTCTCTGTTGTCTTGGTAATTTCAACACCAGAGTGATCATTCCATCAACTATAGGGGGGTCAAGAGTAATCTTGTGATAAGCAGCTGAAAGTTGAGGCTATGAAATAGTCATGTCTTCCAGTAATTTCGAGGCTTTGTCCATACGAGGGCAAAGGTGAGTTAGACGAATCCCTTTGCATAACATACATGAGAACTTGACTTTACTTTTCTTCTTCCCAATGGTATCATGACTAGTTGATGAGAGGTCATCAGCATGTTTTTCAGAGGCTGACGACATGGATTGGTCATGGTGTGTAGACCATACTTCTATAACCTTGGATAGACTAGGGCAATCCTTAAGAAGATGGATACCCTTACAAATCCTGCAAGGGTACTTGGGCTTACGAGTTGTTTGGGTGATCTTGACATCATCAACACTCCTGGAATGATTAACAGTAACTGGTTGTTTTCCAGCATGTTTGACAATGGTTGGAAGTTTGGATCCTTGCTTATTTTTATTCTTCTTATTCTTTCATTTCTTCTTCTTCTTATCCACCAAGTTACTAGCTTGAGATCTTTCACTCAGCGAAGAAGATGAAATGGAATAAGACCTTACAAGTGAAGAAGGCGAAGAAGATCTTATTGGTGAAGAAAGTGAAGGATCAACATGAGGTTGATTCTGTTGGGGGGAAGTGCTTGTGACTGAAGCACTAACTATATTCGGGATTACCTGAGTGGAAAACAACCATACCGGTAATCCAATTGTGAGACCTAGAAGGCTCAAAGTAGTGATGTGAGGAGGACCAATGTTTCCATAAGAAGGAAAAACAAAAGGTTCCCCTAGAAAAGGGGTTCCTTCATTGGTCATTCCGAGAACTGACGCCACTAAAACATAGATCTAATTTAGAGTCCACTAAGGATAACAAACAACACATGCTAAAAATCTAGTAAGAAAGAAAGAAAACAAAACCTTGTCACAATGAACACACTAGTTGGTGATGAAATCCAACGTCACAAGAACAAAGTAATAAGGGGATGAGATAGAGCGGGTGGAAAATTTATGTTGATGACCTACTTAACAGACTTACACCCTTGTGCAAGATCCCACACATAATCGTGGGTATACCCTCCAAGGATCCCGAGTGAGTTTGGCCAATGTTGATTCCAGGTACCGTGAATACTTGCCCCTCCACAGTCACCTTTGTTGTGCCTCTTTCATCACCTTCGTGAGAAAAATAGAGGTGCTTGAAAGCTTAGTTGGGTTTGCTAAGAAGGACAACTGCAAGGAAAAGGGTTAGAAAAAGAAATATAAAACAATAACTAATTAAACTAAGAAATAAAACAACAACTAAATTTATAAACATAGGGACATAAGGACAAAAGAAACAATGAGACCCATGTCACCAATAATAAGGCTGATATTAGTGAAAGAAAACACCGAGAAGAAAGGGGACTATGAGTCCCTTCTTCCTCCAAGGGAGGGCTCTTGGACCCCCACAAATAAGCTCTTCTTACCACTTTAAAAATGAAAATGAAAATGGCGAAARAATTMTTTGCTAATCCACTCAAGGGGTGAGATGGATTGCCCAATGCAATGATGCAASTATACTCTTRGCAAGGATAGAAGAGTCCTCAAGAGAATAATGGCAGCATAACTTTTCTTTGAATTCCTTGAAAAATGAAGTGTATCCATGGCCTTTTTATAACATTCCTTTGAGTTATTGTCCAACTAGTTTGTAGTGTGTAAAGAGGCTAATTAGGGCATTTMTAGGTCTTTKACCAGCCACCCAGTCGAATTCAGTCCAKATTTGAGTGTCAAATCAACTTGGAAGYTGAACTAGAAGTGGGTGGGAGGCCRACTACTCTCATAAATGTGTCATTTCTCAAGTGTGCAGCTTTTTAYGACAACAGTCRTGCATCATGCGCATGTGCAYGATTTYTGCRTTCCTGTTTTGCGCATGTACACGTGYGCCCAATGTCTTCATAGGGCCCTTTAATTTTTGCACTAGTTGTATAGTTTTGACCCTTTGTGAATTMTTTTGTGTTAATTCAAGTCCATGGATGACTTCATACCTGTTTGTCGATGYTGAATTCTTGTAACCATTTGCGGATGAAATTTCAGTGATAACAGATGCCCCCTGATGGATGAGGTTAGGAGCATACGTATAACCAAAATCCATCAATGTTTCTTCTACTGAGAGTGTTGTTGTAAGAGAGAGAAATAGTGGGATTGTCTAGAGCGATCCGTTGGAGGAAAAAAGGAACTTGTAGAACTCACCCTTCCATAAGGTGTGTAAAAATAAACTGTGTACAAACGAGGCGGGCATGCCCCATGCTCGTATCATGTAACTCAAAAAGAGGAATGAAGTGTTGATGTAGACAACTACAATGCCCTTGGGGGTGGTTGTGATAAAGGCAAAAGACAATTCTGTGGAGGAACATACTTTGAATGGTAGGCGGTGTCATTTGGAAGAAGTATCATAGATTCTGTAGGCATTGATAGCCCAGCCAAGTTCAGAGGTCTTCGGCAAGTATAATAACTAACTGCAATAGTTGCAAAGTAAGACCCACCGTAACATGAGAAAGTGTTGATGTCGAATGTTATGGGGGTCAATGATAGTCAGGAACAATTTGTGGTTCTCCCTGTGCAGTCCGAGATCTCTCATTGGATAGGTAATGAGAATCAATATACTGTCACCCTTCTAGAAAACTGTGTTGATGTCGACAAAAATGGGGGCGCGACTCCCAGAAGCAAATGGCTTCGTGAAATCTACTAGGGGAGGTGAGGAATGGGAGGAGGTATATGGACAAAGTCAAGATGTAGGAAGACTCAATATTTCCCTTGGTTGGGGTATATGTGAGATAAAAGTGGCCGTAACTGTTCAACGAGGTCGAGTGTCAGGGGGACAACAAGACAGGGGATAAGTTGTGCCAGAGGTGGGACAAAGTGAATAAACTCAGAGGGCAGAGGTAAGTGGCCTGTGGGGAACTCTAAATATATGGATGATGTTGTCAAGGGTAGATGATAAGTAGTGCCCCAACTAAGGGTGACATGGGTTACATTGGCCAAAAAGGGAAGAAGGTCACCAAAGGTGACGACAAAAAGGTAATGTAACTGTTGGAAACAAAGGTGTTTGTACAATAAATAAAGAATAATTGGGGATAAGTGTACAAATATATAAATGGGTGCCCCAATGTGATATGGTTGGCCTGGGTAGGGCATAATTTTCTCTGAGGACTGGTGGAGGGTGGGGGCCCCATGGGTGGGTTTCTATATGAGGTAGGTGAACTGAAGGGAGATTTGCAGATCGATAAACTGATTGTGGAGGAAATGGAGGGTTCATGATACTGCGGAAGTGCAGTCAAAAAATAGAACCATGAAGAGATAATCTGGGAGTTTGTTTGGGAAAGTTAGAAAAATGAGGAGAAGGAGTATGTGGCTGATTCACGACATGATGTAAGACTATCGGGACTCCCATCTCTAAAGGGTTTTGAAAAAAAACATGAGTGTCAAAGGGGAAAAAGGGTGTTATGAATGGGACAACTCATGTGGGTAAGAGTGATACCGGGTGACAATACCGAAGATGCAAATGGAGGTGTTGGTACTGTAGAGCCGAAAATGGGGATCCTAGAGGCAAATGTTAGAGGGTGTGACTGGAGATACAAGTAAGATTCAGAGGGAATGACTACGTGTCGGTACTGAGTATATACCTGAAGGGGTTGCATTGATGTATGATGACCAAGTACCTGCACACATGAAAACCAAATACCCAACGTGAAAAATATCTGAAGAGAATCGAACATATGAGCATTTATTTGATAATTTTGAATATGCGCATGCATACCTGTTCCAGGTATGAAAAAATGGCATCCCAGGGGCTCAAGATGAAAAGAGGCCCAGGGACTGTCATGATGTAGATGATGGGATGATAATACCATGGCTAAAGACAGATCGAGAAATGGACACCCGGAGCTCCCAGAATGGTGAGTGGAAGTTTGGAGAAAAGGCTTATATATAGCTGTAGGGCCCACATTGCCACCTCATTTGTACTCGCTGCTATAGTGACTGGACGAGAAGTATTTAGAGGAGATTTGGAGATTCAGGGAGGATGAGGAATCTGATTGAGGACTAGCAAGCTTCAGGTTAGTGTTCTGATCATCCTGCATAGAATTAGTGTTTCCTTTTTTGGGCAGGGGCTATACGGAGGGCCATACAGGGGGTTTTATGCATGTGGGCCCCCATGTGCACGGGCAATCCGGAAGTATGCACGCACTTGCGTGCCTACCCACCAGATAGGCGTGCATGGGGGAGATGGTAAGGGGGACAAGGGTGCACACTATGTGCTCGCCTATTGGTTGCACAACTGCACATGTGTGCGCGGCTATGTAATGGACAGGCGTGCTTCAAAGCGTGCATGTGTTCATGATAGGGGCGCATGAAGGTGTCCATGTACATTGAGCAGGTACGCACTCGTGCATGCCTGAAGGATGGACAGACGCACCTGAGAGTGCGTCTATGTAGTGAACAGGTGCACATACGTGCGCGCCTATGGACTGAACAGGCGCGCACATGTGCGTGCCCGTGGGTTAAACAACCGCGCCTTGGGGGCAAGGTTGACGGGTGTAAAACTTATCTTTTTAATGTTGTTTATGGTCCATTTGGCTGACTTAGGACTATTTTATATGTTTTCAGGTGATCATTATACACAATGCCGGTTGGTTGGTGAGAGCGGGATTGGTCCCAGCTGAGAGACGTCATGGATATTGAGGAGCTAGGGGTACGTGCGACTTTGGCAGCCTGTGGGCTACTGAAGTTCTTTGAGTGCCCGTTGATACAGGCATAGGAGTATCTCCTGTAGTTTTGTATTCGAATGTGGAGTCTGAACCTACATTGTTTCATAGTGCGGGGAGAGCAGATTGCCTTCACTGCGGTGGAGGACATATACTTTTTGACTGGGCTCTCGTTTCGGAGAACACCCCTACTGACGGAGCCGGTGTTACCGAGGGATGTGTCTCTAGCGACAATTGGATGGAGGTACTATTCAGGAGCGAACTTTATGTCTGGCACTGTCGTGAGCATTGGGGCGATGGATGCCCTAGCGCATCATTGTATATCAACGATGATTGTGAGAGTTTATGGGTCTCTTGCGACGCAACGGATCAATGGTGGTCAGCTGTGTGTGATGGAGAGGGTGTTGGCCAGTGAGCACTTCACCTGGGGGCTTACACTGCATGCTAGGATGGTAGGGCAGCTGGACCACTATCAGTCCATGGATACCAGAGAGTTTTCCTTCGGGTCCATCCTAGTGGCCTGGTTTTTGGAGAGGGTGCCTATGTTGTGCCCTAGGATTTTATTGGGTGTGCCTGGGGTACGAGATCCACGACTAAAGTGATGGTTGACTGTTTTTCTTCACCATGGTGGTTGTGAGGGCGACCACTTCTTTACTACTGAGGCAGTGCAGGTGTGGCGACAGATGCCGCAAGTGATATTGCAGTTCCCCTATGCTGGGGTTGACTTCTGGGAGGATCCAGACATGGTGTTACCTCCAGGGGAGGTGTTTGACTGTCGAGGTATGTTGATGATTTGTATATATATGTTTTTTGAGATAGCATGACATATGTATATGATATAGATGTTGATACTATCTATTTATTTTTTTTATGTGTAGATGTGGCACCTCGCGGGCGCGATGTGGAGTTGCGGAGAGCACCAGCTCATTAGGAGCCTGAGAGACCACTACGGGGAGGACCGTGGGTTGGAGAGAGATGTTGGCGTGAGGACACCGAGGCAAGACCAGCTGATCCTGAGAGAGCAACGAGGAGACACTAGTTTGATGACCCTGGTGCTAGGCCATCACATGCTCCTCCGGTGGATGCCGGAGTAGATTTTGAGGACATACACCATCACCTGGAGGCGATGCTATAGGGCGTGTCTAAGGGAATGTGGTCTCGTATCTAGGATGAGGGCATCCTGGAGCAGTGTGTGGGGATTCTGCTGCCATGGCGGGCCATGGTATGATGGGCAGCAATATTAGGTGCTGCGATGACCAGACGACTACCTCCAAGGCAGGAGGACTAGTAGTGGGTGGGGGACCACCACTTGAGGGAGGGGTAGGAGGTGGTGCTCTAGAGGCACCTTGATTGGTGGTCTATGTATTGTTTTATTTTTGTATATAGGCTAGTGAGCCCATTTTGTATCGAGGTGCTTCACTGGCCTGTGGATACTTGTATTTTTGTATGTAAACATTTGGATGGCACTGTGGACCGTTTTATATATACATGAGTATACATTTTGAGATCTATGTGGTGTTTACATGTGTTTTGTTAAATGTGTTGATGATGTCTAATCTATATATGTTGTGACATGTTGTTGATGTGCTTATGTATGTGTAGAGGTAGCTTGATGTGATATATGCCAGTCGAACACAATATTGGCTAGGTTATCTGTAATTTGATTCAATTGTCTTGAAATATGTGTAAATGTAATGGAATCAAAATGTCAAGATAAAAGTCTAACCTGCAGGTATTTGTGAAAGAGGCAAGGGTCGCGTATGTGGTACACATTGTTGAGTTGGAGAACGACTAGTTGAGAGTTGAGAAAAAAATTAAGGTGACAAATACGGTGATGTTGGGCATTGGCCAGGAGGCCAATGATGACAGTGTATTCGGCTTGGTTGTTGTTCGTTGAACCCAAACATATGCTGCTCGAATGGAGCATTTCATGTGAGGGGGTGTAGAGAGCCTAAGCGGCTGAAGCAATATTTTGTGTCCAACGGCTGGCGCCGTCGACATAACCGATGCGGTAGGCTTGTGGAGGAAGCATTTGTCAATAGCACAAATGATAGTTTAGACGTGAGGGATGGAAAAAGATTAAAAACACTATAAAAGAAATAACCTAAAGCAGAATGACTACATTTAAGCATAAAATTTCTTTAAGTATAACCCGTTGACGGGTTCTTTGAGAGAGAGGCCTTCGAGAGAGGCCAGGATGTATGTGCCTTTGGTGAGGCAATGTTGGATAATGTATGGGCCATGCCATAGTGACTCAAATATTCCATGGCCAAAGGTATCATGAGCGATATCATAAGCGAGGACGAGGTCGCCTTCATGAAATGAGCGAAGGTTGACATGTCGATCAAAGGTAGCCTTTGACCATTTTTTAGCTGCCTCATTGTTCTGTAATGAAGATCAACGATATTCATCCAGGGACTCTAAGTTTAGCAAGCACTGCTCCATTGGAGCAGTGTCGAGTAATAGCTCAATTGCAGTGTGTAAGGTGGGAATTTCGCACTCGATGGGAAGAGTGGCCTCAACCCCATGGACTAGATGAAATGGTGTGAAACCAATAGTTGTTTTCATAGCCATGTGGTAAGCCCATAGCGCAGAAAATAACATATGATGCCAATTGGTCTTATTTTTATTAACTGTGCGCTGTAACATGGTCTTGAGGACCTTGTTAACTACTTCGACCTATTTATTAGACTGAGGGTAATATGGTGAGGCAAACTCGTGGGATAATCCTAATCAAGATGAGAGTTCAACGAAAATCTCATTCTCGAAGTGTTTCCCGTGATCGGAAACAAGTTGGAGTGGTACTCCAAAGAGAGATATGATGTGGTTAAAGAAAAAACATGCGGTGGTGTCAGTGGTATTGTTGAAGGTGGGCATAGCTTCAGCCCATTTGGTGAAGTAATCGACTGTGACAACAATGTATTTGTGTCCATTCCTGGAGGGGGGATTACAAGTCATGAAGTCAATGCCCCATTCACAAAAAGGGCCGGCAGTGATGACTGGATGGAGAAGAGCAGGTGGTGCTCGAGATTTGTTGGTGTAAAGCTGACATGTCTCGCATCGTTTCATGGCGTGACTGCAATCGTGAAACAAGGTAGGCCAAAAGTAACCTACTCGGATAATCTTCTGAGCAATGGATATTCCCGAAAGATGGCCCCAAAATGCACCGTTGTGGTAGTCATTCAAGACTCTATCAGCCTCATCAATGGTCAGGCATTGACGAAGAATGGTGTCGACCCCTCACCGGTATAGGATGTCTCCGATGAGGAGGTAGCGGGGGGCCTGATGGCGAACACAACGACGATCATCTCGTGAAAGGTGGTTACCAAAATTTTGAGTTTGGAGGTAGATGAGGAGGTCGCCATACCAAGGACCATCCGAAGTGATGTAAAAGAGGTGTTCATTGGGAAAGTTAGTATTGACGGGGGCACTGGTTGTGTCAGAGGGGAGGGTCGTGACAAGTTTGGCGAGAACAAGGGCTTTCTTGCTCTTGGGTGTTGAGAATTCAACATCGTACTCCTAAAGGATAATGATCCATCGAGAAAATTTGCCATTAATTTGTCGACGACTAACCAAGTATTGCATAGGGTTGGAATCCACTACAACCTTAGTTGTGCGAAGCAGAATGTAGTGCTGCAGTTTCTGGACTGCGAGGACGACTGCAAGAGCTAGTTTCTCTTCGTGTTTATACTTCAAGGGTGGCGCTGAGAGGTTTTTACTAACGTAATAAATGACATGCTCACGCTTTTCATCACCTTGCTGATTGAGAACTCCTACTACTGAAACAATTGATGTTGATACGTAGAGGATATAGTCGTGATTGTAGTCAGGTGCACTAATTAAAGGGGCATTGGAGAGCACCAGTTTAAGATCATCAAATGACTGTTGGGCATGTTCATCCTAGTGAAATGGGATGTCGTGACATAGTAAGTGAAGGAAACTGTGTGCACGAATGGCGTAGTCTGGGACAAATCGTCGTAGAAAGTTAGCCTTGCCTTGTAGGCTTTGAAGTTGACGTAAATTCTAGGGAGGTGGAATTTCAGTGATAGCTTGGACTTTGAGGGGGTCCACGGTAATACCACTTTGGGAAATGATGAAGCTAAGGAGGCGCCCTGCGGTGACACAGAATATACACTTGAGGGGATTCAAGCGGATGTTGTACTGATGACACTGTTGGAAGATGATTCGTAAATCATCAAGATGTTGGGTGTGTTTCTTGGATTGAGCAGTGAGGTTATCCAAGTATGCGAGGATGATATGAGCCAGATCGTGAAAAATGTATGTCATCGCCCGTTGGAAAGTTGCGTCAACATTATTTAAGCCAAAAGGCATGACACGATATGAAAAAGTACCCCAAGGGGTAGTGAATGCAGTTTTGTACTGATCGACTGGGTGAATTTGAATTTGATTATAACCCAAGAAACCATCCATGAAGGATAGAGCCTCATGTCCTACGCAGTCGTTGAAATTTGGTCGATGAAAGGCGTTGGAAAGTTGTCTTTGGGACATGTGTGATTGAGATCACACAAGTCCATGCAGACACGGATAGTGCCTTGTTTTTTGTTAATGGGTACAGGATTGGAAACCCATGATGTATAGGTGATGGGATAGATGAACCCGACAGTGCGTAATTTGTCAATTTAGGCTTTGATGGCCGCTGCTTTGGATGGGTGTAGCGGTTGTTGTTTTTGACGAACTGGTGTAATGTCAAGCCAGGTGTCGATGTGATGTTCAACGATAGAGGGATCAAGGACAGGAATTTCCGTGTATGACCAGGAAAATATATCCTGATATTCCTGGAAGAGGGTTTTATAGGTGGTGATTTCTTGAGAAGTGCAAGCATCTCCAATGGTGATTTCCTCGACGATGCCATTTTTTATGGAAATGTTGATTTTAATGGTCGGGGAAATGTTGGCCATGTTGCCTTCTTCAAAAGCATCAGGGGCAGGAATGGGGTTTTTGAACCAGTCGATAGGCCCTGATGGGATAAAATCCTTGGTTTAGACTGCATAGATGGGGTGTTGTTTAGGAGGCGTGGAGGCTTCCTGTGGAAATAAGAGTGCGCGGTGGTGTAGCATATCCCATGGGTAGTCAGGGTTGTTTAACTCTTCTAGTATTTCCTTGTCACAGTGGAATTGGTGGGAATACAAGGGGCCATGAAGAGTTATATCGGTGACTATTGTCGTGTGGCTTCCCCCTGTGGATGAAGAAAGAGGGGGAATGATGTGAGGAAATTGTGAGGGTTCGCTCGACATAAACCAAATGTCGAAGTACTGAGGAGTACCTGTGGTAGTTGGGTGTAAAATTTTTGTAGGAAAAAGAGTGGGAGAGTTGCGGGGATTG